>CM060919.1:1800000-2180000 GCA_030737875.1 Allium sativum
TACCTTTCAAATGGATACATCCATCCGTATTGCACAGGCCCTCGAAGACGTGCTTCTGATGGAAGATGAATAGGTAAATGCTCCATAACATTGAAAAACCCTGGAGGAAATATTTTTTCCAATTTGCAGAGTAATATGGGGATTTCTTCCTCTAGTTTACGTAGATGGTCAAGTTTTAATGTAGATGAACAAAGCTCTTTATAGAACAAACTAAGCTCTGTTACAACAGTCCAAACTTTCACGGGCAATAGTTCTTTGAAAGCGACGGGCAATAAATTTTCCATCATAACATGACAGTCATGGCTTTTCATCCCGCTAAGTTTACTGTTTTTATAGTCAACACATCTACGAACATTGGAAGATATACCATCCGGGAATCTTAACCCTTCCATCCATTTTAAAAATATTTTTATTTGATTAGTATCCAGTTCATAGCACGCTTTCGGTTTTCTAGTGTCATTTGGCTTTATATGAAGCTCCGGACGATTACATGTTACTTCAATATCACGTCTGGATTTCAAATCATCTTTCGTCTTCCCTTTGACATTCAAAATTGTGTTGATTATGTTATCAAACACGTTTTTCTCATTATGCATCACGTCGATATTATGACGAATCAGAAGATCTTTCCAATAAGGCAACTCCCAAAATATGCTTTGGAAACCAATTATGAATTGATGATTTACCTTGAATTTCTGTCTGTACTCCGATTTCATGAATCTTGGGAGAATCTTGTACAAGTTCATAAATTTCCTCACTTGTCCATACTTTAGGTGGTCGTAAAGTTTCAAGTCTATTAGCTGTAAAAAATTTCTTATCCCTTCTAAAAGGATGATTAATATGAAGAAAACATCTATGACAGTCAAACCATGAAATTTTCTTTCCAATCGATAAAGAAAATGCTCTTGTTTCTTCCATACAGTACGGACAAGCTAGACGACCAGCCGTACTCCAACCTGAAAGCATCGCATAAGCAGGAAAATCGCTAATTGTCCACAATAGAGAAGCATGCATACGAATGTTTTTCTTTTGGGAAATATCATATGTTTCTACCCCTTCATACCACAATTTTTTTAATTCTTCAATCAACGGTTGTAAATAAACATCGATTCCTTGTGTCGGATCATCAGGACCAGGTACGACAATTGTAAGAAATATATAAGGAGTTTTCATACACATCCACGGAGGTAAATTATAAGGTGTTACAATTACAGGCCAGGATGAATATTTAGAACCAAATTGAGAAAATGGTGAAAACCCATCCGTACATAAACCTAGTCTAACCTTGCGACTCTCAGATGCAAAATTGGGATACTTTTGATCAAAATGCTTCTATGCTTCTCCATCAGATGGGTGTGTTAACGTACCTTCTTCCTGTGCTCTCACCTTGTGCCATCTCATATGTTGCGCGGTTACAGAAGATGCATATAACCTTTGAAGTCTAGGAATAATCGGTAAATAATGCATACGTTTATACGGGACTTCCTTTCCCCTTTTCTTTCTTGGTTTTTCTTGATTACATATTCTACAATTCTTAAGCTTGATATCTTCCTTCCAAAATAGCATGCAACCCTTTAGACATGTATCTATTTTTTGATACGGTAAACCAAAGGCCGACATCAATTTTTTTACTTCATAATGGTTTTCGCACATTAAATTATTGGGAGGCATATGCCGCTTCGCAGCTTGTACAACAGCTGTAAATCCAGCTTCTGTGAGGTTGTATTTAGATTTCATCGCAATGTATTCAGCAGTTACTGATAATTGAGTTCCACTTTCACAGCCTTCCCAAAGGGGTTTTTTTGCGGCATCTAATAAGTCATATAATTTTTTGGCTTCAATATTTGGTTCTTCTTCATCATTACCTTCGTCATCATTACCAACGTTTTCATTAAATTGTTGAACCGGGAACATAGAACGTGCAGCATCTTCAACCATTTGTTCTACGAGATTCGTCGTGGAAATTTCATTATTCGCTACCTCCTCAACTTGTATAGAAGTAGATGCTAACGGTTCTCCATGACGATCCCAAACTAAATAGTTCGGCACAAAACCATACTGACGCAAATGAACTCTGACCATTTGCGGTATCAAATGCTTCAATAATTTGCATGTACTACATGGACAACGGATTTCGACGTCGTTTCCATTGTTACTTAAAGAGAAATCAATAAACACGCTGACGCCATTAATAAATTATTTGCTTATCGTGCCATCATTTTCTCTTCGTTTGTACATCCAGCTTCGATCATTAAAATAATCGTCCATTTTTTCTAAGTACATATAAAATTAGAAAGAATTATATAAAATTAGATTCATAATTTTTGTGTTCGATCGCTCAAACGCTAAGATTGTATTTTAATGACAACATTTCTTTTACATATTAATTATGATGATAAAATTTGCATTAACAATGTGTTAAAACAATTTTAGTGATTGATGCATGTTATGTTAATTGATCATTTACTGGTGGGTTATCCTACCTCCCATTACAAATACAATAATGTAATTAAATCGCGTAAATCTTTTCCATTTAAACGATTCAACAAAATTTCGGCAGCACTTCCCTTTAGTTCCCTGAATAGTACACAATTGCGTGTACGCAGGGAACATAAAGGAAGTGCTTTTGAAATTTTGAGAACCGTTTAAAATGAAATATTTTACGAGATTTAATTTCGTTATTGTATTCGTAACTTGTCCAATACAAAGGACAAATCCAATAAATATTGTATACAATGAATATAAATGTCCGTTCCGCTAATAAAACGAACATCATATAACGATTATATACAATACTTATCAGACGGGGCCAAAAAAACTCTCTAAGGCTTTATGAATAATAACATATTATGATTTGCTTTTATTGTGATTGAAGTGTTTTTTGTACACCTTTGTGCGCCTTAGCGCCGTTGTGCGCCTTAGCCCAAAAATCAGAAACTTAAATATTTGTATTTCCACGACACGTTTTCACAATTAAATATTGTTTTCGATGAATTGAGCCTTAACCAAATAAACAAATGCATAGAGTGTCAACTATATTACGTGTATATATATACATAACACTATATATATGCATATATACATAGTCACCTTTAACTAATCAATTAACCCTAGATTACCAACATAATCAATGAAATCTATAAACACAATCTCAATAACAACAACTACTTCAACTAATTCAAACCCTAGATCATAATAGCAACTAAGTAATTTATTACTGAAAACCATAAATTAGCAACTAAAATGATTAAACCCCACATTAGCAACTAATTAACACAAACATACCATAATTATGCTTCAATTACACTAAACATAGGGTATTAAACAAAAATTAGGATAAACACATACCTAAAAATCGGAGAGAAAAGGAGAATAGAGAGGATGAGAGAGTGCTTTGATAGAGTCGGAGAGATCCTAGGCGTAAGATGAAGTGGAATAGGCGATTTCAGAAATTAAAGAGGGAAAATTTAGGGATTTGGGGGAAATTTTTGTGGGATTAGAGAATGAGGAAGAAGGAGGAAGCTTCGGCTGATTTGTGCTCCAGTCCGTGTAACGGAAGGCAACGGCTTCCAACGGCTTAAAAACCAACGGCCGCAAACGTTTTCCAATGGCGTATATTTTATATACGGTGTACAGATGGGTATTTTGGCTTCCGTTGGAAGCCGTTGGTCAACCCCCGTTGGAGGCCGTTGGAAGCATCCGTTGCAATACTGTTTAATTCTAGTAGTGGTTGTTCCAGTCCAGATCTAATCTTTCATCCACTCGTTTCTTCCTCTCGCAGTGCACTACATCTTCAGCCGCCGCCATGCTCTTAACCCTAAACCTTGATTCCGCAAACTCCTCATCTCTTTTTCTACAGAATGACCAAGAATCGAAAATCCAAACCTCGATTCAGATCTTCAATTATCACCAGACCTGATCGCTAAACATCAATTCAAAACTCTGAAGAATCTTCTGACAATGACCAAACTTCGGATGGTACTGTTACTATGACTGACCTGGGTCATGATTCCACTGCTCCTTTGAAAAGCCTAACCCAGACGAACTCAGGTAACTCTCCCTTAACTGTTAAGCTTGCTGAAGCATCCTATGATAGACTTGAGAATGATGCGATTGTCACTGTTAGTGTCGAGGAAATGGAGTGTCCTATTGTTGAAACCACATAAAACTGTAATCATGTGACTCGGTTTTTTTCTTTTGAGAATTTTTCCGATGTCAGTAGATAACGAATATGAAACTGAGACAATAGAGTACTGGGAGAATGATGTTTGTGGTAGATTGTCTGCTGATGCCCTCACAAACTCATCGACTGAACTGGAATATCAAAGCGCACCAAATGTTCGATTGAATGCTCCAAACAATGGGAACTGTGAAAGCCCTAATTTGCCACAGTTCTTCATGCTATAGTTGGCTCAGTTATAATCCCTTGTAAGCTTGCAAATTATGCACAACATGATGATTGTGATATTTCTGTAGATAACAGCAAGGAGAATGAATAGGTAACACATATTGTATTGGTGAAGAATAGAAATATAGTTATCCTATGTTTTCTCCTGGTTTGTTGAGGCTATCTGAATGGTGATAATAAATGGCGATGTAGCAGGTCGACTATCTGAATGGTGATAAAAATGAATGGGCAGGAGACATAGAAAAAGACAAAAACAAAAGTTTCAAAGAGAGTCTTAACTCTTAAGCAGTGGTAAGAAGTTAAAAGTGAATAACTGAGATATTACTTGATTATAGTCCATCATTTACTTGATTATTATCATTTCATTAGGAAAAATTCCACTTGAATATTTCATGCATCTTTTGTAATGTAGGTAAGTATCACATTAGATGTACGAGCTGCAGATGATATTGCAAGGGAAGCAATCATATATGCAGCATAATGTGGAGCAGGAGGCAGCGAAATATTACCCATAATTATGCCTACAGATCAAAGATGAACTAATTCATCTCTTCATCAAATGAGAAATAATGTTCATGGGGATGTGCTGGTATGGATGAGTGAGGCTGGACATGATGTTATGGCAGACTAAAGGTCAACTTTCTATATTTTTTTTAGTAGCATTTAATTTTTTTCGACACACTACTAGAAAAATTGCTTTTAACTTGTTCTCATTTATATCAGGGACTTCTTTCTATTAGGGAACAATTATATGGAATTTAAGTTAACTTGTTCATTTATTTCAGGGATTTCTTCCTTTTGGCTGCCTGCTTCACATACCCTCAATACTGAGAAGGTGGCTGATGCACTTGAACTGGTATAATGGGACTGAAGTGATTCCTTTTGTTGTAACTAATGCAGTGACTGAAGGACTTGCTGTGAGTTTGTAGATGACTTGTTGATGAATTTGAAATACAAACATTTACCAACATCGTTCGAGAGAGGTATTCTTATTTTATACGTTTTTGTAGTACGACTTGTTGTTCTTTGTTTTCCATAATAATTCCTTTCAATTATGCCTGGGCTTGGTATTTCATCGTGAGATATAGTGCAATACTTAGAGAATTTTCTCTTGTTTTAACCTAAATTGTCTGACTGTGCATCATCTGTAGTGTCATGCATTAAATTATGATCATTTATTTCTTTAATGCCTCCAAAACTTATCATATGTAGTGATACGAATCACCGTTTGTTTGGCATAAAAGACACAAGAACCCATGGTTTTCATTTTTGAGACGCCATTGACGAGTGTCTTCGATCTTTAGACAAGAAAAGTAATCCTTTAGCTCAGGAACTTTTTGAGAAAGATTTACATTGTACTAAGTGAAGATTTCTGTGTCTATTTTCTAACAACAGACGTATTCTTATGTAATAGGTTTCAGATCACTGCAGTGAACCTGCACCAAAAAGATAAATGGCCTAAAGATTTCGTTGTCTTCGACTAGTGTACTCTTGTAGGATATGCAATTTTTTGTGGATAACTTGTGCTTGTACTTAGTTGCTTTGTGACGGTCAATTATGTAATAATGCTCGAAATGTTTTCTAAAATTTATTGTTTGTAATATTGAAAATTTGAGTATTTTAATAAATAAGTTTGCAAATAACTATAATATCTGTTTTGCTTATGGAGTATTACTATATTTAGTGTATTGTTCATTTCAGTTGCAAAAGATGTCTATTTTTTTTAAATTCAACTGTCAATCACAACGGTGCATAAAAGTTGTAGTTGATATTATTACAACTGTGCATAACTGTTGTAATAAAGTTTATTACAATGGTGGAAAACAGTTGTAAAATATACATATCACAACGGTGTCGCAACGGTGCAGAAACGTTGTAAAAGATATAAGCATATTACAACTTCTTAATACACGACAATGGCTCCACCATTTTAAAAACTTTTTACAACGTTTTTGCACCATTGTAATATGGTATATTTGTTGTAGTGGTAAGAAATAGCCAAGACAATCATTACCACACTGACATCAGGTATCAACAATTTTCTCTAGACATGTACCAAAAAAAGGCCACGTTAACTATAATATATAAAGTAATGGTTAGTTACATTCAATGAGTAGATAAGAAAACATATTCGATGATAGTTGGCATAAGCAGAGCGAAAGCTTTTCATATGATGGCATCAATTGTGATGGTAAAATTGATAATGTTTGCCTACCATTGCACCAACTTGTTGCTTCATTGTCAACGGTTCTTTATCCACAACATAGAGAGCTAATACAGTTGAACATACCCCCCTCCCTTCTCTATTGTTGACATCAGATCCAACTGTACTTTGAGCTACATAAAGCATGCATTGTGCAAACTATGACACACTGGCTTGCGGACTTAACTTTGTTCAAGGACAAAGACTTATTGGTCTGTAAAAATTTTAGTTAGATCCCAAATAGTTTGCAAGCATTTCAACAACTAATAAATAATGTCACATATTCTAAGTTAGCATGCCGTACATCTATTTCATATACAATTTATATATTACTCCTTGCATGCTTCACCTTAAAAATTAAGCTTTCAAGTTAATATCAATGAAAAGATTTCTCGTTAATATATTTGTATACAATGAGATGATACATCTTGTGTGTACGCCGTCATTTCTATATATAGTTGTATTACTTGTACTGGACCATTATTATTTCAAATGCAGAATAAAGTAAGAATATGTGTATCCAGTATACATGGCTAACTAAATTAATTACTGGTTAGAAAAAAATGCTTCTCTAGTTGGGTGCTAAGCAAAATAGTTACCTATCTCATGCGGGCTTTGCAGCCATCAAACATCCCCACTTATCAAATGGATAAATGGCTAAACATTATTGTTCTAAATATTATCCACTGCTAATCTTTTCAAGTACGTCAGGATCACTCCTTTTCTAGTGTGACTCGTGCAACCCAATGGGTATGCAACTTTATAGGTGAATATTATCTTTTTTTCATTACATTTAAATTATGTATGTAGGAAAATATATTTTAGAGTTCTAATCAATAAATTTTTAGCCATCTTTATGTATTATGTTTTAGCATTTTATTCCTTAACATTTTAAATTGAGTAACTCTGTGGTTATGTAAACTCAAAATCTATGGTTTAAGATGATGGCTTCTTTTGTGTCATTACCGGAATACAACTAAGTTATCAAAAAATGAATTTTTTTAAATGCGTTCATTTTAAATGATGAAATTAAATACCCCATTTATTGTGGCATAAATTTAATTCAAGCATGCATTTTAACATACAAAATAAATAAATAGATTCTCAACACAGAATGATGTTAATGCAAGCAAAGAAGATTATATTTAAGCATGAATCAAACTTCTAACACATCAGAAGCAAAAGAAATATCGTAGAGATTTTTTTTTTTTTTTTGAACTTGAGTCAAGATATGAACTATTTATGCCCATTGAAAAATGATTTTTTAAATCAAGGTTAGGGGATCAAAAACGATAGCAGTGGTGGAAGTGCTATAGTTTTACCTTTTGGTTGAATTCATGCCAAAAAACATCAGTATACTGCATACTGCAATAATCTTGGAATAAAACGGGTAGATAATATAGGTAGATAAAAGAATTAAAAAGAACTAATAGTAAAATTTTGAATGACCATACATTAGCACTGAGTTTGCATAATAATAAAGAAACTATATAAAGGAAACACTCGAGTTTTGGAAAACAAATGCATAAACCATAGGACTACAATCAATATTTCTCACAAAATAGGTATGATTTTGTATCAGGTTCCAAGCATTTCATTGCAGTTATATGCTCAATATATCAGGAATAGACATAACCAACATTAAAAAAATCATCATCTAGTGAAAACTTAAAAAAAAAGGTATAATAGTATAAATATTTAGAATGTAATAAAGACTTGCTTAGACCTTAATCCATCCATTATCCATTGCAGCAGGATTTCATCTGATGTACAAACTGTTCTTTATCCATTTCTCTAAGGATGACCCATATTCTGCACGTTCCACATTTTGGCTTTAGCAATTGTACTCTTTTAGGTAAAGTATATATAACGATAAGTTTTAGAGCATTGTCTTATTAAGTATACTTGTGACGGTCCCTGTAAATAAGGAAAGAAACTATAAAAAAATGGTCTAGCTAGAACAGAGTTGTGACATTAAAATCAAGTATGCTTTCCTATGTTTACAGATGTTGCACCATAAAGCACAAAATCCAAAACTTAAACAACATACAACCCCGGTATAATTCTTTCATAATAGATAACATGAATGATAAATTTTATAAAGGCGACCTTGCAAAAGATGTTGAACTATCCACATATTTTGAAACAATCATTCGATTATGTTACCATTAATTAACCCATTCCTTAGAAATCAACCTGGGTTGTATAAAGGTTTTTGCTTTGGACCATTATGCGAACTGAAGATATTAACGCTATCCTACAGGCTAAGTAGAAGCATGGTGCAAGAGTTGGAATACTATTATAAATATAGATGTCCATCATCATATTCAGCTAAGCAGAAGCATGCTGCAAGAGTTGGAATACCATTATAAATATAGATGTCCATCATTATATTCATGTCTTATTCAAGAAAATTAAGGAATGTTTGGCATCATATTCATGTCTTTGACTTCTAATTATTTGTCGTGGCTCGTAAGCCACGATCAAAAAATATAAATATAGCATTGAAATTGACAACTAAAGGAGAACCTCCTACCTCATCCATATTCACTCGTTTGACATGGGTTTAAAATGTTTACCAACTTTGTGAACTTTAAATTTTGTAAAAGCTTTAATCTGCGCAATTTTTTTCTTACCAGGAGTTTATCTGCTACTAAGACCTGATAAGAAAGTGCGATATTCAAATAATGTGTCATATTATTACATATGAAGTTTTTTATTTATTTTTACATAATTGGTAGTTAATGCAGATTTATCAATTCTTGATTTGATGTTTAATTCCTTTTTTCACTTAAATATGCAATAATATATGAGGTTTTAGTGATATTCTATTTTGAAAAAACAATTAAGAAATACAATTAAATATCAATAAATAGAGCATTCCTAAGTATCCAAACTTAACTATAATAAATCAATGTATGGGACAATATAATTACGTAGAGTTAACTAAATTTTCTCAAAAAATATAGGAAGCATATATGGAATTTGTTTACGTTCAATACACCCTTATTCGCCGCTTTTTAATGCCAATGAGAAAAACCACAATAATACATTCTGTCTATCATTCTACACTAAAAGGAGACCTATATACAACTTTTGAATTACTTATGATGATTTGAAATCCATTCAATTATTATGGTATATACATATAAACATATGTATACACACACACACACTCTCTCTCTCTCTCTCTTACACGCACACACACACATGCACACACATATATTTAGGTATATAAATAAAAAGTATGTTATAAAGAAAGTAATATATGTAGTGATGACCATAACCATATCGTTCTAGTGACCGCAACCATCTAACTTCAATATGATCTACCAGCTTTATGCACATCAAAATGCTCATATACACATCTGATTTAATATCAATTATCTCAAGAATGAGAGTTTGGTACTTTTTGTGGTAGAAATTTGTTGATATGAGCCATAATTCTTCAAAATCAAGTAAACTGGCCTACATAATTTCCATCGACTATAGTATAAAACAATAAATCTAAAGCTAATTACTAATATTGATATTCGTAGACAAATGGCAGAAGAGTATCTATCTTTTATATGTCTCACGCAAAATATATCAATATATTTGGAGAAAGAAAGCAAGCAATATTTCGAGTTCAAATTCATTTTCGAAATTAGTGTTTCCTTTTGTAGCACTGAATATACCATGTTGGATATAAAATATTTGTTTACTATTTACCCAATGACTAAATGATCGTTTGGAAAACAAAATTCCTGTTCAAATTTAGTTTTGAAAGTAGTTCTTTTTTTGGAAGCATTATACCATATTGCGTACAGATCATTCTTTACCATTTATCTAATAATCAAGAAAATGTCTGTAAGCTTTCCATTTAGTAAAAAGATATGGTAAATAATACCATGTAAGGTTCATGTAGCATACAATTCAACAGTCATGACTTTCATGGTTATCATTACTGCTTGGGCATCAAAATAATAACAAATCCTTTCTGAAGTTGCATTCATAAACAAACGATAAGGAAAAAGTAATCATACTATGTCTGGGTGCCTAATATTTCTTAACATCTTTTATATAGTGAAAGCAGATTATTTGTAACATACCGTCTTTCGTCCACTTCAAGCTGGTAATTAAACCAACTTGAACCGTTCGAAATGACAGAATGTTATTAGCTTCTGAGGTAAATAGAATAAATCACAGATTCATAGACACAGAAAAACAGAATATCTCGCAGCGGAATAAATAAATTATACAATAGTAGTTCATGAAGCTACTAAAAAAAATTCAAAATTTATACATAATATCAGAGTTACAAAATTTAATACAGCGGAAGTCTAAATACAAGAATTTCTAATACAAAGGAGAAATAGCCAGAATCAACAGGTAGAGGTGATATCTTCAATAGTCTCCAGCTTCAAAAGGTGAAATCTCAACACTGCAATACTCGATCTGACCCGAGCAATGATGCAAAACAAAACAACTCGGATCAGGACTAACATTCTCATGGAAGTAAATCAACTTAAATGAAATGTTCAATGAAATGCATCAGTAACTTAAAGGATGTTTAGGATCGCCATCCTCTAAGGATCCGTTTAACTAATATCATATAATATAATACGCTATTATAATAGTGTCTATGTTTAAATATAACATATTAAAATAGCGTAAGCGGGATTACATTTTTACCCTTACACTGTTTATAAACATTATCGTAAACATTGCATATAAAACACCAGTAACGGTCAGTGGATAGGGCTGCGCCGCTATATGACAACGTCAAATCAAAATCGTAGGGGCTCGATCAGGATAATATGACAAGGCACACGAGGAATGCCCAGAGTAGGAATATACTAGTTACACGCCCGGACTGGTGGTAACGCATAGCTGGGACTACAGCCCACCTCGAACAACACTCCAAAATCACGGATGCGCATCAAATCAATCAAACCGAGGGACTATAGTAATAAAGGAAGAAGTGTTGCCGATGGAGGTAGCTAACCTGTAACAACCTCAATTTCTATAGTATTTTAATTAATGATTTAATTTAAAATTTTGGTTTATTTATTTTATTTGTTTGCATTCATTCTTGAATTTTTATATAAATATTTAATTTGTATAATTATACCCTTCGTTTTCAATATGTAATTATATCTTTAATTTAATTTTAATGCGTATTGATTTTGTTGGTGCAAACATTGATTACCTTTTAATGTTCAACGTACGTTTCTTAGTATTAATGTTTTCCTTACATGTTCATTATTTTCAAAATTTAAACAATTCTTTTCTTTTGCCAAATATTCATTCAAGCCATTAGTGTTTCTCCATATATGACTCTTCATTTATATCTACCACATTCCTTTATTTATTTATTTCCATTAGCAACCATTTATTTCTTTCCCATCACCTATTTCTTGCAGATCCATGCATGCATTCATTATTCCATCCCATGCATTTTCTTTATTTGTTTTAAAAACCATTCTTGCCATTAATGCATGCACGTTCCTTTAAATTAAAAATTTATAGTGTTTCCTTTTATTTGCAAACAATGTTTATCTGTTTAAAGTTCAATGTCCATTTAGTATAGTATAATTTCTTTCCTTGCATGTTCATTATTTTCAAAATTTATTTGTTCATCTCCTTTGATTCATTTAGGGTAAATATATATATTTAAATTCCTTGTGAAATAATTCGTTGTCATTTATCACTTCTAATTCTTTTGGTTGCCATTCTTAACTGTTTGTTTTTGAAATTTAAACCATTCGTTTTCTTTTATTTATTTTCTTTTGTTCCCCAAATTTTGCGAAAAATATATTTAATTCCCTCTTTAAATCCATACATTTCCTGAATTTGTCAAGCGTTATATAGCATTAAACTCCTACCCTTTCATTTGCATCACGGAGCGTTTTCAAAGCAATAATATTAGCCAATTTGAAATTTTAGTTTGGAATATCAATCAGTTTGTTGATAAATTAGTAAACACGGTGTACGTGAAATATGACATCTACATTTGAATTTTTGAACCACGTTTAAAGGCTATATGAAATAAATAAGAATCCATTTGTTTCCACAATCTTCGTTCAAACTTTGTCCATTTCCTTCTCCCATTAATTTTCTCGTGAGTATTAAAATAAGCAACTGCCACTGTAATTCTTATTTTATAACCTGCTCTGTTCCTTTACTGTTATCTCTCCTCCCCTCTCTATATTCTTCTTCTTCTTTTATAAAGATCTGAAAGCTTATATATATATATATATTGTTAGCCTGCTTTGTGACCAGGCTACCCAAAGCAAAGATCATGTTGACATACCTCTGGGTAAATGCTGTCTCATATGGAATCTCTGGATAACATCGCTCTCCGGCATTGGAAGCATCATCAGAAGACACAAGGCAGTTTGGTCAAAATCACAACATCAGTATAAACTGGCCCAAAACCCCTATCAAATGACCTCATTTGGATCTATTCACCTCATATACTCGTAGCCCTTTGAATTAGCTTCAGTTTGAGCTTTGGTTTGGCTTAATCGGACTTACGGTTTGAAAGTTACGCCCATTTCCGTGAATGGGTGTAAGCTGGCATATGACCGCGATCCGATCCATGACCGCGATCCGACCCATGACCGCGATCCGACCCATGACCGCGATCCGACCTTCGGACCTGTTCAAACGCAGCTAGTTTTGACCTATTCTCAAGGCTACTGGCTCTCCTATTTTTCTGGATCGCCTGCCACGTACCCCATCACGAACCAGTCCTCCCAGGAGCTTTCCTACATCTATAAATACACCTTCAGAGGGCATTTTCACGGGACTTTTGGCATCTCAACTTCCATGGCTGCCATGGCCAACACTTCTCCATGAATAACCACCATCTTCCTCAATAAATTCAATGGATTCGGAAAGAATTATTCATTGAATTCAAGTGATTGAAAGACAATATTCATTGTAATTGTAATCTATGAGTGAAATGAGAAAATATGAAGTGGACGTAGGCTTGCTAACGCCGAACCACTATAAAAATCCTGTTGTCTTGCTTTTCTATTATTTTTTCAGTTATTTCTTCATATCCTACGCTCTAAATACAATAATTTGGGTGTTTGGACCATTTTTTGGTCTAACATTTTGGTGCTTTCACTGAGAATTGAATTCTCAGCCTATCGGATTGCTATTCATTATTTGGATTTGAAAGTTCGAAGAAAACAGTCCGCGTTTCTACCATTTTTGAATATTTCGTTGATTTCAGAAAATCAGAGCTTCATACCTTCGAAAAAAAAAGCTAAGGGTTCACAAGCTTCACGACCAAATGAGGATAATAAAGAAAATGTGCTGGAGCAGGTCAAGGGGATCGCGGATCGCGGATCGCGGGGAGACCACAATCCGGTCTCAAGATGAACCCACGACCCGACCGAGCAAGGAAGTCGCGATCCGACCCGATGATACTTCCACGACCCGACCTGGAGCAATTGTTGTGAACATATCCACGAACTGGAGAAGACCACGAAACGATCCGAAGCTGGAAGGTTGGAGTATCCCGATCGCCAAGCTGGACCACGAACCGGAGGACAGTAGCGAACCGCGACCCGGAAAAATGACGACGAACAAGGGTCACGACCCGATCCAAAAAAGTGACAATTTTTGGAAAAAATACAATTTTCAGATCATTTCAGAAAAGGCTCCATCTTCCAAAATCGAAAAAATCGCCGCCGGGACTGCGGGGCCCCGGACCCCCGCCGGCGCTGCGCCCGGACCCGCTGACGGCCTCGCCTTCGGCTCGGAGCACGGCTCGCCTTCGGCTCGTAATACGTTTTGGCGTACAATTATCACAAACGCTTAACAACCAAGATTCAGTAGATAGCCTGAGGAAATATACAGCAAATTGGCAACGACGGGAGTTCTTCCTAGAGCCATAACACCTATTTGCTGATGTTATTCAATGTGAGGAGATATAGAAAAGATTCAGCATGCTGGCTATGATGATATACGAGGTAAAGATTATCTCCTGGCAACCTCCTCTTCCAGAGCTCCGATGGTGTATAGATTTCACCAATGCAACCGATGATGTTCCTGAACGAGTGGTGATCACCTAGTTACGTGGCTTAAACATGTCCAACAGGCGGAGTCCCAGATGCCATTGACATAGAACGATCCAGACACTACTCTAAAGGCGACTCAGAAGATCCCAATGGCCCTGATTCTCAATGATGGGATATCCAATAGCAAGAAAGGATCCTAGCACTACAAAGTTACCCTTCGCTTGAATGGCGTGGTGAAAAATATATGTCCCACAGTTCACTCCTTGAAAAGCTTAGCTAACATTTGCAATGCCTATTTGTCGTCAACCGCATCAAGGAAGACTGATTTCCATAGAATGAAGGGTAGATCAATGTACTTTGGTGCCCAGAGTTAGGTACCAATTGAACCACCGTGGGCCATGATCGGGCATATGGATCCTTGCCCGGGCGATAGTAATTTGACTGCTCACCAGCCACCATACGATCTCGGTTGAGAGATGAGAACTTGAGATCAACACAAATATGAACCAACCATTAGCTATCCACTTCATACAACAGTTATGACAGAATGTATGAACATTACTTGAAGCCTTGCAAGCCATGCTATTGCATTCAAGCTTATCTGATCGTGGTCTCAACCAACCAGGTCTAGCGGAATTCAGAGCTTACATAGCATCTTGGTGTTAACCGTTAAATATCCCTACCGAAGACGGAGTGAGACTGGTCTATGGTGACCAAGTTATTGGAGAAGCCGACTGATTAGGAAGGATGGAATATGCTACGCAACAGAGATTATGTGAAACCCAAAGACGCTTCCCCTCCGTCAATATTGCGAATAATGGGAGCATCGCAAAAGGAATTGCCAAACGACCTGCCCGAAGACATAGATTCCAGAGAGGATGGTGATTCGGGATGAAGAAGGGTGACATCTAATAACGCAACTGCACGTGTTCCGACTGGTGACGCCGACCTGACTAAGGTCTTCACATCGGATCTCCTTTAGACCTCTTCCGAACGAGAGAACTTATACGCTTTCTGTAGGCGAGCCTGGATGTGTTCGTTTGGACCAGTGCTAATATTTGCGGGATTTTATCCCAAATTATGAGTCATTTCTTGAGTATAAACCTGAAGTGTGCTCCTGTCAAGCAAATAAGGCGTATGCAGTAAGTTCACTATCGCGGGATTTTATATGGAGTTGCCATTCGAAATGAAAGATGAAATCAAGCACCTGGAAGTTGTATACAGACGGTGCAAGAAATGATCGGCAATCCAATGCCGAAGTTTTGCAGATAACCCCCGAAGGACGACTCGAAAGGAATTCCAGTCGGAGAAACCACAACTCGCAGCTTACCTAGAATGGGCAGAAGAGTTATTGGATGGATTGGAACGTTACAACATACCTCATATTTCATACACAGAAGATCTAAAGTCAAATCATCTGGTCGAATAAGAAAGTTTCGATAATCCAGAAAAGATAGAGATGATCCCCATCAAGACACTATGAAATACAACCATTGATAAAATGGAAGTTGATCCAACGTTCGAGACCAAACCCGGAAAAGAGTCATGGTTAACTCCATGATAAACTTCCTACAGCACAAAATGCATCTAACAAGGTGAAGTGAAAGGCGTGCAATCGTTCTTTATGCCTCGGGATATGACATGCAATTCAACATTGCCTATTTCTCTTGGAAGATTGTCCCAAAACAAACACCAACGAGTGCAATTGCTGAATTCACCGCCCTGAATGATTCGACCAAATCACCAGTCAGCCACCCATTTGGTGGGAGATGTACATGAATGAAACTTCTGGCGAATGGCGTTCTGAAGTTAGAAAGTGAAGACTCATACTTCCACTCTTTTCATCGATTATCTGCCAAGTGACTCACTCCCCTAAGGCTGGGGGCAACTACAGATTTGAGCATAAATTGCTCGAGATTACATCATCTAATTCAGAGCTGATACATCAAGAATTTGCCTGGCCAATTGACTTAGTCTTGCCTGAAAGTTAGCGAGTTGAAGATCTATAACGCTTACGCATGAATGCTGGTTGATTGTCGGCGCACTAACCCTTGTCCCCGATATGGGATCGAGGGTATATCAGCAAATTTATGTGATATGATTATCCCACCAGCAGTAATATCCTATTTCCTAGCATGGAAAGTGCAAAAATTTCTATAAGCATGAATCCATTGTTCTCATGCTAATTTACAACCTAACACCAATGCAAAGATGTGCTACCATTAGCAATCCAGTCATGACTTCCTGACACTCCATCCTTACCCTCAGTATGGGGGCAAAAAGACGATTTGAAGGAGATGCGACCTCATCACTCGCTTACAGTACCTACCTAGCCGCCTTTGCCATCTCAAGACCCCGACCAAGGTCTATTCATTTTTTGGGACTGCAACCCCATGATAATATGAAAAGATACCCCTCATCAACTAAAGGACTTTGGCAGCCCTTTATTGGCAGAGATAGGGCGAAGTAAAATGGAACTGCAATAAATATGCAACGCCATTTTTCACTCAGAATGATACTCATTCCTTTAACAGGATTATTCTATAACCATGACTCTTATATTTGCATGATTTATGAGTTATTGATGTAATTAACTCAGATGAATTAATATGTGGATGGTGTAGGTATCCAGGATTTGCTACCGATCAAACTTGTAACACCCGCATATAGAGCCATAGAGCAATACTATAACGAGCTCGACTGAACTGCTCGTTTACAAAGCCACGCTCTTCGTCTAAAGAATGTTGTATAGCTCAAGGTGGATCCGGGATGACCATCCAATCCTTGGCTCACACGTGGCAGACCACAAAACAATTGAACATAAATCATTGAGTTACAATGTCATAGTCCGACTCCAGATGGACGCGGTGTGACCGCCTACATGGCTCAATCCTATGCTCGACGCCACCAGATTACATGAATTCAAATAAAGGAGGCAACACTGCCTCTTAATTTGCTTACTTTTCAATCATAAAATTTGCTTTCACATGCTTTCCGAGTTACTGACGCGACTAATTCGTGCGGTGTAAATAATGCAGGTACCCGAAGTCTGGTGCCAACCATTCCTCCCGTAGACTGTTCGGAGGAACTCAAAGCCTTGGCAAATGCTCCAACTGCTTGTCCGACTGGTTTTAATCCTCGGAGCTTGGATTAAAATGTAAACCTAGGACGAGTTTGATGAGCGTGCATGATTGCAGACAGCTGAGTCCCAACTCTAACTCTCCAGAGTCGAGAGAGAGTATAAAAGCGTCCATGATTTGGCGCTGAGAAAGGACTCTTACCCCGCTGAAGGATCGGGGAGCGATGGAACAGCTGAGTCCCAACTCTAACTCTCCAGAGTCGAGAGAGAGTATAAAAGCGTCTATGATTTAGCGCTGAGAACTTCTGCTCCGCTGAAGGATCGTTGAGCAGATCATGAACCGAGCTCGAACTCTAACCCGCTGAAGGATCGGGAGAGTATAAAAGCGCTAGAGATTCAGCGTCCCAGCAACTCTAACCCGCTGAAGGATCGGGAGAGTATAAAAGCGCTAGAGACTTAGCGCCACGGGAAAATCCCTCCCCCGTTAAAGGATCGGGGGGGGGGGGCAGGATGGAAGCTGATCCCAAATCCTCCATGTCCGGACATGGGGGCAACACAGTTATGGTCCTAATCAATCCTCAACAAGACCTGGCCAGACACTAAGTTAATGATTGATTGGGGGCATACCTATACATACATACTACTTTACTGCACTTTCACTTATAAGTTGCACTGATAACTTATAATGTTTCATGACTTGTTTGCTTATTTGCGTTTCAAATGTTTAAATGCATAACTAATTATGGAATGCTCGCAGGTACAGGATAATGCGAAAGGACTCTCACCCCGTTGAAGGATCGGGGAGCGACTGAACAGCTGAGTTTGAACTCTAACCTTGGTGAACGCCAGGAGAGTATAAAAGCGTCTCCGATTGAGCGCTGAGAAAGAACTCTTACCCCGCTGAAGGATCGGGGAGCGACATAACAGCTGAGTTCGAACTCTAACCTTGGCGACCGCCAGGAGAGTATAAAAGCGTCTATGATTAAGCGCTGAGAAAGGTGCTGGAGGCTCAGCACTCCCCATAATTTCTGCTCCGCTGTAGGATCAGAAGAGTATAAATGCATGACGACATATGCCACTCAAGGGATCCTATCCCGTCACACGACTGGGACCAAGAATGAAAATGGAGCTCGAACCACTCATTTCCGGGAATGGGGGCAGCACACGAACACAGCAGTACAAAAAGAAATGGAATTTCATTCACTAAGTACATGCTCACAAAACAAAGCTGGACAAAATGCGAGATCCGAACTCGCACAACAACAGCAGACCAGTAGGGAATAACTAAAGGGCCGCGTCCAGAAGGATGACGTATGCGTATAATTCTAAGCTGCATGTGCAACTCACGGCGACGACAGAAAAAGAAGCCTGGATAGTGAATTGTTCAGCCACATGTTATACAACTTCATACTCGCAACTGGAAGGACCTGGCGAGGCCTTGAGATTTTTTGATGTCTACCCTACCTTAGTACGATCTTGAGCGATCATTGATTCCTTGGCCTTAATACGATTCGACGTAATCATGGAATTCTGGACATTTATGAATTACAGGCTTCTTGTACCATCCCAAACACGTCCTACTCCATGCTTGGATAGTATGATCGCTTGAATTCTGAAAGTGACTTCCTCTTCTCATGTATACATGTCTGAATTCGAAAGGGAAGTGATCCGACCGCATGTCTTTCGCACTTACCCTATAACTGGGGCCATGGCTATTGAAAATATTTACAAACGGCATAACTTAAGTGCCTGTGTTTAACTTGTGTTGTGATCCTAACAGGCCCCCTTGAGGACCAAGAAACAAATGCAAAGAGAATGTCCATCTGCTGATCCCAACCGACTTCTAGAATGGGAAGCTCATATAAGGCTGGATATATCCCATACAGCAATTGGACAAGATGCAGCTATTTCACCTCCAACCTCTCCCTTCATGCAGAGAGCAAGTGGGAACACCCGAGATGAACACGAACCAATCAGCATTCACACAACGTGCAGCTTCGATTCAGTATGTCGTAGATGGAAACATGGGCGATGGAACGGCTACCTGCAACTTCCTAGATGAGAATGCAAGAATCACAATGAACTTAGGTCATGCACGACCAACTTCAGCTCCAGCTCGAATGGGTACTCAAGCGCTAGAGTATGCTCAACTCCAAGATGGAACGCAACAATTCGAAGAACAGAAGCCTGGTCGAGTCGAATGACTCGACCCGTGACTTGGGAGTAACATCGATGCGGAAATAAGAAATCCACAAAGACCCCCTTGTAATTTCAGATTCAATACTGGGGGCACCAGCTATGATCTTGAAAATGTGTAGCAATTCTTTGACGGTGATCTTCTCGCCAGTTTAATTCGGCACCTCTCGAGGAGCGGTACTCCTCTAGTTGATGTGGATAACAACAATTACAGCCCTCACACGTGGGACGTCAGGATCCCCTGTTATTCCCCCGGACTTTAAATTTTTTCTATAACAAGACTTGCTCAGAGATTTTGATGAATTCAACCCTGAAGTGGATAGACATTCATGACAAAAAGGTGTTAGCGTCGAGACGAATGACCTAGAGGCCTCCCTGACTAAAGAATGGAGTACCTTCTAATTCCCGAAACGATAAGGACAAAGGAAAAGCCCTGGAAAACAACGGCAAGAATGTGCAATTCCAAAGAGAATCTATACCACTTATCGAGCCCATGATCTTGTTTGTCAAGCTCGATTGAACCGAGCATGAGAAAGAGACTCAATAAGACTGTGATAACCATTTCGGACTATGCTGAAGCATAAACGGTGGAGCCCAACTAACTTCATAACGACATTTATTCATTCACATTCAACAACCTTACTTGACTCCGCAACTGATCTGATGAGAGTAACCAAAGTCGCTGATGCCCAATGAGGCAATCCTCACTATCTGACTAAAGAGAAGAGATGATATCAAAGCAAACGTGGTTCAACCATTTGCATATACAATTCCGATTTTTGCTAAATTGAGAAACAGTACAGAATGATCTGGGTCGGCTAAGATTGCTGAACCTGCAACTCTTACCAGATGCAACGACAGGAAGTATAAAATCTTCAAGATTAAATGCCTTATTGACTCAATTCAACCCCCATCGATACTGGGGGCATAAGTACTGACCTCGCTTGTCCTCCGATGGCACTGAGAGCACAAGTGTCGGTTCATAGACTAACTTTGAAAACAATCCTGGCATGAAATGGGATTCAAAACATGTACGTCATGCCTCCGGAGTACAACCTTACTCATCTTTGCCGACCAAGCGAGCTAGCTTGTGGATCGAATGTGAACTTAAAGACTCAAACTACACCAAATGGAAGGTGTGACAAACCTATCTACTACCTTGCGATGGTGACAATCCTATAGGCACTGGTCCACATAATTTTAATAACGTCCCTTACTGACTACTTCATATGTGAATATTGGATTAAGAAATGATCCGTAACAATTGTGGATTCTCTCGACTACGATCCAGAGTGATCATGGCTTTTGAATTCCTTACTGTTACAATTCAATGCGATTTTAAGATCCTGGATTAATATCAAGATATCAAGATAGTTCGAACTTGAGTACAAATGACAAATTCATATGTTGATTCTGATGTGCTTTATCCCAACAGTCCAGTTGTTAGCTTAGAGCCCAAAGATTCTTACATCGCCCCATGATTTGGGTGGCTACTTCATTTATTGACTCATATGTAAAAGAAAGTCCAACCCTACCACGCGCTTGGCTTGCATAGAGTGATGATGTTGTTTGGCGACGACCTATGCGTGTAGGATCACGCTCGGGAGCCGACAATTTAGCATGACTTCTGACGGATGAATTAGATCTTTTGATTTGACAAGATTTAAACAATTTCTTGATCGTCTCGAATACTCCTCTCATAGAACTTAGCCTGATTAGCTCCAATGGAAGCAATGCAACAATTGGATAAAGCCTTCTCAAGGACAAATGATATTCCAGAAAGATTTAGCTTAACATATTCGAAGCACATCTCATCCCCGATAAGATGTACTTTGGGGGGCAAAATGTTAGCCTGCTTTGTGACCAGGCTACCCAAAGCAAAGATCATGTTGACATACCTCTGGGTAAATGCTGTCTCATATGGAATCTCTGGATAACATCGCTCTCCGGCATTGGAAGCATCATCAGAAGACACAAGGCAGTTTGGTCAAAATCACAACATCAGTATAAACTGACCCGAAACCCCTATCAAATGACCTCATTTGGATCTATTCACCTCATATACTCGTAGCCCTTTGAATTAGCTTCAGTTTGAGCTTTGGTTTGGCTCAATCGGACTTACGGTTTGAAAGTTACGCCCATTTCCGTGAACGGGTGTAAGCTGGCATATGACCGCGATCCGATCCATGACCGCGATCCGACCTATGACCGCGATCCGACCCATGACCGCGATCCGACCTATGACCGTGATCCGACCCATGACCGCGATCCGACCGCGATCCGATCGCGATCCGACCCATGACCGCGATCCGACCCATGACCGCGATCCGACCCATGACAGCGATCCGACCTTCGGACCTGTTCAAACGCAGCTTGTTTTGACCTATTCTCAATGCTACTGGCTCTCCTATTTTTCTGGATCGCCTGCCACGTACCCCATCACGAACCAGTCCTCCCAGGAGCTTTCCTACAGCTATAAATACACCTTCAGAGGGCATTTTCAAGGGACTTTTGGCATCTCAACTTCCATGACTGCCATGGCCAACACTTCTCCATGAATAACCACCATCTTCCTCAATAAATTCAATGGATTCGGAGAGAATTATTCATTAAATTCAAGTGATTGAAAGACAATATTCATTGTAATTGTAATCTATGAGTGAAATGAGAAAATATGAAGTGGACGTAGGCTTGCTAACGCCGAACCACTATAAAAATCCTGTTGTCTTGCTTTTCTCTTATTTTTTCAGTTATTTCTTCATATCCTACGCTCTAAATACGATAATTTGGGTGTTAGGACCATTTTTTGGTCTAACATATATATATATATATATATATATATGTGTGTGTATGTATGTATGTATATATATGTGTGTGTGTAGAATCTATATCTTTATTTACATTCTCATTTATATTAATATTGGCTTGAATTTGAATTGGTGAAAATTAATTTGCTAGGACACATTCATTAATTAACATTAAAAATTGGAAAGCCATGAATGATTATTTACGGTGTTTTTTTTTTTTTTTGTTTATATCATCATGTTATTCATTCATACAACCATTCCCTTTTTTCTTCTTCTCCAAAATTCTCAGCAATCAACCATGGCTAAAATCAAGATCTACATCTCAATCTAATGGAGAAACTTCTCAAACTAAAAAGTAGAGGCAACCAAATCCATCAATCTCTTCTCCCTTTTTCTCCTTTTATTTTCTAATTTTTTTTTTAGATTTTGATCTGTTTTGTAGGGACCATAACTTCGTCGTACAGAACCCAAATCGACTTTACTTTTTTTTCAAATTGTGTAAAATTGAAAGAGCTAAAACTTTTGTGCAATACACTTTTCCAGATTTCGAATTTTTCTTGGCCAAAACTGCCAATCTTTTAGGTGCGTTTTTGAAGCCAGATTTCAGATTCAAATATTTGTTCGTGGCTGTTTTGATCATATCTTCTTCAAATTTTATCGGAAATTGGTTTTTCTTTTTTTTTAAATTGAAGAGAAAAGAATTTGCAACAACTTTTCAGTTCATGATTTTTCCAAATTCTGAATTTAACTTGTTCAAAAATCACTTTTAAAATGGTTAAAATTTGGTTCAGTTTTGTAACTTTTTGGTAAAAATCAAGATCCATCCTTCTTGCATTTCCCCTGCCCATTGGGTCAAGTTATGTGTTTGTGGGGGTTTATCTTCTTCATTTTTGTGTGTTGATTTATGTTTAATTTATATTATATATATATATATATGTGTGTGTGTGTGTGTGTGTTTGTTTGGGGCGTGCGTTTTTTATTTATTTCGCCTATGTATGTGTTTGTGTGATTTATATAAGGGAAAGTCTATTTAGACACAAAGATTTAACACAAATTGAGTGACATAAAATCTAAACTATAAGATTACCCCATGATTTGCACCCCTCACATAAAGATAAATTAATCATGTGGTTGAGAAATTATGCCTTTTGATTTATGTCAAATTTTGTTCATATAACCACTCCCTTTATATAATATGTATATAGTTGTTGTATGCAAGAGTTTGGGTTAAGTTTCTATTTTGTTTTCTTTTTACAAAGAAAATATTTGTGAAAAAATTGATAGGTGCCTGGATTGTAGAGTTGTTTTTTTTAATATATATATATATATATATAAGTATTTGATGTGTATGTTTTATATATAACATATATTAGGTAATGGAATTTTTGTGTAATTGTGTTGCTTCTTTTATACCTATGAAAAAAGGTTTCGTAAACTGTTCCACAAATCCAATTTCTATGTTGTTTTGCTGAGAAAATCCCTTTTCCTCTTATATAATAAAATAAAATATTGAGCGATCATCGAGCTGAAATTATTCTGAATCGTGCATGGAATTCGTCGTTTCAATTATGCATAAATCCATCTGTTGTCTTTAATCTGCGCCACGAAAAGTGAGTTTATCTCACACCTGACTCACATTACTTCATAGATGTTAGATCAACTAAATGAACTGTTATGAAATGTATAGGATTGTTAGTAGAAATTGTTTGTTTAAAATATACACTTTCATATGTGACACAATATTCATATGATATGTATGTACACTGATTATATATGACATGTATGTACACTGATTATATATGACTGTGATGTGACAGATGATATGTAATGATTTGTTATGTTGTAGATACCCCTAGTTTAGGAAAAATCACTAAGGGTTGAAATGATACATACTCGAATGGACATTAGATTAGGGAAAAATCGTTATGGGTTGAAATGATAGACCTGAATGATTTTTACTGAAATTTGGGATTGCGGGTTGAAATGATAAACCCGTCGAAATTTAATAAATTACGGGTTGAAATGATAAATATCCGTATCACTTGACCATAGGGTAGAAAACTATATACGGACACCGTTGGTCATGTTTTCGAATTAAAATGAGTTGAAAATTTTGATTGTAATAATATTAATTTAAGATCTTATATTTAAATTTTAAAGATTTGTACTTAAATTTTGTAAAGTTTAAATTATATGTTTTAAACTGATTTTATGAGTAAAAATGTATTTAAATGCTTATTTAAGACTTTACTTATAATTTATTTTAAACTATATAATTTAATCATATATGTATTTTTTAAACTTTAAATTAATGTATTATATAAATTATTCTTTTTTTAAACCTCTTTCTAAATTATTTTTAAACCTATTTATGTTTATAAAGCTATTTTTTATAAATTTAAAACCTAAAAATATATTTTCAATGCTTAGTTTATAAACTTTAATAATAAACTCAATAGGTGGATAAGTTTTGATTTTGCGATTTAAATTCGAGGTTTAAAGATTTAAGTTTATATAATGATACTTGATTCAATGAATTTGGTTTTAAATCAACTAAATTCGAATTTTGAATTGACTTAAATATTGAACAGTATGGGAAATGAACGTGAACTACGTAATTAATTGGAATTTGAATTTAAAATTGAATTCAATTATAAATTGTCTGAGTATGAATTGAAATAATTTTATATATGGAATTGATTCATAAACTGTCTGGTTTGAATTAAAGAAATTTCTTAAATCAATTTATTTCAACATATGATTTTATTAAAATGGCCACGGTGTGAAAAATGTAAACGTTTGGTTGTTAAAGAGACCGGGATCGGATATTGTCATACTCTCTGCCAATACCGAAAACCACTTTAACAACTATGTACGCGGTGGAGTTCCAGAATGAAGTAGGATGGTTTGGAGGCGATTACTGGATTGAAGAAAGAGAACGTTGATGGATAGCCTTGACCTTCGGGTCATAATTAAAATGACTAAAACAGGTGTTATACCGTGATTAAGTGAGGTCGCACCTCCATCGGACACACTTCTTCGAACTAAATCTATTACTTTGTGATTTGATTGGTGGCCACTCTTGATTATGGGAGTGTTGTTCGAGGTGAGTGGTAGTTGCGGCTATGCGTTACCACCGGTCCGGGAGTGCATCGGTAGAATCCTACCGTGGGTATTCCTTGTGTGCCTTGTCATATTATCCTGATCGAGCACCCTATGATTTTGATTATTGTCATATAGCGGCGCATCACTATCCACCGACCGTTACTGGTGTTTTATATGCAATGTTTACGACAATGTTTATAAACAGTGTAAGGGTAAAAATGTAATCCCGCTTACGCTATTTTAATATGTTATATTTAACCATAGACATTATTATAATAGCGTATTATATTATATGATATTAGTTTAACGGATCCTTAGAGGATGGTGATCTCAAACATCTTTTAAGTTACAGATGCATTTTATCGAACATTTCATTTGAGTTGATTTACTTCTATGAGAATGTTAGTCCTGATCCGAGTTGTTTTGTTTTGAATTATTGCTCGGGTCAGATCGAGTATTGCAGTGTTGAGATTTCACCTTCTGAAGCTGGAGACTATTGAAGATATCGCCTCTACCTGTTGATTCTGGCTATTTCTCCTTTGTATTAGAAATTCTTGTATTTAGACTTCCGCTGTATTTAATTTTGTAACTCTGATATTATGTATAAATTTTGATTTTTATTTAGTAGCTTCATGAACTATTGTATAATTTATTTATTCCGCTGCGAGATATTCTGTTTTCTATGTCTGTGATTCTGTGATTTATTCTATTTACCTTAGAAGCTAATAACATTCTGTCATTTCGAACGGTTTGAGTTGGTTTAATTACCAACTTGAAGTGGACGAAAGACGGTATGTTACATTTGGTATCAGAGCTTTGGTTTATCAAAGTTTTATCTTATGAGGTAAAAACTCATTAGAGATAGGGTTGTGATACCCTAGAATGAGTGGAATTAGTCGCTTAATCCTTCTTGCGAGAGAGCGTATTTTTAAAGTATAAATGGTTTTTAAAATAGTTTTAAATGTTTTAAACAAATATTTTCGGATACAATTTTTTTTATATATTTAAATTCTTTTCCTGAAATTTCTTTTCCATTGAATCTATCTTCCTTCGTAGATCCTCTTTGATTAGTTTCTTCGTTCGTTCAACTTTTACCTCAAATTCTATAACTTAACCTTGTCTATAACAAGGTAAGAAGTAGAGTAAGAGTATTCTTATTTAATATTGATTTGAAATTTTGATATATATATATATTCGTAAATAATATTATGTTATTGTAATACCAATATTTTGAAAGGATTTGATGTTTATACTTTAAGACTTTATATTTTATAAACTATAAATTTTGAATAAGAGGTAAAGATGTAGATTTTGTAAGAAAATGATATTATCTTAGTTGAAATCTATAACGATATAATTTATAAAGTAATGCATATATCGGAATTTATAAATTTAAATAGATTATATAGATTTTAATTTGTGATATATATATATATATATATAGGTATGAATATAAATATGAACCTTTGGTTTAAATATATTAATTATTTAATTACTATTTCTCTACCTCGTTCCTTTTCGGGGACGAAAAGGTTCGAGTAGGGGAGATTGTAACAACCTCAATTTCTATAGTATTTTAATTAATGATTTAATTTAAAATTTTGGTTTATTTATTTTATTTGTTTGCATTCATTCTTGAATTTTTATATAAATATTTAATTTGTATAATTATACCCTTCGTTTTCAATATGTAATTATATCTTTAATTTAATTTTAATGCGTATTGATTTTGTTGGTGCAAACATTGATTACCTTTTAATGTTCAACGTACGTTTCATAGTATTAATGTTTTCCTTACATGTTCATTATTTTCAAAATTTAAACAATTCTTTTCTTTTGCCAAATATTCATTCAAGCCATTAGTGTTTCTCCATATATGACTCTTCATTTATATTTACCACATTCCTTTATTTATTTATTTATTTATTTCCATTAGCAACCATTTATTTCTTTCCCATCACCTATTTCTTGCAGATCCATGCATGCATTCATTATTCCATCCCATGCATTTTCTTTATTTGTTTTAAAAACCATTCTTGGCATTAATGCATGCACGTTCCTTTAAATTAAAAATTTATAGTGTTTCCTTTTATTTGCAAACAATGTTTATCTGTTTAAAGTTCAATGTCCATTTAGTAGTATAATTTCTTTCCTTGCATGTTCATTATTTACAAAATTTATTTGTTCATATCCTTTGATTCATTTAGGGTAAATATATATATTTAAATTCCTTGTGAAATAATTTGTTGTCATTTATGACTTCTAATTCTTTTGGTTGCCATTCTTAACTGTTTGTTTTTGAAATTTAAACCATTCGTTTTCTTTTCTTTATTTTCTTTTGTTCCCCGGATTTTGCGAAAAATATATTTAATTCCCTCTTTAAATCCATACATTTCCTGAATTTGTCAAGCGTTATATAGCATTAAACTCCTACCCTTTCATTTGCATCACGGAGCGTTTTCAAAGCAATAATATTAGCCAATTTGAAATTTTAGTTTGGAATATCAATCAGTTTGTTGATAAATTAGTAAACACGGTGTACGTGAAATATGACATCTACATTTGAATTTTTGAACCACGTTTAAAGGCTATATGAAATAAATAAGAATCCATTTGGTTCCACAATCTCTGTTCAAACTTTGTCCATTTCCTTCTCCCATTAATTTTCTCGTGAGTATTAAAATAAGCAACTGCCACTTTAATTCTTATTTTATAACCTGCTCTGTTCCTTTACTGTTATCTCTCCTCCCCTCTGTATATTCTTCTTCTTCGTTTATAAAGATCTGAAAGCTTATATATATATATATGTATATATATGTGTGTGTGTAGAATCTATATCTTTATTTACATTCTCATTTATATTAGTACTGGCTTGAATTTGAGTTGGTGAAAATTAATTTTCTAGGACACATTCATTAATTAACATTAAAAATTGGAAAGCCATGAATGATTATTTACGGTGGTTTTTTGTTTTTGTTTATATCATCATGTTATTCATTCATAAAACCATTCCCTTTTTTCTTCTTCTCCAAAATTCTCAGCAATCAACCATGGCTAAAATCAAGATCTACATCTCAATCTAATGGAGAAACTTCTCAAACTAAAAAGTAGAAGCAACCAAATCCATCAATCTCTTCTCCCTTTTTCTCCTTTTATTTTCTATTTTTTTTTCTTCAGATTTTGATCTGTTTTGTAGGGACCATAACTTCGTCATACAGAACCCAAATCGACTTTACTTTTTTTTTCAAATTGCGTAAAATTGAAAGAGCTAAAACTTTTGTGCAATACACTTTTCCAGATTTCGAATTTTTCTTGGCCAAAATTGCCAATCTTTTAGGTGCGTTTTTGAAGCTAGATTTCAGATTCAAATATTTGTTCGTCGCTGTTTTGATCATATCTTCTTCAAATTTTATCGGAAATTGGTTTTTCTTTTTTTTTAAATTGAAGAGAAAAGAATTTGCAACAACTTTTCAATTCATGATTTTTCCAAATTCTGAATTTAACTTGTTCAAAAATCACTTTTAAAATGGTTAAAATTTGGTTTAGTTTTGTAACTTTTTGGTAAAAATCAAGATCCATCCTTCTTGCATTTCCCCTGCCCATTGGGTCAAGTTATGTGTTTGTGTGGGTTTATCTTCTTCATTTTTGTGTGTTGATTTATGTTTAATTTATATTATATACATATATATATATATATGTTTGTTTGGGGCATGCGTTTTTTATTTATTTCGCCTATGTATGTGTTTGTGTGATTTATATAAGGGAAAGTTTATTTAGACACAAAGATTTAACACAAATTGAGTGACATAAAATCTAAACCATAAGATTACCCCATGATTTGCACCCCTCACATAAAGATAAATTAATCATGTGGTTGAGAAATTATGCCTTTTGATTTATGTCAAATTTTTGTGTTCATATAACCGCTCCCTTTATATAATATGTATATAGTTGTTGTATGCAAGAGTTTGGGTTAAGTTTCTATTTTGTTTTCTTTTTACAAAGAAAATATTTGTGAAAAAATTGATAGGTGCTTGGATTGTAGAGTTGTTTTTTTAATATATATATATATATATAAGTATTTGATGTGTATGTTTTATATATAACATATATAAGGTAATGGAATTTTGGATAATTGTGTTGCTTCTTTTATACCTATGAAAAAAAGGTTTCGTAAACTGTTCCACAAATCCAATTTCTATGTTGTTTTGCTGAGAAAATCCCTTCTCCTTTTATATAATAAAATAAAATATTGAGCGATCATCGAGCTGAAATTATTCTGAATCGTGCATGGAAGTCGTCGTTTCAATTATGCATAAATCCATCTGTTGTCTTTAATCTGCGCCACGAAAAGTGAGTTTATCTCACACCTGACTCACATTACTTCATAGATGTTAGATCAACTAAATGAACTGTTATGAAATGTATAGGATTGTCAGTAGAAATTGTTTGTTTAAAATATACACTTTCATATGTGACACAATATTCATATGACATGTATGTACACTGATTATATGTGACTGTGATGTGACAGATGATATGTAATGGTTTGCTATGTTGTAGATACCCCTAGTTTAGGAAAAATCATTAAGGGTTGAAATGTGTAACGAACCAGTATTTTGACATATTAGAATATAAAATTTATTTAAAGGACAAACGTCTTATGTGAATGTTTATAGCTGTAGTTGGGATTAGAAACTTAAATTTTATTATATGTTGAGGTTGTGAATTCGATCTTTCAGGTATTAACTTAAATTTGTATGTTTGATTTAAATATAGAATTTGAACGACACATTGATTTATAACTTGGTTATTAAAACAAATGTGAAATCGATAAATTATTAAGATATAAATTCTTAATTTTGAGTATATTACCTGGAAGAAATCTAAATAGTCAAATAACGAAAACATTTAACTTGTTTTGATTAAATGATTGATTTACGATAGCGAGAAACGATATCATAAGTTACGTTAGAATTTAAAATTTGAGTTAAATTTATATTGTATTATTCATAGAAGAATAATCGATATAATTATGTTTTAACGTCGTAACTTAAATTAACACTTATATCTTTGTTAAAGTGGTAAATCGCATGATGGACACCTGTGTTCGCGTCAGAAGAAAGAATACACGTTGCTTCTTTTCCTTTTCCTCTCTTTCTTTCTTCTGGGCTTCTTCCTTCATACGCATTCCGCTCAGAAAAGAAAAAAAAAGGAAAAAATGGGGTCTTCGAATAGTGTCTTTCCTCTATCGAAACTCGGTCCCGATTTCCCTAAAAATCAAACGATGTGCCTCCTTTCCTCAAACCGATGGCTTCATCGAAACCGATCTTTACTTATGAAGTCGTGCGATTCCTTCCTCCACCGTGCCTGAGGCGCGTCATGCCATCACCTCAAGTCACGCAACCTCAGATCCGAGCCATCGAGGTTAAATCTTGGCCAGATCGAAGGCTACCATAGCCATTGCTGTCGCATGCAAGCTCCACGGCCACTTGGAGCCTTCAAATCCTCCTGCCGCAAACCCATTGGGAACGATGCTAGCCTCTTACAACTCGCACAAGTCAACCCTGCACTGCCTGTCCATTCGCCGGCGTAGCCTTTTCCACGCTTTTGTCCCTCGCCTCAGCCTGTGCACCACTCTATAGCCTTAGCTGCCTCCAAATTTGCTGCATATTTGCGCCCAGGACAACATGCACTTCATGTACTCGTGTTAATGCCTGAAAGGTAGCTGTTTGGTTAGGGCATGCTGCATGGTTCTGTGTGATGTTGGTTTATCACTGCTTTTCTAGTCCATGTAATCCTAGGCGGTGAGTTTTATTTTGATCCTTGAGTATATTCGTATAGTTTTGAGACATCATTTTAATTGTTGCCTTGGTTAACCCAGTTAAGAACGTAGGTGCAATTGAAATGGAGCATCGTTAAGTTTGTTGAATCTTGTCTCAATGGTCGAGTTGGAATTAGGTTATACGTTTCCAATGAATGTACATATATACGAATGTATATGTGTGTATGAATTTAGTGGGCGTATATTCATCGTTGGCTATCACGTCTCATCCTCGGGTTTTCCGTCAAAACTTTTGCATTCATCCACTAGCCACGAAAGGTGAGTTTCTACTCACTCACAGACTAATATTTTTATTAAGTGAATTAAAAATTTGAAATGTTGAATGAAATGTTAGTTGTTTTAAAATTGTTTGCTTCGTGATTGTGCACGTGCGACACACACCGTTATTTCATGTGACACAATATGGATGTATATTTGATATGCTATGTTATTTTATCATCATGCAAGTTCCCCCTTAGATTAGAAATACATTATAGGTTGAAATGATACATACCCGAACCCCTTGTGTATTCGAATCGATTTGGGATGCGGGTTGAAATGATACATACCCGGGATTCGGATATTTTAAAGAATGGATTGAATGATAAATATCCGTATCACTTGACCATAGGATAGAAAATTTTGTACGGACACCGTGGTCAATAAAATTATTTTAAATAATTTATCGACTTTGGCAAGTTGAAATTTTAAGGAAATTTTCTATATATCATAAAGAAGGTTAAAAGAAATTTTGTGCAAACTTTTTTTTCTTGAATTTTATAAAGGGATCCAATTTGTATGAAAATATGTTTTAAAGAGGGTATTAAGTTAACACCTAAACTTTTTCTATCTAGATGAATTTTTCATAACTTCATGTTTATAGTATGATAAATTTTGAATTGAATTAATTTAATGTAAATATTTGCAAAGAATTGATAAATGTTTCAAAGCTTATTTTAATATATGATTTGTCAAATGAATTTTTGCCACGTGAATGTAGGACGAATTTTTGTCAGAATGAAAGTGTTTAAGTTCAAGTATGAAAGAATATGATTATCTAAATCATGGTGAATATGGGTTTAGTTAACAAGTTAGAATTTAATGAATCATATTTTGAATTACAACTAATGTTAAAGTTGTTTGGGGTTTATTATAAAAAAAAATGGATATGTAATCCAAGGCAAACAATGATTTGAAAATCTCTAATCGTGAAGCATTGAATTTGAACTAAACAAAAGGGGATTTGATCTAAAGGTGAAATTTTGACGAAAAGGAAATTGTGAAACTGGGATTTAAGGTTGGATTGGACTAATATTTTAATAGCACTATAAATTTTATAAAGGCAATTTTTCCGCATTACTTGATTTTGTAAGTATTCTTTTATAAAATAAATTTGATTACTTTAACTATATACACTTTATAATAGTTTTCTACTACATATATACATAATGCATATACATTATTTTCAAATTTAATATATCTATACTATTTTTCAAACTAAATTTTTCAGAAATTATTTTATAATCCGAATAAAGCTATGTCCAATCCAGTCTAGTAATCCAAAGGGTGAAATAAAGAAATTCGAGCAATAGTGATATTTCGAGGAAGTTGAAACTTTGAAAACCAATGGTTGACAAAGGAATTTTGAATAGTAGATTTGAAACCTTAATCGAACCAACTATTTGAGGAATTGATTTTGGGGCAATATTCGAAATAAATTGATTTGCGGTACTCGGAATATGATTTTTAAAGCTAATGGCCACGGTGTGAAAAATGTAAACGTTTGGTTGTTAAAGAGACCAGAGTCGGTAAGTGACATACTCTCTGTCAGTGCCGATGCCACTTTAACAACTGTGTACATGATGACGTGTCTAGAACGAAGCATGATGACTTGGAGGTGATTGCTGGATTGAAGAAGGCGAACGATAACGAAATGGCCTTGACCTTCGGGTCATAATTGAAATGACTAAAACAGGAGCTATACCGTGACTAATTGAGGTAGCACCTTTGATCGGACGTACTTCTTCGATACCATTTCTATGACTATGTTGATGATTTGGGCGCCCTTTTTGATTTCGGAGTGTGTTCCGAGGTGGGCGGTACTGGCTGCTATGCGTTACCACCGGTCCGGGAGTGCAATTGGTAGAATCCTACCCTGGGTATTGCCTCGAGTGCCTAGTCATATTATCCTTAGCGAGCCCCCTACGATTTTGATTTGTATCGTAACTATGGAGTGCCCTCTGATGCCATCGTGTTACGGTGGGTTTACGGTACTGTATAGACTACGGTATTATAAACGGTGTAAGGGTAAAAATGTAATCCCGCTTATGCTATTTTCATTATATGTACTTTACTAAATAGACATTACAATAATAGCGTACTATTATATAGATATTAGTTTCGCGGATCCTTAGAGGATGGAAATCCCAAACATCCTTTAAGTTATTGTACATTTCAGTGAACACTTCATTTGAGTTAACTCACTTATATGAGACTGTTAGTCCTGACTCGAGTATTTTGTTTGTTTTATTCCTTGCAAAATGCCCGGGTCAGACCGAGTATTACTGTTTGGAGATCTATCTATTAGAGCTTGAAATTCGTTGGAGTTCCAATCATCTACCTGTTATTTCCGCTGCAGTTAGGCCCATCTCTACTTATTACTGATGTCGGTATGATTCTACGTTCAGTCTTCCGCTGGTTCTGTAATTTATCTTATGTACTCTGACATCATGTAAATTTAATGATTTTGTATTATCGTATATATAAATTTTGCTTCCGCTGTGAGATATTCTATGTTCTGTGTCTCTGATTCTGTGATGATTTATATTTCAAGTTCATAAGCAATAACAATCGGTCGTTTTGAACGGTTCACGTTGGTTTAATTACCGACTTGGAGCGGTCAAAATGCCAGGTCGTTACATCTGGTATCAGAGCTTTGGTTCATACAAAGCTAAGCTTACGAAGTTGAAACACTCATTAGATATAGAGTAGAAATACTCTAGAATGAGTGAGATTATCTTAGAATCTCAACCGAGAGAGCGTATTTTTAAAATAAATGTATTTTAAATGATTTTAAGCGGTTTTTCTATATATGTAAAAAAATGATTTGAAATTTTATCCTTGCTTTGTAAATATATCCTTGTTTAAATCTCGTTCCCTTGAACTCATCCCTCGGCTGGATCCTTCCTAAGTTAAGATTTTTTTTCCGAATCCAAGTCTCGATCGTGCCTGGTCCTTGCTTAGGAAAATTTGGAATTGTCGTTTTCTAGAACCTGAATCTACAATTTATTTGACATCTCCACAGTAAATTCTATTGATTTGATTCGATCAATATTTCAGCTTCTAGCCTATGTTCGAACTTAGCTCGAATTGGATTAACGTAGACATGAGGATATAAAATAAAGCTCGAATAAACAACTAAGTGTTAAAAATTGAAGTGTAATTCCAATATGAGTCAAGAGAAATTACAATCTTATATTAAAGGAAGTTTCATCGATTAAAATGATGTGAACTCGTAAACTATAGAAAATGGTTTGTGAACGGAATCGGTGAGACTGAAATGTTGGAAAATGAATAACTAAAAGATAATAAACTTCATAACTAAGAGTAAAATGAGTTCAAAGTACGAATGTTAATTTGATTTGTGTATATGTGTTAAATGGTAACTTGATATTTAAAACATGTTCTTGAAACTAAATTTGGTTTTGAGAAAATGTATATGTAAGTAGTAATCTAACTCTTGGGGCTAAAATCATTTTATGTAAATACAGAACTTGTTGTAGTGGCTTGTGTAAAAATATTTATATGTATAATGGATTTCATGTGTAAGAAAGCAAACAATAAACTTAAGCTGTGAAAACAATATGTGTAGAAGGCTAAAGACTGAAACAAAAATATCATATGATATATGATTTGCCATTAAGATATTATATATAAATAGCGATTATAATCATAATATGGCAAACAAATAAGTGGGGAGGTATAAAATTTCCCTAGTTGAAATCTTATTATAAGAAACGTTTTGAGATATATTATTTTGTCGCATATACATATATTTAAATCTTAGTATGTTTAATGGAATGTCAAAATTGGACTATGGGTATGTCAAGATTTCGAATATACGCCTGGCCACCGTACATACTAAATCCTAGATGTACTAGATAGATGCAAAATCGCACTCTAATCACCTGAAAATGATTCTGGCGATGACTGCAGCATCATCAGTATTTATTTTCAGGTTTGAAAAGTGAGATTAATACGTACATTTCCAGTTGAGACACGAAATTGATACTTAAGACTACTTTGTGAATATTTGGAACATATAATGAAAATGTACATTCATGAGAATACTAAATTGTTAGTAATTATGAACATAAAAGAAGTAAAATAAATTTGAATGGGTAAATAACTAAATAATTAAACCCTTGGTCATATAAAATCAAATTGAATAATTTGAAGTCATGTATTATAGTAGTTTTCTTAAGAATAAAATTGAAACTTGTAATAGGAAGCACTTCTAAGCGAAATTGGAATTTTTATGATGTGAAACTATAAATGTTATGTTAAGAAATTTGTAGAAGTAAGATTTGCAAAATGATAATGTTTTGACAGAATTAAATACTTGGATTGAACCAAGTGAACTAAGCAAATTGGAAATCATATGCCATAAGTTCTCTTAAAATAATTGAAAATAAAATAAGCTTAATGATAAATTGAAATGAATTGAGTTTTAGAAGAGTATTAAAAACAAACGCTTACCTGATGACCTATTTAGTAAAATTTGTTTGAGCTTAAAATTTTGCTTTCTAAAGAAATATTAACAAATGAGAATTATATAAATGAATTCATGGGTTTAATTTGTAATGAAAAAAAAAATCTTTGATAACCATAGTATTTTAGGGTAAATATGAAGATAAGTGTTAATTGAATGTACATGAAAATATTTAATGGTTTTTTGTAAGAAGGATATGTATGTAGTTCCGCTGTTACCATTGAAATACTAAAGGAAATCAGGATTTGTGAAGAAAACAAATTAAACTTAGCAGCGGAAAGAAAGAAGAGAGAAGAGAAGAGAAACACGACATTATATGATTCTTTGTGTACTAGTAGGTATAAAGTGATATCTTGAGTCAAATTGTAGGTGATTCTGGTTTAGCATGAGTGATTGTAGCCTGTAAGGTTTTCCAAAAAAAAAAATTAATAATAATAATAAAAAAAATTCGTTGGTGTTAATTCAGTTCTAGAGTAAATTGTATATGCTAAATAACTAGCAAGTAATGCGGGTGTTTAATGCAGACAGTATCGCTCTCTTCATGTGCTTCACGGTCTTCACGATGACCAAATAAAAGTAAAAGGGAATGTTGGTTTATAAATAGAAGTTCTGAGATCATGAAACTTTCTGGAAGTGAAGTATTAAATTTTAGGGTATTAATGTTGCTGCATGTATTGGTGAGTGAATGTAGGAATAATTTGCCTTTTGATAAAATGTTTATGCCAGGTTGAGATTATTCCATGATAATGCAAGTACCCATCATTGTTCGACCAAGTTAATCGAATTATCAATAAAAACAACATATGACCTTGGCTTGTTCATTTTAAAAATCACTGAACAAGTCAGTGTACAATTACATATGATTTGTTCAATTCAAGGAAGCTAACTATAATTATTTATTTTCTTCTATAAAACAGTAAAGAAACAACCACTCATGTTAACATATTTGTTTTATTCTTTTATTGAATAACCATGTATCCAAAGGACTAAATTTATGGTTGGTAAAACAAAATAGTGGTCAGAAATGGTCTGACTAACAAATGACCAGTTTTATGACATAAATTACATGGATGAGGAAATGGCAGCAAGAAGCTGCTGCGATAGAAAAGAAAAAAAGGAGAAAAAAATTTTAAAGTATGGGGCTGCTGCCAACAGCAGCTGCAGTAACTGCATCGGCAGCTGCAACACCACTGTCGACAACGACAGTGGCAGCAGCAGCTGCTGCTGCTATTGCGCGAAAAAAAAGGAAAAAAAAAATCCACGCACTTTGCCATAATTGCATATGTACGTTAAAGCTCTATCAATATAATAAGCATGTACATAAAATATAATGGGAACAATTTCATTGGTTTTAATAAAGGATAGATGGAATATGAAAATGAGAATTTTAACGTCACTATGGCTTTGTGATTCTGGTGATTTTATACTTATTGTTAAGCAAATATGTGAAGCAGACAAATATTAATGCAAGTTAATAAACTGGAACAAGAGAAATAAGAGTGTACCTAAATGACAAACAAATATGCAATAAGAGGGAAGAAATGGAAACATGTATTTGCAGGTGGTAAGACTTTGCGCTATTTGCCTTTTTGACATCATGTTAAAGAGATGACATATGTTGCTTATTGTTATGTACCTCTAGCTCTGCTATATATACACATACACATATACTTGATTCTCACCATCTTTTGAGTATTTTAGTAGGTACAATGGCGCGCTTCGCTTGTGGAGCTCGCTTTTGCGCCCAAAATGCTAAAATATAAGCAAATATGCTTTAAAACGCAAAATAAGGTACGAATTTCGGATTTCATATCGCATTTGGGTAGGTTTTGTTTTGTTTCCCCTATATTGGGATGCCTCGTCATGTAGACGAGATGTATATTGACTTTGTAATTTTTTTTCGGGCACTCCGTACAAAGGAGGTGCTGCCAAAATTTTCGTAAATCCGGGCATTAGAAAAATTTTGAGTTTTGAAATTTTAAAACAAAAATTTCTTTTTAGTAAGTTATAGTCTTAAAAAAAACAATTGTTATGCTAGGAATGGATCATACGGTTTATATGACGTTTCCTTTTCGAGGATGAAAAGCGCTAAGCGGGGGAGAATGTAACGAACCAGTATTTTGACATATTAGAATATAAAATTTATTTAAAGGACAAACGTCTTAAGTGAATGTTTATAGCTGTAGTTGGGATTAGAAACTTAAATTTTATTATATGTTGAGGTTGTGAATTCGATCATTCAGGTATTAACTTAAATTTGTATGTTTGATTTAAATATAGAATTTGAACGACACATTGATTTATAACTTGGTTATTAAAACAAATGTGAAGTCGATAAATTATTAAGATATAAATTCTTAATTTTGAGTATATTACCTGGAAGAAATCTAAATAGTCAAATAACGAAAACATTTAACTTCTTTTGATTAAATGATTGATTTACGATAGCGAGAAATGATATCATAAGTTACGTTAGAATTTAAAATTTGAGTTAAATTTATATTGTATTATTCATAGAAGAATAATCGATATAATTATGTTTTAACGTCGTAACTTAAATTAACACTTATATCTTTGTTAAAGTGGTAAATCGCATGATGGACACCTGTGTTCACGTCAGAAGAAAGAATACACGATGCTTCTTTTCCTTTTCCTCTCTTTCTTTCTTCTGGGCTTCTTCCTTCATACGCATTCCTCTCAGAAAAGAAAAAAAAAAGGAAAAAATGGGGTCTTCGAATCGTGCCTTTCCTCTATCGAAACTCGGTCCCGATTTCCCTAGAAATCAAACGATGTGCCTCCTTTCCTCAAACCGATGGCTTCATCGAAACCGATCTTTACTTATGAAGTCGTGCGATTCCTTCCTCCACCGTGCCTGAGGCGCGTCATGCCATCACCTCAAGTCACGCAACCTCAGATCCGAGCCATCGAGGTTAAATCTTGGCCAGATCGAAGGCTACCATAGCCATTGTTGTCGCATGCAAGCTCCACGGCCACTTGGAGCCTTCAAATCCTCCTGCCGCAAACCCATTGGGAACGGTGCTAGCCTCTTACAACTCGCACAAGTCAACCCTGCACTGCCTGTCCATTCGCCGGCGTAGCCTTTTCCACGCTTTTGTCCCTCGCCTCAGCTTGTGCACCACTCTATAGCCTTAGCTGCCTCCAAATTTTCTGCATATTTGCGCCCAGGACAACATGCACTTCATGTACTCGTGTTAATGCCTGAAAGGCAGCTGTTTGGTTAGGGCATGCTGCATGGTTCTGTGTGATGTTGGTTTATCACTGCTTTTCTAGTCCATGTAATCCTAGGCGGTGAGTTTTATTTTGATCCTTGAGTATATTCGTATAGTTTTGAGACATCATTTTAATTGTTGCCTTGGTTAACCCAGTTAAGAACGTAGGTTCGATTGAAATGGAGCATCGTTAAGTTTGTTGAATCTTCTCTCAATGGTCGAGTTGGAATTAGGTTATACGTTTCCAATGAATGTACATATATACGAATGTATATGTGTGTATGAATTTAGTGGACGTATATTCATCGTTGGCTATCACGTCTCATCCTCGGGTTTTCCGTCAAAACTTTTGCATTCATCCACTAGCCACGAAGGGTGAGTTTCTACTCACTCACAGACTAATATTTTTATTAAGTGAATTAAAAATTTGAAATGTTGAATGAAATGTTAGTTGTTTTAGAATTGTTTGCTTTGTGATTGTGCACGTGCGACACACACCGTTATTTCATGTGACACAATATGGATGTATATTTGATATGCTATGTTATTTTATCATCATGCAAGTTCCCCCTTAGATTAGAAAAACATTACGGGTTGAAATGATACATACCCGAACCCCTTGTGTATTCGAATCGATTTGGGATGCGGGTTGAAATGATACATACCCGGGATTCGAATATTTTAAAGAATGGATTGAAATGATAAATATCCGTATCACTTGACCATAGGATAGAAAATTTTGTACGGACACCGTGGTCAATAAAATTATTTTAAATAATTTATCGACTTTGGCAAGTTGAAATTTTAAGGAAATTTTCTATATATCATATAGAAGGTTAAAAGAAATTTTGTGCAAATTTTTTTTCTTGAATTTTATAAAGGGATCCAATTTGTATGAAAATATGTTTTAAAGCGGGTATCAAGTTAACAACTAAACTTTGTCTATCTAGAAGAATTTTTCATAACTTCATGTTTATAGTATGATAAATTTTGAATTGAATTAATTTAATGTAAATATTTGCAAAGAATTGATAAATGTTTCAAAGCTTATTTTAATATATGATATGTCAAATGAATTTTTGCCACGTGAATGTAAGACGAATTTTTGTCGGAATGAAAGTGTTTAAGTTCAAGTATGAAAGAATATGATTATCTAAATCATGGTGAATATGGGTTTAGTTAACAAGTTAGAATTTAATGAATCATATTTTGAATTACAACTAATGTTAAAGTTGTTTGGGGTTTATTATAAAAAAAAATGGATATGTAATCCAAGGCAAACAATGATTTGAAAATCTCTAATCGTGAAGCATTGAATTTGAACTAAACAAAAGGGGATTTGATCTAAAGGTGAAATTTTGATGAAAAGGAAATTGTGAAACTGGGATTTAAGGTTGGATTGGACTAATATTTTAATAGCCCTATAAATTTTATAAAGGAAATTTTTCCGCATTACTTGATTTTGTAAGTATTCTTTTATAAAATAAATTTGATTACTTTAACTATATACACTTTATAATAGTTTTCTACTACATATATACATAATGCATATACATTATTTTCAAATTTAATATATCGATACTATTTTTCAAACTAAATTTTTCAGAAATTATTTTATAATCCGAATAAAGCTATGTCCAATCCAGTCTAGTAATCCAAAGGGTGAAATAAAGAAATTCGAGCAATAGCAATATTTCGAGGAAGTTGAAACTTTGAAAACCAATGGTTGACAAAGGAATTTTGAATAGTAGATTTGAAACCTTAATCGAACCAACTATTTGAGGAATTGATTTTGGGGCAATATTCGAAATAAATTGATTTGCGGTACTCGAAATATGATTTTTAAAGCTAATGGCCACGGTGTGAAAAATGTAAACGTTTGGTTGTTAAAGAGACCGGAGTCGGTAAGTGACATACTCTCTGTCAGTGCCGATGCCACTTTAACAACTGTGTACGTGATGACGTGTCTAGAACGAAGCATGATGACTTGGAGGTGATTGCTGGATTGAAGAAGGCGAACGATAACGAAATGGCCTTGACCTTCGGGTCATAATTGAAATGACTAAAACAGGAGCTATACCGTGACTAATTGAGGTAGCACCTTTGATCGGACGCACTTCTTCGATACCATTTCTATGACTATGTTGATGATTTGGGCGCCCTTTTTGATTTCGGAGTGTGTTCCGAGGTGGGCGGTAGTGGCTGCTATGCGTTACCACCGGTCCGGGAGTGCAATTGGTAGAATCCTACCCTGGGTATTGCCTCGAGTACTGCCTAGTCATATTATCCTTAGCGAGCCCCCTACGATTTTGATTTGTATCGTACCTATGGAGTGCCCTTTGATGCCATCGCGTTACGGTGGGTTTACGGTACTGTATAGACTACGGTATTATAAACGGTGTAAGGGTAAAAATGTAATCCCGCTTACGGTATTTTCATTATATGTACTTTACTAAATAGACATTACAATAATAGCGTACTATTATATAGATATTAGTTTCGCGGATCCTTAGAGGATGGAAATCCCAAACATCCTTTAAGTTATTGTACATTTTAGTGAACACTTCATTTGAGTTAACTCACTTATATGAGACTGTTAGTCCTGACTCGGGTATTTTGTTTGTTTTATTCCTTGCAAAATGCCCGGGTCAGACCGAGTATTACAGTTTGGAGATCTATCTATTAGAGCTTGAAATTCGTTGGAGTTCCAGTCATCTACCTGTTATTTCCGCTGCAGTTAGGCCCATCTCTACTTATTACTGATGTCGGTATGATTCTACGTTCAGTCTTCCGCTGGTTCTGTAATTTATCTTATGTACTCTGACATCATGTAAATTTAATGATTTTGTATTATCGTATATATAAATTTTGCTTCCGCTGTGAGATATTCTATGTTCTATGTCTGTGATTCTGTGATGATTTATATTTCAAGTTCATAAGCAATAACAATCGGTCGTTTTGAACGGTTCAAGTTGGTTTAATTACCAACTTGGAGCGGTCAAAATGTCAGGTCATTACAAAATGATACATACCCGAATGGACATTAGATTAGGGAAAAATCGTTATGGGTTGAAATGATAGACCTGAATGATTTTTACTGAAATTTGGGATTGCGGGTTGAAATGATAAACCCGTCGAAATTTTATAAATTACGGGTTGAAATGATAAATATCCGTATCACTTGACCATAGGGTAGAAAACTATATACGGACACCGTTGGTCATGTTTTCGAATTAAAATGAGTTGAAAATTTTGATTGTAATAATATTAATTTAAGATCTTATATTTATATTTTAAAGATTTGTACTTAAATTTTGTAAAGTTTAAATTATATGTTTTAAAATGATTTTATGAGTAAAAATGTATTTAAATGCTTATTTAAGACTTTACTTATAATTTATTTTAAACTATATAATTTAATCATATATGTATTTTTTTTACTTTAAATTAATGTATTATATAAATTATTCTTTTTTTAAACCTCATTCTAAATTATTTTTAAACTTATATATGTTTATAAAGCTATTTTTTATAAATTTAAAACCTAAAAATATATTTTCAATGCTTAGTTTATAAACTTTAATAATAAACTCAATAGGTGGATAAGTTTTGATTTTGCGATTTAATTCGAGGTTTAAAGATTTAAGTTTATATAATGATACTTGATTCAATGAATTTGATTTTAAATCAACTAAATGCGAATTTTGAATTGACTTAAATATTGAACTGTATGGGAAATGAACGTGAACTACGTAATTAATTGGAATTTGAATTTATAATTGAATTCGATTATAAATTGTCTGAGTATGAATTGAAATAATTTTATATATGGAATTGATTCATAAACTGTTTGGTTTGAATTAAAGAAATTTCTTAAATCAATTTATTTCAACATATGATTTTATTAAAATGGCCACGGTGTGAAAAATGTAAACGTTTGGTTGTTAAAGAGACCGGGATCGGATATTGTCATACTCTCTTCCAATACCGAAAACCACTTTAACAACTGTGTACGCAATGGAGTTCCAGAATGAAGTAGGATGGTTTGGAGACGATTACTGGATTGAAGAAAGAGAACGTTGATGGATAGCCTTGACCTTCGGGTCATAATTAAAATGACTAAAACAGGTGCTATACCGTGATTAATTGAGGTCGCACCTCCATCGGACAAACTTCTTCGAACTATATCTATTACTTTGTGATTTGATTGGTGGCCACCCTTGATTATGGGAGTGTTGTTCGAGGTGGGCGGTAGTTGCGGCTATGCGTTACCACCGGTCCGGGCGTGCATCGGTAGAATCCTACCATTGGTATTCCCCGTGTGCCTTGTCATATTATCCTGATCGAGCTCCCTACGATTTTGATTTGACGTTGTCGTATAGCGGGGCATCACTATCCACCGACCGTTACTGGTGTTTTATATGCAATGTTTACGACAATGTTTATAAACAGTGTAAGGGTAAAAATGTAATCCCGCTTACGCTATTTTAATATGATATATTTAACCATAGACATTATTATAATAACGTATTATATTATATGATAATAGTTTAACGGATCCTTAGAGGATGGTGATCTCAAACATCTTTTAAGTTATAGATGCATTTTATTGAACATTTCATTTGAGTTGATTTACTTCTATGAGAATGTTAGTCCTGATCCGAGTTGTTTTGTTTTGCATTATTGCTCGGGTCAGATCGAGTATTGCAGTGTTGAGATTTCACCTTCTGAAGCTGGAGACTATTAAAGATATCACCTCTACCTGTTGATTCTGGCTATTTTTCCTTTGTATTAGAAATTCTTGTATTTAGACTTCCGCTGTATTTAATTTTGTAACTCTGATATTATGTATAAATTTTGATTTTTATTTAGTAGCTTCATGAACTATTGTATAATTTATTTATTCCGCTGCGAGATATTCTATTTTCTATGTCTGTGATTCTGTGATTTATTCTATTTACCTCAGAAGCTAATAACATTCTGTCATTTCGAACGGTTTGAGTTGGTTTAATTACCAACTTGAAGTGGACGAAAGACGGTATGTTACATAACCCCACTTGGTCCGGTATAGCCCTGTTTTAGTCATTTTAATTATGACCCGAAGGTCAAGGACATCCATTATCGTTCTCTTTCTTCAAATCCAGTAATCGCCTCCAAATCAATGTACTTCATTCTGGAACTCCACCACGTACACAGTTGTTAAAGTGGTTTTCGGTATTGGCAGAGAGTATGACAATATCCGATCCCGGTCTCTTTAACAACCAAACATTTACAATTTTCACACCGTGGCCATTTATAAAATCATATCTTGATATAAATTGATTTAAGAAATTTCTTTAATTCAAACCAAATAGTTTTTGAATCAATTCCATATATAAAATTATTTTAATTCATATTCAGTCAATTTATAATCAAATTCATATATTCATATCAATTGTAAATTCAAATTCCAATTGATTATGCAGTTCACGTTCATTTCCTATAAAGTTCAATACTTAAGTCAATTCAAAATTCGCATTTAGTTGATTTAAAATCAAATTCATTGAATCAAGTATCGTTATATACATTTAAATCTTTAAACCTCGAATTTAAATCGCAAAATAAAAACTTATCCACCTATTGAGTTTATTATTAAAGTTTATAAAATATATGTAAAATAAGCATTGAAAATATATTTATAAATTATAAATTTATATAGAAAATAGCTTTATATACATATATAGGTTTAAAATAATTTAGAAATAAGTATAAAAAGAATAATATATTAATTTAAAGTTAAAAATACATATATGATTAAATTATATAGTTTAAAATAAATAAATTATAAGTAAAATCTTAAATAAGCATTTAAATACATTTTTACTCATAAAATCATTTTAAAACATATAATTTAAAATTTACAAAATTTAAGTATAAATCTTTAAAAATATAAATATAAGATTTTAAATTAATATTATTACAATCAAATTTTCCACATCATTTTAATTTGAAAACATGACCAACGGTGTCCGTATATAATTTTCTACCCTATGGTCAAGTGATACGGATATTTATCATTTCAATCCGCAATTTACAAAATTTATACGGGTTTATCATTTCAACCCGCAATCTCAAATTCAGTAAAAATCGTTCAGGTCTAACATTTCAACCCATAACGATTTTTCCCTAATCTAATGTTCATTCGGGTATGTATCATTTCAACCCTTAGTGATTTTTTCCTCAACTAGGGGTATCTACAACATAAAAAATCATCACATATCATCAACCACATCATAGTCATATATAATTAGTGTACATACATGTTATATGAATAACGTGCCACATATGAAAGTGTACATTTTAAACAAACAATTTCTACTGGCAATCCTATACATTTCATAACAGTTCATTTAGTTGATCTAACATCTATGAAATAATGTGAGTCGGGTGTGAGATAAACTCACCTTTCGTGGTGCATAAATGGAGACAGTAGAAGAATTGACACAGAATAAACTGACGACTTCTAGGCACGATTCATAATAGATTCAACTAGATGATCACTCAATGTTTGTTTATTTTAGTAAGAGGAGGCTAGGGAATTTTCAGTGGATCGGTATGGCTATTTGGGTGTTGGAACGGTTCTCAAACTCAACATCGAATTTAACTCAAAATAAACCTAATAAATTCTTTACACAAAATATTTTTTTTATATACAAACACATAGAAAATTTTAACATATATATTTAAAATTCGACGCATAAAAATATATTTTATAAATTATACATTTAAATAAAACATAATGCTAACGCGTATTAAATCATATACAATTATATATAATATATAATTTGAAACACACACATAAACTCATACACACACACATACACACCGTATACACAACACGAATTGTAACAGTATATATACTATAAATTATACATAAACACACAACAAATCCTTTTACAAAATAGTATATATATTTAATATAAACGTATACACAGTAAAATTAATATATACCCTTATATATAAAATTCGACACATTCCAAATCACTTATATAAATATATATATATATATATATATTAAATTATATAGCACCAAACCGTTTATATTTTTGAATTACATACAACGCAAACACACCCAAATAAAATCGTAAAAATGGGGTGTGTGTGTGTGTGTGTGTGTATATATATATATATATAACAAATATATATTTATATATATATATAAACATATTTATTTTCTTCAAAATAATTAAATTTTCAAAGCGACTCAACGCCATGCATTCAACACCGAAATATAAGTTTCTTTAATATATAATCATAGATTTATAAACGCAGACAAGCATTTATCGCACAAAACCATATATAAATATTTTATACAAGTTGATGCACACAACCTAACTATATATATATATATATGTCTATACATATATATTTCTAAAATAATAATCTTTTTTGAACAAAAATATACACACTCAACAAAAGGGGACAAAGACAAAATCACTCTCATGCACAAACAAGATCACTCACGTCACACAGTAACACAAACACACACTGTCAACACACACACAAACAAAATAACACACAGACATACCTCGACACATGAACATACATGTAAAAGCATACCCCATAAACTTACACAGCTCACCAAACTCACGCACACAACAACTACATACATATTATATAAAGGGAGCAACTATATGAACACAAAATTTTGATACAAATCAAAAGGCATAAAATCTCAACCACATGATTATTTTGTCTTTATGTGAGGCATGCAAGTCATGAGGTAATCATATGGTTTAGGTTTTTGTGTCACTCAATTTATGTCAAATATTTGTGTCTATATAGACTTTCCCTTATATAAATCACACACACAGACAAACGAAATAAAATAGAACGCAAGCCCCAAACACATAACGCAAATTAAAATTATAACATATATACTATAATATCAACATGATGCTAAGCACATACTAAACCACATACACATAATAATATTTTTTCAAAACTAATAAATTTTAAAACAACTCACACTAAACAATATATATACACACCTTTCAAACTAATATATATGTATACATATGTTCTCAAAACAAATAAATTTTCAAATAACTCACCCAAGTAGAACACCATAAATACACACACTCGCACAAGAACACACACACATACTGATACAAATGGGAAAATATTCCCAAACTCATGCCACAAAAAACAGAAAGAATCACACTCACACGCAAACATCACAACAGAACGGATGAGTTGGTCAATCGGGGCATGGACGCGGGTTGGTCTAGCGAGGATGGCAATAACAAGCGGCGTTTGGGTGAAGTGCTTGCAAGGTGGCATGGTTGGAGTAAGGCAGCTGACGAGGCTATGAGATGAAGGAAAGTTCCAGTTTTTTTCCTCTTTTTGTTGGATGTCTTCGCAGAAAGGAAGGTGGTGAAGGTACATATATGCGGTGGAAAGAAGATGGAAGAACATAGTGTTTCTGGGAAAGAATAATTTTTTTCTTGAGAGAGGACAAAGAAGGTAGAGAAAAATGAAAACTGGTATGGCACGGAAGAAGAAAACATAAGGAGGGGAAAATGGGGAAGAACAACAATTGTTTCACGAAATAAATAAATATGAGATAGGGTAGAGAGAAAAAAAATAAGCCGTTGTAAATATATATTTGGGAAGAAACGTATGGGAAACATACTATATTCATGAAGGGGAAAGAAGTAATGAGTTGATGCATTTATTTCTCTTGGGACCACGCGTTTTGGGAAGAGATCAAGGTTTGAACGGAAATTAGGGAATAATATATGCGATGGGAAGAATATAAACAAACGACAAAAAAAAGAAATGGTATGAAATTGAATTCAATGCATGGAAATATGGAAACAAACATATTATAAAAAGAAAGGAGGAAGAGGCAAGGGAGTAAACATTTTTTTTTCGAATGATATTATATGCTTTGAAATGAAAGTGTAACGTTACATGAATGGTTTTGGAAAAACAAAGAAAATGAATGGATGCTTTGGAGAAAAAAAAAGGAACGTGCAGGTATTAATGCCAAGAATGGTTTTTAAAAAAAATAAAGAAAATGCATGGGATGGAAGAATGAATGCATGCATGAATCTACAAGAAATTAGTGATGGGAAAGAAATAAATGGTTGCTAATGGAAATAAATAAATATAGGAATGTGGTAAATATAAAAGAAGAGTCATATATGGAAAAACTTGAATGGCTTAAATGAATATTTGGCAAAAGAAAAGAATGGTTTAAATTTTGAAAAAAATGAACAGTAAGGAAAACATTAATACTAATGAATGGATGTTGATCATTAAAAAGGTAATCAATGTTTGCAAATAAATGAAACAATATAAATATTTTTCAAATTAAATAAATAATAGACGAAATAAAAGAAAAAAAATCCAAACAAATAAAATAAACAAAACAAAATTTTAATTAAATAATTAAATAAAATATACTTAAAATTGAGGTTGTTACATTATTTGTTGTTTTATGACATACCAAAAATATTACAATAAAAAATTATAATTATAATGTAGTGCAACTCAAACTGATAGTTAATTTCATAATTTCAAAAGTTCAGTGAACTATTAAAATAATAATTAAATTCATAATCTTTGTTATGACAACTCATGAGTTAATAAACTATTTATGTTGTTAAATCATGTCTATTACATGTTTAATTCGCCGAAATCAGGCTTCTAAAAGTAAAACAAATGTAAAGGAACCAAACCATGTGCATATGCTTAAAGTTTTCATAATTGCTATGGTTAATTTAAGAATATTTTATTCAATATTAACAAAAAATAATAGGAATAAGAAATTTCACAAAAGTTACAAAATGTGTTATTTTATTTTAGACATCTTACAGTCAAAAATCAGTACAATCTCAGGTGCGACCTGATAATGTACATATAAAATTACAGTGTTTCCTTTGGTAGCACTGAATATACCATGGTGGATATAAAATATTTGTTTACTATTTACACAATGAATAAAGGATCATCTGGAAAACAAAATTCCTGTTCAAATTTAGTTTTGAAAGTATTTCTTTTTTTGGAAGCATTATACCATATTGCATACAGATCATTCTTTACCATTTATCAAATAATCAAGAAAATATATGAAAGCTTTCCATTTAGTAAAAAGATATGGCAAATAATACCATGTAAGGTTCTTATAGCATACAATTCAACAGTCATGACTTTCATGGTTATCATTACTGCTTGGGCATCAAAATAATAACAAATCCTTTCTGAAGTAGCATTCATAAATAAACGATAAGGAAAAAGAAATCATACTATGTATGGGTGCTAAATATTTCTTAACATCTTTTATATAGTGAAAGCGTATTATTTGTTGTTTTATGACATACCAAAGATATTACAATAAAAATTACAATTATAATGTAGTGCAACTCAAACTGATAGCTAATTTCATAATTTCAAAAGTTCAGCGAACTATTAAAAAAATAATTAAATTCATAATCTTTGCTACGACAGCTCATGAATTAATGAACTATTTATGTTGTTAAATCATGTCTATTACATGTTTAATTCACCGAAATCGGGCTTCTAAAAGTAAAACAAAAATAAAGGAACCAAACATGTGCATACGCTTAAAGTTCTTGTAATTGTTATGGTTATCGCTACTACTTATGCATTTAAACGACACCAAAGTTTATCTGATGGTAGCATATTTATTTACTTAGTTAACATAGTATTTTAATATGTGCTAAAAGAAGAGAAATCATGGTTTTATTTTCGTAGTACAATGCTTTGACTATGTATCCAAATCGGATTTATTTTCAAAATACAAATAATAGTTGAGTTTAAATGCTTATATACTTATCAACAAAAGGCTCTGAAGTAATTAAGAAGCATATGTGCATATGGTGAGTGGATTATTGGGAGAAGTAACTAACACTTCTAAAACAATGAGCAAAATTTCACCAAAGGAAACTAACTTGAAAATAATTGAAGCTAGATCAGTGAAGAGGTCCTTGGTTTAACATGACATCTTAAAGCTTGTCAACATGTAAGATTTTTTTTCACTACAATATTAACTATTTTTATGGTCGTAGAAGTAAAATTGACATGAACTTTAGTTTCATCAACAACATAATACCATCGACTTTACCAAATATGATGGGGGCAATTTTTTAATATTGTTATATTTTCATGTTTGATGGATTTGCCAAGGCTAGTATGCGAAATGAAACCATAACATGTGTAGTGCTAGAGAAAACATGCCACAAATACGACACTTACCACACATATTTTTTTATGTAAAATAAAGATAAAGAAGAAATATTGGCCTATGTGATATCAAAAAAATATTTTAGTCATCACCTATTTTTGTTATAAGATATTCTATGCATTTTAAAAATGTCAAAAGCTAGTAAATTGATCTTTAAAGGCGATATTGTGGTTGCTTACCAATAAGATTAGAATTTATCAATCTTAAAATTATAATATTAGTAATTTCCATCTATGATTTGAATTTATGGCAATTTTTAGGATTCCCATAAATGAACGTACCCTCTTAGTCTAAATGTCTTATTAAAAAGTAAAATTAGAAAGTAATATGCATGGAAAAGCAGTTGCACAACTAATATTGTTCTTGGACTTCTTAGAGTAGGTAACTAAATAAAACATTATTTCAAACAGTGTGAATTACAATATAAAAAAAAGATGCATAAATCAAAAGAAATTTCAGTCATTCATTTTATTCAATTAAAAGAAAATAATTAAATTACAAAGTTCATTGGATGATAATGGGAGAATTGTCCTCTTATCAGACATCTAAGTAGGGAAATTACATTTTCTCATTTTAGTTAAAATTGTTAAACCGAAAACTTTGAAGTTCATCCCAATTAATTTGAGAATATTTTATTCAATATGAACAAAAAATAATACGAATAAGAAATTCACAAAAGTTACAAAATGTGTTATTATATTTTAGACATCTTACAGTTAAAAACCAGTATAATTTCAGGTGCGACCTGATTATGTACGTATACAATTCAGCCTTTTTAAGAACAAATCTAAAATCATTGAACACTTTTCAATCAACATATGGAACTGTAACGATTTTTTTAACTTACGTGGAAAACTCATGGATGTTTAGGGATTAAGTATCACAGCCCTGTTTGCAATTCTCTGTTGCACTACATCCAATGTATAGAAAGTTAAAAAGGAATAAAATCGTTGCATATTAAATATAAAGGTACTAAAACTCAAAATATAAAATAACAATGTTAAAGCAAATCAGTATTCAATGGTAATCTTTACCTCCAGGTGAACTTTACCTTAATTTTAAACAAAGATTTTCCGCTACCGCTATATGCCGTAGTCCCCCTCGAAGTCCCATAGCCTGTAGTATTGTCATCAAGTGTAGAAAAAAAAACCAAATCTTCTAATCATATTCGAATGATTTTCATCATCACGGACTACTATCAGAAATCAAACTTTAATAGATGCAAATTGATGAATTTGTAAGTATAAATGAAATAAATATTTGTATGCAGATTAGAAGCCTACTGACGAAAAAGCTTCTTTACAAATTCTTGGCTTCTTCGAATTGCGTGAACACATGAATGATGTGACGGCCCGCCCCGCACTAGCCTGGATTTCCTCCGAAGGTGCGTTATACACATGCCCGACTAGCACGGAACGGTCGCCAAAGAAAGGAAAGAAGAGAATGGACTAACAAGGAACCTATAGAATGTCTCACAGCGCATGGGACAAAATATAATAATAACATAATCATGACATAAAACAGGCGAGACAGTGCATAAGCTGAAAACTAAACCAACATAGCAGCGGAAATCCAAATACAGCTTATTACAACTTTCCAAATTTACTGTCTCTAAAACAAAAGAAAGCTAAAGTAGAAGATGCACTACTAATGCCCAAGCAGTGATCTTCAACAACACAGGGAGAATACTATATATATCATACGTGGAAGCCTCCTGCTCGTCTCCGGAGCAGCTACCCGTGCATACCCAGCTAACCTGTCTCTAGTCTGCTCGTGAGAGCACCCAGAGTAATAAGAAGAGACATAAAACTCTGGGTCAGACAAAAAGTCTGGTATGAGCGATAAACAGCTAAACAGAACAATAACAGGTATACTAAACCATACCTGAACCTGGACCTGCAACCAAAGAGTTAGCACTACATACCGTACAATACTCTAAAGTGCCACTGAACAGATGGTGTAAAGATAACGGGGGTGGGGTGTGCATGTCATAATGATGGCAAACAAGTCAACCATAACAACCGTCCTCACACCTCTCACTCAGTGCGTAAAGCTTACGATGTCCACCACTGTCAATCACTAGACCCATCGAAGTAGTGACGGAGTTCAACTTGTACAACTACTGCTACTACCAAGCTTACCACATGGATTCATGACCAAATCTTTACAAATGACCCCACTTCATTGACCTATAGCTCTTTAGTCGTACCTAGTTCACTGCGGCCCTGAATCCGTTCACGTACTCCCTACACATAGTGATTCAAAGTTACAGACATCGACAACCCCTTAGCACACGTCCCGTAGCAAAGCCCAATCATGAAGCTCACTCATTGGTTCCCAACTGGATCCTGAGTCAAAGCTCCTCATTTGGAATTCCTTTGCATCTCGGGTTTTGGTTGAATTGGAGTTGGTCTTCAGAAGAGTCGTCGCGTAGAAGTGGTCATGAATTCAGTTCGGTTCGGATATATACGTATAACACGGTTCGATTCGGTGCAATGCTTCATAGTATACTCCTGAATGCGGTTCGGTTCAGTGGTTCTTCACCTTCAGATGTTGGTTCGGTTCGGTCGTGGTACTCCATCCGGGTCGTGGCCTCCTTATTCGATCTGATCCCTACTCCCTAGTTCGATCTGATCCGGTCCTCATGCTCAGCTCCGATCCGCTCCTCTCGTCTTTACTCCTGGTCCACACCCAACTCCAACTCTATGCGAATGGCATTCCTTCTTGCCAAGCTTCCTTTGTGCTAGACTTCAGTCCGGTTCGGATTTCCTTGCCCAGCTCTCCTATCCGATCCGAGCCCCTAACCCGATCCAATCCGAAACCCTGCACAACTTTCTGCAACTTTTTCCAGTGACTTGTTTATGCCATTCGACGACGTTTTCGACCAATCTAATTTTTCTAAACAACTACAAATCATTCCAAACAGCCATAGCAACATAGCAAACTAACCACAAACACCAAAACAATGAATTAACATGTCAAAACGGATCAAATATACCCAAAAACTCATATTTTCCCTTAAGTATGTTTAGGCAAAACTAATGATATGATTAGTAAAACTTTACCAAATTAAACCAAATTTCTAACAGAGGTCTAAAACATTATTTTCGAATTTATAAATATTTTTCCAGAATTTATTAATGCATAAATTCGCTAATCTTCACTAATTACCCTTAATTAACTGTAATTAGTGTCAAAACAATGGTAATCACTCACCTTGGCCACAAATAAAATTCTCAGAACTGAAACTTCGCTGATTTGGGCGAATACTGATGTCTAACAGCAGCTCTAATACTGATTTGGTGAAGATCTTCTTTGATTTGATGTAGATTAAGCCAAAACTTGATTAGAAAGTGATTAGAAGTTGATTTGGGTGTTGGAGGCCATTGCAAGGGTTCCAAGAATGAAAGTGGCGGCTGAAAGAAATGTTTTCTAACCCTAATCAGCCCCTATACATCTCTAATCCCGAAATGGGTCATGGGCCTTCTTGCTAATCAACCTAATTAGGCCCGATTAAGCTGTTTTTCACCTTCTAAACCTTGTTTCAGCCATATCTCCCAAACGGTGAGTCCGTTTGGCTATTGTGACCACTCTACGGAATGGTAAACCATCATCCAGAGCCAATGGTAGTGGTGTCAGGTCAAAATTCCTTTCCAATCAAAAGTTATGGCCAAAACAGTACCAGCTAGGGGCAAAACAGTAATTTAAAAATCGGCAAAAATCTTGAACATGGGAAATGACTCCAATAGTCGTATCCCAAAGTTACATTGCTATACGACCCTGTATGTGAGAGAAATAAATATTCTACGATCATTCGATGCGTAGAATGCGGGTCGTTACACTCTCCCCCACTTAAGAAATTTCGTCCCCGAAATTCCTTAACCCATAACATACAAAGGATCCCGCATGCCTACCAATCATATACAACAATCAACCATGCAAAACAAACAAAAAAGCCTATCCTAGCATGCAGAAAGACTAAATCGAAGTTAAATCTTACCAGGCGAAGAGTTCCGGATACGTCTTCCTAATGCTCTCCTCTGTCTCCCAAGTACAGTCATTCTCATTCTCGCCCCACTGGACTTTGACTAATTTCACCACCTTCCTTCAAAGCTGCTTCGTATCGTTCCCAACAATACGCATAGGCCTGCGGTTCCCAACCGCCTCGGGTTCAACTTCGACATCATCCAACTGATCAGGTGAAATAGTCACACCTGGGTCGTGCACGAACTTCCTTAACTGGGAAACATGAAATACGTTGTGAACTCCTTCCATCTTTTCTGGTAATTTAACTTTATATGCTAAATTCCCAATTTGTTCAAGAACTGGGAATGGACCAACAAATCTTGGTGCTAACTTGCCTCTCCTGCCAAATCGTATCACGCTCTTTAACGGAGAAATCTTGACAAACACCAAGTCGCCAGTGGAGAACTTCAACTCTCTTATCCTCTTATCAGCATAACTTTTCTGCCTATCTTGGGCAGCCTTCATTCGCTGTTGGATAATCTTAATCTTAGCTGAAGCTTCTCTTATCACATCGGGTCCAAGCACAAACTTCTCGCCAGTTTCTACCCAACATGACAGTGAGTTGCACGGTCTTCCGTACAAAGCTTCAAACGGAGCCATACCGATACTGGATTGGTAACTATTATTATATGCAAACTCTACTAGATGCAAATGGTCATCCCATGATCCACCAAAATCCAGTACATAAGCTCTCAAGAGGTCTTCCAATATACGATTCACCCTCTCTGTTTGACCATCGGTTTGAGGATGATACGCGGTACTGAGATGTAATTTTGATCGTAACGCCTCTTGTAAGCTTTTCCAAAATCCACTAGTGAACAACGGATCTCTCGCACTCTTGGTCAATCGGTCCACAATCACCCAAATGTTATCATGGCCCGATCTAGTCCTTGGTAACCCATCAATGAAATCCATTGACACTTGTTCCCATTTCCATTCTGGAATTTCTAATGGTTGTAACAAACCACTAGGCTTCTTTTGCTCCGCTTTAACTAGCTGGCAGTTCGTGCATTTGGATATAAACTTCCCAATGTCTCTTTTCATCCCTTCCCAGTAGTAGGTCTGCTTCATGTCTCGGTACATCTTGTTACCACCGGGATGTATAGTCAGTTTTGAGTGATGACATTCTCTAAGCACTTCATCTCTCAATTCATTGACATTGGGTACAACAAGTCTTCCATTCATTCTAAGCCATCCATCTCGATCAAGCCCATACTTATTCATCTCCTCATCGATACCCATCTCTAACTTGGAGATGATTTCCAGAAGGTTAGGATCGTCCCTTTGACTAGAGCCGATCCGCTCAATCAAAGTGGGTCTGATCGTCAAACTTGCTAACATTTCTGGATCCAATTCGAACTTTGGTCTGAAATCATATCCAGCGATGTACTCCAGTTGCTTCCATTCAAGAAATATAGCCCCTAAACTGGCATGTCTTCTACTCAATGCATCAGCTACCGCATTGCCCTTTCCTGGTGTACATGCGATATTGAAATCATAGGAAGCCAAAAATTCTAACCATCTTTGCTGTCGGAGATTTAGATCCTTTTGAGAGAAAAGATACTTTAACGATTTATGATCGGTAAACAACTCGAATCTTTCTCCCAAGAGATAATGTCTCCACATCTTCAATGCGAACATGATTGCTGCCAATTCCAAATCATGGGTAGGGTATCTTTTCTCATGCGGTTTTAGTTGCCCACTTGCATAAGCTAGCTACAACCCTACCTTCTTGCATCAATACCGCACCAAATCCGGTACCGCATGCATTTGTATATACCGTCATCTCTTCATTCCCCTTGGGAATGACTAACACTGGTGCACATGTCAACTTGTCCTTTAAACTCCTGAATGCGTTCTCGCACCTTTCGTCCCAGAGAAAAGCTTGATTCTTCTTGGTCAATTGAGTCAACGGTGCTGCTATCTTAGAGAAGTCTTGGATAAACTTACGATAATATCCAGATAACCCCAAGAAACTGCTTACATCCGTTGCATTCTTGGGCGTAGACCAATCTTGTACCGTAGCCACCTTCGCGGGGTCCACGGCAATACCATTCTATGAAACAACATGGCCCAAGAATCTCACTTCCCTCCTCCAGAAGTGACACTTAGAGAATTTTGCTTTCAACTGGTGTTTTCTCAACACCTCCATCACTATCCTCAAGTGTTCCTTGTGTTCTTCCTCTGTCCTCGAATAGACCAAAATATCATCCACGAACACTAGGACAAACTTATTCAACTGATCTCTGAATACCCTATTCATAAGATCCACAAAATATGTTGGGGCATTGGTCAGCCCGAATGACATGACCAACCACTCATAAAATCCAGACGGCGTCCGGAATGCCGTTTTAGCTATACTCTCAGCTTTCACTCTAAGATGATGAAAACCTATCGCGAGATCCAACTGAGAAAATACTCTCGCGCCACTCAATTGATCAAACAAATCATCTATCCGCGGTAGAGGATACTTGTTCTTCCTCGTCACTTTATTCAACTCGCGGTAGTCTACACACAAACGAAGGGAACCATCGGCCTTGGTAGCAAACACAACAGGTGCTCCCCATTCAGAAACACTCCTTTTGATAAATCCCTTCTTCAGAAGATCGCTGACTTACACCCCGAGCTATCGCTGCTCCCTTGGTTCCATACGACGAAGTGGCATCACTATAGGTCTGGCATCTTTCACCAAATCAATACGGAACTCAATCTCTCGGTGTGGTGGAAGCCCGGTCACTTCCTCGAAGACATTCAGATACTGGCCAACCACGGGCAAACCTAACAACTCACTATGCGGGATGTCGAGGGAATTTAAAAAACTAGCCATTACCCCATCACCGGGTAGACCACCAAACACTACCCTCCGCCCATCATCCGCTCTAGTTGTCACCAAAAAGCCCTCGCAGTCTACCACCAGCCCGTATCTTTGGAGCCAATCAACTCCCAAAATAATGCCAAACCCAGTAAAGCCCAAAACAAAGCAATCACAAACAAACATGCATCCATGACTCGATAAGACCACATTACGACAAATCATGTTAAGGTTAGTCGAACCACCAATCGGGTTCGTCACTACTAAATGTCTATTGACAATCTCGGGCTCCAATCCCAACCTATCTACCAGGTCACTGGATATGAAAGAACTGGAAGCTCCGGTATCAAACAAAACTCTAACAGGAACATCATAAACAGAAAGCATACCTTGAATAACAACATGCTTTCCCTTCTCCGCCGCAGTTGGGGCATTCGACGAAGAAGGAATAACATTAAGGGCATATGCTTTCACCATTTGCTTTTCTTTAGGGGGTTGCGGACACTTGTCCTTGTGATGTCCCACTTGGCCACAGTTGAAGCACTTCTTATCCGCTGGCTTGGCCCGACAATTACTAGCATAATGGTCCTTCTTACCACAGCTGAAGCACTCAACATCTTTCTTATTCTTTTTCTGGCCATCCTTATTCTGATTCTGCTTCCTCTTATTCTGAGAACTACTCTTGCCTCCACCACTTGCTTGCGGCTTTGGCTCCTCTGTAGATGCAACCTCAGTCTTCGACTTAGGGTAAAGACTCTCTGACCTCAATGCTTTCCCCACAATCGATTCAAACGTCTCATCGATGTGGTTAATAAGCCTTTCCCCTAAGTATTGATCCAAACCAGTTATGAACTTCTCGTTCTTCTTCTCGGCAGTATCAATAAGAGATAACCCATACTTCGACAAAGTGTCGAATTCGGCAATATACTCTGAGACAGCTCTGCCATTCTGCTTGAGTTCCAAGAATCTCTTAAACAACACTGACTTCTGGGCAGCTGGAATGAACTTCTCGCTAAAGCGAACCTTAAACTGCTCCCAAGTAATCTGATCCTCGGGAGTAGCTGCCTTTATAGCATTCCACTAATTCATTGCCCGTCCTTGCAGCTGACGGGATGCTAGCCTTCTCTTCATCGCATCCTCGATACCCAAATCTTCAAAGATACGCTCGCAGCTATCCAACCAATCCTGAACATCCGTAGCCGACTCCGTTCCGTGGAACGGCTTCCCACCAAGACTAGTATAATCCTTATTCAGCTTGGCGAAATCGGCCCTAGGCGCCTGCACTATTGCACCACCACCATTACCACCATTGGGTGCTGCCCTCTGTACATCCCTAAGCATCTCCCTCATGAGGTTAGTAAACATCATCCTCATGTCAGCAACATTCCCATTATTGGCTCCCCTACCGGCACCTCTTGCGTATCGGCTCATCGTTCAATCTGTAAAGAGAAAACGATTAACCATCTCCATAGTGGTGCTAGTGCAGTGCGACTTCATCCTTAGCTATACTAATAGTATATATATATAGCTTTTGAAAACCAAAATAATCACAAATACGCGCTCTCACATAGTATACTATCTCTCCCTGATGACTTCCCTAGGTTAACTACGCAACCTAGAGCTCTGATACCAAATGTGACGGCCCGCCCCGCACTAGCCTGCATTTCCTCCGAAGGTGCGCTGTACACATGCCCGACTAGCACGGAACGGTCGCCAAAGAAAGGAAAGAAGAGAATGAACTAACAAGGAACCTGTAGAATGTCTCACATCGCATGGGACAAAATATAATAATAACATAATGTTGACATAAAATAGGCGAGACAGTGCATAAGCTGAAAACTAAACCAACATAGCAGTAGAAATCCAAATACAGCTTATTACAACTTTCCAAATTTACTGTCTCTAAAACAAAAGAAAGCTAAAGTAGAAGATGCACTACTAATGCCCAAGCAGTGATCTTCAACTACACAGGGAGAATACTATATATATCATACGTGGAAGCCTCCTGCTCGTCTCCGGATCAGCTACCCGTGCATACCCAGCTAACCTGTCTCTAGCCTGCTCGTGAGAGAACCCAGAGTAATAAGAAGAGACATAAAACTCTGGGTCAGATAAAAAGTCTGGTATGAGCGATAAGCAGCTAAACAGAACAATAACAGGTATACTAAACCATACCTGAACCTGGACCTGCAACCAAAGAGTTAGCACTACATACCGTACAATACTCTAAGGTGCCACTGAACAGATGGTGTAAAGATAACGGGGGTGGGGTGTGCATGTCATAATGATGGAAAACAAGTCAACCATAACAACCATCCTCACACCTCTCACTCAGTGCGTAAAGCCTACGATGTCCACCACTGTCAATCACTAGGCCCATCGAAGTAGTGACGGAGTTCGACTCGTACAACTACTGCTACAACCAAGCTTACCACATGGAGTCATGACCAAATCTTTACAAATGACCCCACTTCATTGGCCTATAGCTCTTTAGTTGTACCTAGGTCACTGTGGCCCTGAATCCGTTCACGTACTACCTACACATAGTGAATCAAAGTTACAGACATCGACAACCCCTTAGCACACGTCCCGCGGCAAAGCCCAATCATGAAGCTCACTCATTGGTTCCCAACTGGATCCTGAGTCAGAGCTCCTCATTTGGACTTCCTTTGCATCTCGGGTTTTGGTTGAATTGGAGTTGGTCTTCAGAAGAGTCGTCGCGTAGAAGTGGTCCTGAATTCGGTTCGGTTCGGATATATACGTATAACATGGTTCGGTTCGGTGCAATGCTTCATAGTATACTCCTGGATGTGGTTCGGTTCGGTGGTTCTCCCCCTTCAGACGTCGGTTCGGTCGTGGTACTCCATCCGGGTCGTGGCCTCCTTATTCGATCCGATCCCTACTCCCTAGTTCGATCCGATCCTGTCCTCATGCTCAGCTCCGCTCCTCTCGTCTTTACTCCTGGTCCACACCCAACTCCAACTCTATGCGAATGGCCTTCCTTCTTGCCAAGCTTCCTTTGTGCCAGACTCCAGTACGGTTCGGATTTCCTTGCCCAGCTCCCCTATCCGATCCGAGCCCCTAACCCAATCCGATCCGATACCCTGCACAACTTTCTGCAACTTTTTCCAGCGACTTGTTTATGCCATTCGACGACGTTTTCGACCATTCTAACTTTTCTAAACAACCACAAATCATTCCAAACAGCCATAGCAACATAGCAAACTAACCACAAACACCAAAACAATGAATTAACATGTCAAAACAGATCAAATATACTCAAAAACCCATATTTTCCCTTAAGCATGTTTAGCCAAAACTAATGATATGATTAGTAAAAAATTAAACCAAATATCTAATAGAGGTCTAAAACATTATTTTCGATTTTATAAATATTTTTCCAGAATTTATTAATGCATAAATTCGCTAATCTTCACTAATTACCCTTAATTAACTGTAATTAGTGTCAAAACAATGCAAACCACTCAACTTGGCCATAAATAAAATTCTCAGAACTGAAACCTCGCTGATTTGGGAGAATACTGATGTCTAACAGCAGCTCTAATACTGATTTGGTGAAGATCTTCTTTGATTTGATGTAGATTAAGACAAAACTTGATTAGAAAGTGATTAGAATTTGATTTGAGTGTTGGAGGCCATTGCTAGGGTTCCAAGAATGAAAGTGGCGGCTGAAAGAAATGTTTTCTAACCCTAATCAGCCCCTATACATTTCTAATCCCAAAATGGGTCATGGACCCTCTTGCTAATCACCCTAATTAGGCCCGGTTAAGCTGTTTTTCACCTTCTAAACCTTGTTTCAGCCATATCTCCCAAACGGTGAGTCCGTTTGGCTAATGTGACCACTCTACGGAAAGGTAAACCATAATCCGGAGCCAATGGAAGTGGTTTCAGGTCAAAATTCCTTTCCAATCAAAAGTTATGGCCAAAACAGTACCAGCTATGGGCAAAACGGTCATTTAAAAATCGGCAAAAATCATGAACATGGGAAATGACTCCAATAGTTGTCTCCCAAAGTTACATTACTATACGACTCCATATGTGAGAGAAATAAATATTCTACGATCATTCGATGCGTAGAATGCAGGTCGTTACAAATGATCATTCGATTTGATTAAACTGCAAATTCACCATATTGAATTTGTGCATGAGAACAAAAATTGGAGTTTTTTAACTTCAGATGTGCTATATTTAAATGAGTTCAATTGAAGAAGAAGAATAGAAGAGTTCAATCAGAAAAGAAAGAATATAGCCAGACATGTTGATAAGAAAATATGTAAGGAGAAAGGACTCTTGTTGGATTGAAGAAGAAAAGGCAATTACCCTTGCATGTGTAGTCTTTGACGTCCAAAGTTTGCTTCAGATAAAACTTACAATGGAAGACCTGAGATAAACTAAATTGAAAAAATCGCAAACAAACTTTTATTTCAAGTATATATGTAATTTCAGCTGCTACACATTTACTCGCAATACAGAATGACAGTTTCGCTTAGATATTAAAAATATGGGGAAATATTGAACAGAAAGTATAAAATGAAAATGGGTAATATACGTACCGAACCATAACGGACAGCTAGCTACCAATTTCTTTTCAAATTGAGTTGCTTGAATAGAAAATTAAAGTCAGCTAGTAATTTGGAAGACTTAAAATCTAAATCAAATAATCGATTTGTAAACTAGACATAAAATACTCTGCTGACCTGTAGGGTGGGAGGTGGTGGAGAGAATCCCGGTCAGTTGCAACACTTTGGGCAGAGGTGGTAGGATTAGGAAAGGCAGAGCGTGGCAAATGGAGAAGGTAAGGCGGATGGAGAAGGAGATAATGTCGATTGGGGAGCTCATTACTTTCTCGCGACGGAGCAGAAAAAAGTGAGAGAAGCTACGACGTGGACGGGAAAAGAGGAAAAGGAAGGCTAGGGCATAGAATGGAAAACAGAAGGATAGCCATAAGATCTTGAAGTTGTCAGGTGAAAATAGGGATGGGCGTGGGAAAATCAAATATTCGTTTGGGAAAAGGTGAACACGTGCGCTTGTGAAGGGGAATGCAAAGGCAGCCATTTGATCTAGACACTGGACACATGGCACAATCTTGGATTTTTGAGAAAATTGGAACCGAAAGTTCTTCGGTGAAAAATTGTGTTTTCATATAATACTAGTGCGCACCCGTGCTTCGCACACGGATGTGGCAAAATAAATATAGTTTTATTGATATTTGCATATACAATTATAAAGAAGTGATAATCATGTAAATTCATTCTGTACGAATGAAAAAGCCAATGTGACCATACTACGCAGACACATTTGTTAAAGAATTATGCAACGAAATTTAAGGACATAATAACCATGATGACAGATTGTAAATTTGTGTAAATAAAAGTCTTATATTTTGAGTTTTTTCCAAGACTAAATAACTATAAATATTATTACTCTGTTGTGTCATTGATGCATAAATAATAATTTTATACATCAAAGTAAAAGATAGACTTCACTATCCTATAATTACGGAAATTTAACAATAAATATTATTTAGAAGCGTTGCGGCACGCGCTCTGCGCATGATCGTGACACGCACTGCATGTGGATTGTTATTTGACCAGTTATTCAAGGGCCAACGCATACATAAATGAAATTTTGAAAAGAAAAAAAAAACAACCACACAGATCCAATTTTTATAGGATAAATTTTTAATATAAATAAAAGGCAATTTTGGCATTTTACGGTCGGACAAAAAATATGTGTTTCCAAAAGAATTATTAATTAAGATTTAATATAGGACAAAATTAGTTGATTGATATGAATTTAGCGTTCTGATGTCTTTTACTATGATAACTTCCATTGAGCTTCTCTTGCATTTGAAATAAAAGTTTTGGCATTACATAACTGATGCGATTAAATAACTATGTATAACTCTCACTTAATTTTAAGTTCAAAAAGTCATCATGCATTGTTTTATGGCTTTGGAAATAGCGTTTTATTTTCTGAGTTTACGTACCTAAAGTGGTGAGAACAACCAACTTATAGCCAAATTGGTTACTTAAATAAGCTATTTTTTTAATTGGGAAGTTTCGGTGGAAAATTTTTTCCTTTTTAAGTTCCAAAGTACACAACAGTCGGCTTTTAATGACATGCTACGGAAAACAGAAAAATCCTTACTTTCAAGTTTCGAGATATTTGCTTAAAAACTTTGCATATACCTGCAACAAAAATTTGAATTTTCCACACTGTAGAATATGATTCTTTGCAAACATCAACAAATTTTCAAAAAACAAACGTAAATCACAGAAACACACGATTATTATTTAAATTTAATATCGGAAAACATAAGTAAGGAATCATTGCAAGAAAATAAATAAATCTCATATAAATATTAAACCTCAGATGGAGTTTTTGCAACATTTGACAAAGCATGCAACCCACTGTGCAGCTCCTCCCTTCAACAATTCATACACCAATCTTTTATGTTTTTTCACCAAGAACATTCTGTCAAATTCACTCGAAATAATTCACAAATTATAATGTGTCTCGCCACTACTATTTCCTCTTACTCAAATTCAATGTAACCACTTACTTTCAAATCATCCTCAATTTCCAAATTGGCATCAATTTGTAAATTGACACTAATACCCAAACTGACATCAATATAATCTTCTATTTCTAAATACCTTTCGGACCCACCATTATTATCACCCAAATCACTTGTTCCTTCAACCAACATAACATTTTGTTGATTGATTTCCAAACCCCCAATCTACGCTGCCTTTTCCTGCATCAGTCTGAACAAATTTAGAAACCCATTATTTCTAGATGGTGTCATGCTCTGCGTCAATCCTAAAAAAACCTCTAAGTCAGTCCTCCGCATTATTTTCCTCTTCAGTAAAATAGTTTGTTTAGAAATTAAGCAATGAACATAGAAAGAGACAGAATCAAAATAATTTACCTTTAATAAAAAGAGTAGCCAAAATGCCTGCGTGTTATCTATTTTAGATGGGGAAGAAGAGTTAATATATAAATTCAGAAACTTCAGACTTAGTATTCTCATTCTATTCTATATATAGAGAAAAAATACATGAGCTATTGTAACATCCCGATATTTTTGACCGTTCAAATCGACAATGATCCTCAATGTCGACATAAACAAATCAAAAATAAGGATAGTTATTGGGATTTATATAAGAAAAAAGAAGAGAAGAAGAAGAACAAATACAGAATCTCGCAGCGGAAGGACAAAATATAATAAATAAATAACAATTCATGAAGCTGTTAAAACATACATTTTATTATATTTTACAATGATTATCAGAGTAAATTAACATACAACATACCAATGCATTGCAGCGGAATAATAATAATAATACGTCTGTTGAGCTCCATCTTCATCTTCATAATGGAATCTTCAAAGCAATGGAATCTTCGCTAACTGCAGCTCGGTCTGACCCGAGCGTATTGCAAAAAGAAACACAACAAACACTCGGATCAGAACTAAATCATTCTCATATTAGTTAAATCAAATTTCATGTAATAATATGAGTGCAATAACTTAAGAGATGTTACGGGAATTTCCATCTCTTAAGGATCCGTCAAACTAATACTATATAATATAATACGCTATTATAATAATGTCTATGGTTAAATATAACATAATAAAATAATGTAAGCGGGATTACCATTATTACCCTTACACCGTTTATACCGTTGCCGTACAGTTTGCATATAACACACCAGTACGTCGGCGGATAGGGATGCGCCGTGATACGACAACGTTAAATCAAAATCGTAGGGGGCTCGATCAGGATAAATATGACAAGGCATCGAGGCAATACCCATCAGTAGTGATTCTACCGGATTGCTGACCCAGGCCGGTGGTAACGCATAGCCTCAACTACCGCCCACCCCAGACATACCCCCAAAATCAATCAAAGGCGCCAATCAATCACAAGTATATATGTGTAATCGAAGAAGTATGCCTGCTCAGAGTAGCTAACTCAATTAACCTGGGTATGGCTCCTGTTTTAGTCATTTTAAATATGACCCGAAGGTCAAGGTTATCCATCATCGTTCTCTTTCTTCAAATCCAGTAATCGCCTCCAAATCCATCCAACACCATTTCTGGAACTCCACCGCGTACACAGTTGTTAAAGTGGTTTTCGGTATTGGCAGAGAGTATGACAATATCCGATCCCGGTCTCTTTAACAACCAAACGTTTACATTTTTCACACCGGTCAGTTCTTTTACATTTCAAAGGGGTTCATACTTCATATCAAAATATTAGATTTTCAAAATCACTCAATATTCAAGATATAATATTATTCATACTAAAATCTCCATTTAAACCAGTTAAAATCTTGAAACAATTCCAACTTTAATAATTTGAATATTAAAATAGTTAACAGTATTTTTAAAATAGTTTAGATATATAATTGAAATAGTTTGAAAATAAATAGTTTGTAATTAAAATAGAATTTATCAAATTTATTAAATATATAGTTAAAAAATTAAGTAATTTATAAAATAAATAGTAAATGTTAAAATGATTTATTTAAAGTAATTTATAAAATAAAATAGTGATAAAGTAAAATAGTTTATAAAGAAAAATAATTATTATTAAAATAGTGTATAAAATGATTTTGAAATACTATTGTTGGAATTAGAATCGTTTCTCTAACATTTTCAATTAAACTTGAAGTCAAATTTCAAAACTTCAATTCAACCAACTCAATTTTTAATAATTCCACCGATTAAAATTCCAATTTACATTCATTTCAATTCGATCAAATTAATTCAATAGTTACATAATCAAGTTCTCATTTTCAATGATTTCAATTTATAACAAATATCAAGTTCACAATTCATATATAATTCAAACCAATGTTGATTCATAACAAATTTCAAAGGTGGGTGAAACCATTCAATTTCAATAAATTCTATTTACATTTTATTTCACTTTATTTAGCTTCATTTACAATACTAATTTATTCTCCCTTTTTTGTTTATATTTCAAAATTCAAGGTTCAAGTTCAAGGAAAAATAAGTTATAAACATCGCTTATTTTGTCTTTAAAACAATATTTCAAAATTCATGGTTAAAACAAATTTTATTTAACCAACCGGTGTCCGTATATAATTTTCTATCCTATGGCCAAGTGATACTTAAATTTTAATTTTAGTATTTGGGAAAGGATATATATCATTTCAATCCAAATCAGGGTCATAGGTATTTATCATTTCAACCTACGTTCTTAATTCATTTTAATGATTAATCCCGGGTTTATTTGATGCCCGTCACATCTAGGGTAAATGGTTGGGATTAATCAATACAAACACTGGTCATATAAAATCAAGATGAATAGCAGGTAACTTCACATAAATAAACATTAATATGTAAACATATCAAAATCAATCATCACATCATTACATTCGCACAATTCATAAATTTACTAGTTATCAGATGTCGGGTGGTTTTAAACTAGCAACTATATCAAATTTTAACTTAACTGAAAAATTCATACTAGCACTCAAATTAAATTAAATTATTGGTGTCAATCAATATAAATATGCAATTATAACTATCAACAGCAAACAATACAATCATATCATAGCATGATATTAATTTAACTAATATTAGAATACTTTAGTCAGGCGTGAGTGGGTTTAATCACTCACCTTGGTTCTGAACGTGTCTGAACTCCAAAATAAGCCCAAAATGAAACAACGACTTGCAGGCATGATTCAGAATGGATTTTAACTCGATGAACGCTCAATATTATATTTAATTTTATAAGAGGAGAAGGGATTTTCTCAGCAAAACAACATGGAAATTGGATTTGTGGAACAGTTTACGAAACCCTTTTTCATAGGTATAAAAGAAGCAACACAATTACACTAAAATTCCATTACCTTATATATATTATATATAAAACATACACATCAAAATACTTATATATATATATATATTCTTCTAATAATCAACTCTACAATCCAACACCTATCAAATTTTTTTCATAAATATTTTCTTTATAAAAAGAAAATAAAATAGAAATTTAACCCGAACTCATGTATACAACAACTATGTACATATTATATAAAGGGAGCGGTTATATGAACACAAAAATTTGACATAAGTCAAAAGGCATAATTTCTCAACCACATGATTAATTTATCTTTATGTGAGGGGTGCGGATCATGGGGTAATCTTATGGTTTAGATTTCATGCCACTCAATTTGTATCAAATCTTTGTATTTAAATAAACTTTCCTTTATATAAATCACACAAACACATAGGCGAAATAAAAAAAACGCACGCCTCAAACAAATATATATGTATATATATATATACATATATATATAATATAAATTAAACATAAATAAACACAAAAAAAATGAAGTAAGATAAACCCACACAAACTCATAACTTGACCCAATGGGCCAGGGAAATGCAAGCAATATGGATCTTGATTTTTACCAAAAATAAATACAAAACTAAACTAAATTTTGACCATCTTAAAAGTGATTTTTGAACAAGTTAAATTCTGAATTTTGGAAAATAATAAACTGAAAAGTTGTTGCAAATTCTTTTCTCTTCAGTTTAAAAAAAGAAAAACCAATTTCCGATAAAATTTGAAGAAGATATGATCAAAACAGCGACAGACAAATATTTGGATCTGAAATCTGGCTTCAAAAACGCACCTGAAAGATTGGCAGTTTCGGCCAAGAAAAATTCGAAATCTGAAAAAGTATATTGCACAAAAGTTTTAGCTCTTTCAATTTTACACAATTTGAAAAAAAAAAGTAAAGTCGATTTGGATTCCGTATGAGGAAGTTATGCTCCCTACAAAACAGATCAAAATCTAGCCAAAAAAAAAATAGAAAATAAAAGGAGAAAAAGGGAGAAGAGATTGATGGATTAGGTGGCTTCTATTTATTTATTTATTTAGTTTGAGAAGTTTCTCCATCAGATTTAGATGAAGATCTTGATTTTAGCCATGGTTGATTGCTAAGAACTTTTGGAGAAGAAGAACAAAAAGGAATGGTTGCATGAATGAATAAAATGATGATATAGAGTAAAGAGAAAAAAAAAGAAACCACCGTAAATAATCATTCATGGCTTTCTAAATTTTTAACGTTAATTAATAAATGTGTCCCCGCAAATTGATTTTCACCCATTCAAATTCAAGCCACTGTTAATACAAATGAGAATGTAAAGGGATGTATATATCTTTATTTACATGAGAAGGAAGTTACCAAATAAATAACGTCAATTTAATGTGTCCCCGCAAATTAATTTTTCACCAATTCAAATTCAAGCTAGTATTACTACTAATGAGAATAAAGAAAGATGTAGATTTTTTTTACAAACAAATAAAAGGAACCAATATAAATGTGTTTGCAAATAAATGGAAAACAATACAAATTTTTAGTTCAAATGACAAACGGTTTTGGCAATATAAAATTAACAACAATAAATACGAATTGAAATTTAGTTAAAGAACAAATAAAATTTTGCTATATTTATATCAAGAACAATAAATACAAATTGAAATAAAATTAAATATATAATTCCATATTGAAATGGAGGGTTTAATTACACAAATTAAATATTCATATAAAATTCAAGAATTAATATAGATAAATAAAATAATAAACCAAAATTTTAAATTAAATCATTAATTAAATACTCTAAAAATTGAGGTTGTTACAATCTCCCCTACTCAAACCTTTTCGTCCCCGAAAAGGGACGAGGTAGAGAAAGTTGTCAGTTTATATATCAAATCATATACTTCTTATTGAACTTGGAAATAATTATTTATACAAAAATTAATATAGGTTCGAAAACTCAAGTTTTCACAAAATTTCTAAGTCATAAATTCACGAAAAAAAATTCGGCAGAGTCTCCTTTGTACGGTAAGGTCTGGAAAACAATAATATATAATAATTCCAAATATACATCTCATCTCAATGATGAGGCATCCCAAAATGGGGAAAACAATATAAAACGCCAAAATACGATATATAAATTCGATATACGTACCTTACATTTGCGTTATTAGCGATTTTTTTTAAGCAAGCAAAAGCAAATTTTTATGCGTAAGTAGCTCCAATGCAAACAAATTGCCTCCAGTACCTACTAATGCTCAACAACATATAAAAGAAATAATATTTATATGTTTACAGTAAACACACATGAATTAGCAAATGCAACAAAACATAAATAAAATATCCAATCAAATATATTCGTTCAACCAAGAAAATTTAGAGTTCTTACTTTTAATGTCGCTATTTTATTTGTCTGATTTCATTGTTTACTTCACTTTTAAACAATTCATATTTTCATTTGTTATATTTCATTCACAAGTTCATTTTCAATTTCAACGCTTGGTTTATTATATTTATTACTTATTAATTACCCAAGTCACGAGTTGTTGCCATTTTATTTAAACGACAAAATTATCCAATCAAATATATTCATTTAACCAAGCAAATTTTTCTTCACTTTCATTATCCCTTCTTATACTTGTGCATTATTTTATTACTTATTCTTATAACATTCAACTTCTTAGTTAATTGGTAAGTTATTCATGTTATAGAACATAATTTTATTATTACACAAGTTCAATGGTTACCGTTCGTTTCAATTTATTATCCAATTCTTAAGAATTTTATTTTAATTATAACTCTCTTATATTCATAATATTAAGAAATTTCAATTCATTACTTATTCAAGATTTCAAGAATTATATTTTTTCGGTTTTTTTTTTTTACTATATCGTTTACATAAAACCATACTATATAAAAAAAAGTCCAATTCCGTAAAACAAAGTACAAAATATTAAATGTCTCCCTACTTTGACTCTTGAAAATAAACATCGATGATGCGTGCACTCATCACCGAAATCATTTTCAAAGAAAAGAGGGTATACACTTATTTCTTTTTTTTTCAATAATTCATTTAAAACAATTTCTACATGAAACACCTTTAAAATATAAATATATTATTCCAAACCATTTGCAAATCAATATTACAAAATCACTCGAAATCAAATTCTCAAATTCATATTTTACTTCTTATTTCATTATCAATAAATTTTCAATATTTGATTTTTCTTAAACCAATCAACAACCAAAGTTTTAATTATTAATTAATCGAGTAATAGATGATGAAAACTTAATATTATCATCACTAAAATCAAAATTCATATAATTTCAAATAATTATATATATGCATAAAATATAATTCAAAACAATATTATGTCCATAAGTCCTATTCGAGTGTTTAGAAATCCCTATCGATACATTGGCGTCCCAAGTACCGACCAAAATTAAATACTCAACAGAACAAATCAACACAACGCAAAGTCATTTTATATCAAAATTACAAGTACGCTCTCTCATATACACTCAAACTCATTTTAGGGTATTACTACCCTATCTCTAATGAGTTAATCCCAAATAGAGCCATGGTTTTCGCTGAACCAAAGCTCTGATACCAAATGTAACATCCCGATATTTTTGACCGTTCAAATCGACAATGATCCTCAATGTCGACATAAACAAATCAAAAATAAGGATAGTTATTGGGATTTATATAAGAAAAAAGAAGAGAAGAAGAAGAACAAATACAGAATCTCGCAGCGGAAGGACAAAATATAATAAATAAATAACAATTCATGAAGCTGTTAAAACATACATTTTATTATATTTTACAATGATTATCAGAGTAAATTAACATACAACATACCAATGCATTGCAGTGGAATAATAATAATAATACGTCTGTTGAGCTCCATCTTCATCTTCATAATGGAATCTTCAAAGCAATGGAATCTTCGCTAACTGCAGCTCGGTCTGACCCGAGCGTATTGCAAAAAGAAACACAACAAACACTCGGATCAGAACTAAATCATTCTCATATTAGTTAAATCAAATTTCATGTAATAATATGAGTGCAATAACTTAAGAGATGTTACGGGAATTTCCATCTCTTAAGGATCCGTCAAACTAATACTATATAATATAATACGCTATTATAATAATGTCTATGGTTAAATATAACATAATAAAATAATGTAAGCGGGATTACCATTATTACCCTTACACCGTTTATACCGTTGCCGTACAGTTTGCATATAACACACCAGTACGTCGGCGGATAAGGATGCGCCATGATACGACAACGTTAAATCAAAATCGTAGGGGGCTCGATCAGGATAAATATGACAAGGCATCGAGGCAATACCCATCAGTAGTGATTCTACCGGATTGCTGACCCAGGCCGGTGGTAACGCATAGCCGCAATTACCGCCCACCCCAGACATACCCCCAAAATCAATCAAAGGCGCCAATCAATCACAAGTATATATGTGGAATCGAAGAAGTATGCCTGCTCAGAGTAGCTAACTCAATTAACCTGGGTATGGCTCCTGTTTTAGTCATTTTAATTATGACCCGAAGGTCAAGGTTATCCATCATCGTTCTCTTTCTTCAAATCCAGTAATCGCCTCCAAATCCATCCAACACCATTTCTGGAACTCCACCGCGTACACAGTTGTTAAAGTGGTTTTCGGTATTGGCAGAGAGTATGACAATATCCGATCCCGGTCTCTTTAACAACCAAACGTTTACATTTTTCACACCGGTCAGTTCTTTTACATTTCAAAGGGGTTCATACTTCATATCAAAATATTAGATTTTCAAAATCATTCAATATTCAAGATAGAATATTATTCATACTAAAATCTCCATTTAAACCAGTTAAAATCTTGAAACAATTCCAACTTTAATAATTTGAATATTAAAATAGTTAACAGTATATTTAAAATAGTTTAGATATATAATTGAAATAGTTTGAAAATAAATAGTTTGTAATTAAAATAGAATTTATCAAATTTATTAAATATATAGTTAAAAAATTAAGTAATTTATAAAATAAATAGTAAATGTTAAAATGATTTATTTAAAGTAATTTATAAAATAAAATAGTAATAAAGTAAAATAGTTTATAAAGAAAAATAATAATTATTAAAATAGTGTATAAAATGATTTTGAAATACTGTTGTTGGAATTAGAATCGTTTCTCTAACATTTTCAATTAAACTTGAAGTCAAATTTCAAAACTTCAATTCAACCAACTCAATTTTTAATAATTCCACCGATTAAAATTCCAATTTACATTCATTTCAATTCGATCAAATTAATTCAATAGTTACATAATCAAGTTCTCATTTTCAATGATTTCAATTTATAACAAATATCAAGTTCACAATTCATATATAATTCAAACCAATGTTGATTCATAACAAATTTCAAAGGTGGGTGAAACCATTCAATTTCAATAAATTCTATTTACATTTTATTTCACTTTATTTAGCTTCATTTACAATACTAATTTATTCTCCCTTTTTTGTTTATATTTCAAAATTCAAGGTTCAAGTTCAAGGAAAAATAAGTTATAAACATCGCTTATTTTGTCTTTAAAACAATATTTCAAAATTCATGGTTAAAACAAATTTTATTTAACCAACCGGTGTCCGTATATAATTTTCTATCCTATGGCCAAGTGATACTTAAATTTTAATTTTAGTATTTGGGAAAGGATATATATCATTTCAATCCAAATCAGGGTCATAGGTATTTATCATTTCAACCTACGTTCTTAATTCATTTTAATGATTAATCCCGGGTTTATTTGATGCCCGTCACATCTAGGGTAAATGGTTGGGATTAATCAATACAAACACTGGTCATATAAAATCAAGATGAATAGCAGGTAACTTCACATAAATAAACATTAATATGTAAACATATCAAAATCAATCATCACATCATTACATTCGCACAGTTCATAAATTTACTAGTTATCAGATGTCGGGTGGTTTTAAACTAGCAACTATATCAAATTTTAACTTAACTGAAAAATTCATACTAGCACTCAAATTAAATTAAATTATTGGTGTCAATCAATATAAATATGCAATTATAACTATCAACAGCAAACAATACAATCATATCATAGCATGATATTAATTTAACTAATATTAGAATACTTTAGTTAGGCGTGAGTGGGTTTAATCACTCACCTTGGTTCTGAACATGTCTGAACTCCAAAATAAGCCCAAAATGAAACAACGACTTGCAGGCATGATTCAGAATGGATTTTAACTCGATGATCGCTCAATATTATATTTAATTTTATAAGAGGAGAAGGGATTTTCTCAGCAAAACAACATGGAAATTGGATTTTTGGAACAGTTTACGAAACCCTTTTTCATAGGTATAAAAGAAGCAACACAATTACACTAAAATTCCATTACCTTATATATATTATATATAAAACATACACATCAAAATACTTATATATATATATATATTCTTCTAATAATCAACTCTACAATCCAACACCTATCAAATTTTTTTCATAAATATTTTCTTTATAAAAAGAAAATAAAATAGAAATTTAACCCGAACTCATGTATACAACAACTATGTACATATTATATAAAGGGAGCGGTTATATGAACACAAAAATTTGACATAAGTCAAAAGGCATAATTTCTCAACCAGATGATTAATTTATCTTTATGTGAGGGGTGCGGATCATGGGGTAATCTTATGGTTTAGATTTCATGCCACTCAATTTGTATCAAATCTTTGTATTTAAATAAACTTTCATTTATATAAATCACACAAACACATAGGCGAAATAAAAAAAACGCACGCCTCAAACAAATATATATATATATATATATACATATATATATATATAATATAAATTAAACATAAATAAACACAAAAAAATGAAGTAAGATAAACCCATACAAACTCATAACTTGACCCAATGGGCTAGGGAAATGCAAGCAGTATGGATCTTGATTTTTACCAAAAAAAAATACAAAACTAAACTAAATTTTGACCATCTTAAAAGTGATTTTTGAACAAGTTAAATTCTGAATTTTGGAAAATCATAAACTGAAAAGTTGTTGCAAATTCTTTTCTCTTCAGTTTAAAAAAAGAAAAACCAATTTCCGATAAAATTTGAAGAAGATATGATCAAAACAGCGACAGACAAATATTTGGATCTGAAATCTGGCTTCAAAAACGCACCTGAAAGATTGGCAGTTTCGGCCAAGAAAAATTCGAAATCTGAAAAAGTATATTGCACAAAAGTTTTAGCTCTTTCAATTTTACACAATTTGAAAAAAAAAAGTAAAGTCGATTTGGATTCCGTATGAGGAAGTTATGCTCCCTACAAAACAGATCAAAATCTGGCCAAAAAAAAAAAAAGAAAATAAAAGGAGAAAAAGGGAGAAGAGGTTGATGGATTATGTGGCTTCTATTTATTTATTTATTTAGTTTGAGAAGTTTCTCCATCAGATTTAGATGAAGATCTTGATTTTAGCCATGATTGATTGCTAAGAACTTTTGGAGAAGAAGAACAAAAAGGAATGGTTGCATGAATGAATAAAATGATGATATAGAGAAAAAAGAAAAGAAAAAAAAACCACCGTAAATAATCATTCATGGCTTTCTAAATTTTTAACGTTAATTAATAAATGTGTCCCCGCAAATTGATTTTCACCCATTCAAATTCAAGCCACTGTTAATACAAATGAGAATGTAAAGGGATGTATATATCTTTATTTACATGAGAAGGAAGTTACCAAATAAATAACGTCAATTTAATGTGTCCCCGCAAATTAATTTTTCACCAATTCAAATTCAAGCTAGTATTACTACTAATGAGAATAAAGAAAGATGTAGATTATTTTTACAAACAAATAAAAGGAACCAATATAAATGTGTTTGCAAATAAATGGAAAACAATACAAATTTTTAGTTCAAATGACAAACGGTTTTGGCAATATAAAATTAACAACAATAAATACGAATTGAAATTTAGTTAAAGAAAAAATAAAATTTTGCTATATTTATATCAAGAACAATAAATACAAATTGAAATAAAATTAAATATATAATTCCATATTAAAATGGAGGGTTTAATTACACAAATTAAATATTCATATAAAATTCAAGAATTAATATAGATAAATAAAATAATAAACCAAAATTTTAAATTAAATCATTAATTAAATACTCTAAAAATTGAGGTTGTTACAACTATTGTCAGGTAAAATGACAATTATTCTACAAATCAAGATAATACACAAAGGTGCACAACCAACACTAATTTAATTTGTTTTTATCTTATGAAAATAATGAATAAGAAGAACATGTAACATTCTACAACCCTGGAGTGAAGGGAATGCTACCCAGCCACTGCTCCCCATCTATATAGTTACAGACAGTAAACTGACTTGCCATAGCTGCATCGATAACATGATACCCTCCCCATTTAACCCGACCTAAAGTACTCGACCCGGGGCCTCTATTATCATACTCTGCATAGCATAATGTATTAAGCTCGAAATTCACTGCTGCACAAAGTCTGGAAAGACCAGGAAACACTGCAGTTGATCTTCTGTGATGTTGTGTGTAATTATCATTGATGTTGGGTAGACTGCATCACTGCTCGTTGTTTCTTCAACTACAAATTCATACTCTTCATTCTTCTGATGTCCTCGTTTTTTTGTTATTATTATTTTTTCTGTAGGGGATAGTAGGTAAATTGGAACAATACCGTAGCTGGAATGTGTTTGGAGACGTTCATTGCAGGTTACATATGAAGTTCAAATAAAACCAAATTAGTAATTCAAATAGTTTCTTTTGAATTTTCTAGCAGGTCATATGGAGTGTTCATTGCAGATATTTAATAGTATGATATAATTTCTTAAACAAAAATAAATGAAAACATTATATATTGTTTTAGATGGTTCGTCCTTAAACTATTATATATTGTCGGCTATATTTAAACTCCTCATATCTATTTCCTTAAAATTTAACTATATAGTACCTGATATAGAATTTACGCATGTGTATGTATAAACTATATTAACATAACCAAAAAAGCATACCTGCCTTCTCTCTCTTTAATGTGTGTCCAGCTTACACTAAGGCTGCAGACCGATTCTTTCACACTTGAACACTATAAGCAACCGATAATTATCATGGCAATATAATTCAACAAAAATTAAAAGCGTCATTCAACAGTACTTTGATTTTGGAACTCCAAAGCTAAAACCAAACAAAATAATCACGTCTTCCTATATAAAAAATAGGTATTTTTAGTTCATAAAACATCAAAGATGCCAACTACTTTTTACTGGAACACCATGTCAAGACAAATGAAAATCGATCAAGTTTTTTTATCACAAAGGTTTTTTCCCAACGTAAGCACAATTCACCTAACTGGAAATGCGGCCAGTTTACCAAACATGCTTTAAGAGTTTCACAGTGCGTTTCTGCCTCCTTAGGGGAAAAAAAAATCCTCTAATTATTAAAATATCTTATGGCGAGATAATAAAAAATGAATCTATTACAACTAAGATTTCTTGGATGGTTTGGAGCCGTGCAAATCTATACTATATTATAATTACTGAGTTAGCAATGGAGCTCTCACAAGCCCCCCCCCCTCCGGAATTTCGGCACCTATCTAAAGCTGAAACGTCTCATTTGCCCAATCCCGATTGTTTCTTCCGGAAACCTACCACTTGATTGATCCCTGCGTATTCCAGATCTTTCCCTTTTTCCATCTTCCTCTTTCAACCCGTCGTCTTAAAATTATGTACCCCCAACCCAAGGCGTTTGGTCCGTCGCCCTCCTCCACCGACGGGAACACTTGAAGCCAGCTGGTGTCTTCCCACCGTTATTCCTTCCATCTTGGCACATCGACAGCTATTTACGGGAAATTAGGTCCTGATTCAAAGGCTTTCAGTTTGCCCTACGTTGTTCCCCGACATTGTTTACGGGAAACAACCACCATCGCCTGTTTGGGAATTTTCTTAGCCTCTTCAACATCGGTTTGCCTCTCCTTGTATGGTTGTTTTGACACGCTGATGCTTCCGCTGCATTCATTTCAACTTGCTGTTGACGGCAACCATTCGGATCCCCTTTCTTTCTAATTCAACAAGTCAACGTTTCAACTTTCTGTCTAAGCCTAATTTCTTAGTCGAATGCTTTTTTGTTTGGTTGTTCTTTGTCAGCGGTTCACCTCTTCCCATTTGGTTGTTTCGGCACGCTGATGCTTCGACTACATTCAATTCAAATTGCTGTTAACTGCAACCATTCGGAACCAGTTTCTTCCTGATTCACCAAAGGTTTCAACCTCTTGTTTAAGCCTAATTTCTTGGTCCAATGCATTTTTTATTTTGTTTATTGTTCTTTGTGTTGGTAGATTCTAAGCTATTTAATTAGTTCTGGCTGTTACGTTGTACTTATTCATGGTTTTCCAAATGTTTAGATTTACAAAAGGCGCTAATTACTTGATTGGATAATGTTAAAATAAGCTATTAGCAACTAGCAGTCATATTTCTTCCTACAAGCAGTAATATTTCTGTTATGAATTTATTATACTTCTCTTTCAAATACGTTTCTCATATCATGATATCTTATTCTCAATTATCATTAACATAAATTGAAATAACATATATTGTTGGATTTTTTGAGAGAGAAAGAGAGTAATGGAGATAACTAAAAATAACAGAGATATTGGATGATAAGCACTACGTTCTCATTCATTTAAAAAAGAAATACAAAGTACATTAAATAAACACGAAACAACATAACTGAAGGCTATAAACTAGGATCTTGTAGAGCAACGTCTCACTCACCACTAAATTAGTACTGCATATGCTAAACAATAGCAACAGTTTTTTTACTAATTCTATTTATTTAAATTTTGCAATTCCACACGTGCATAGAAGATTTGAATCACATCTCAACACCTTCCCTTGATTCAAAGTCGTTATGATAAATGAAGCACTTCTCTTCAATTTGTGATGCACATCTCATCACCTTCAATTGTTGACGCACTTCTCATCAACTATACTTTTTTAATATTGGAGCACTTCTCTCCATGGTGCACTTCTCACCCACAACTCTACAACAATTTTTCTTCCACGGCCACTTGTGCCATGATCTCTTGCTCTTCGTCTTTGAACCTGCAATTCCTTGCCATATGCCCAAATTTTTGACACTTGAAACACTTAGGTTTTCCTTTATGCCAACAATCATTTTCTTCATGACCAGTTTTGTGACAATTGTTGCATTTGAGAAATTTACCTTTCCCTTTTTGAGTTTGATGCTTTGCTATTAAAGCTTTGTCACTGTTGTTTTCATCGTCTTCATTTCTCATGGCCCTCCTTTGATCCACCGCATGGAGTGAATTGATCAATTCTGAAAATGTTAACTTGGACAAATCTTTAGTATCTTCAAGTGAAGAAATTTTACCTTCATACTTTTCTGGTAGAGTGACAAGAAGTTTGTCCACCACCCTTTGGCTTGTAAATTCTCCACCAAGTAGCTTGATTTGGTTGGCAATGGACATCATCCGACTCCCATACTCTTTAACACCTTCATTACTTTTCATTCCCATTTTTTCAAACTCCCTCTTAAGATTCAAAATTTGCATTAATTTTGTTTGGTGATTTCCTTCATACTCCTCTTTAATTTTCTCCCATGCTTCTTTGGGGGATTCACAATCCATAATAGTTGTGAAAATTTCTTCCGACACGGCCCCATGTAGATACGAAAGTGCCCTTGGCTTTCTTGCCATTTCTTCTTCATATTTTTTGACTTGAGTGGCTGTTGGATTTTGTGGAAGAGGGGTGGGATCACTATCACTCTCAATGACATCCCATAAACTTAAAGCTTTAAGATATGACTTCATTTTGATAGCCCATGATTGATAATTTTCTCCTTTGAACAGAGGAATGGAAAGTGAAAAATTTGTTGGAGTAGACATTAGAAGAACACTCACAATTTTTATTTTTATTTGTTAACCTCACAAGCCTTAAGGATCATTTGGCTCCGATACCATGTTGGATTTTTTGAGAGAGAAAGAGAGTAATGGAGATAACTAAAAATAACAGAGATATTGGATGATAAGCACTACGTTCTCATTCATTTAAAAAAGAAATACAAAGTACATTAAATAAACACGAAACAACATAACTGAAGGCTATAAACTAGGATCTTGTAGAGCAACGTCTCACTCACCACTAAATTAGTACTGCATATGCTAAACAATAGCAACAGTTTTTTTACTAATTCTATTTATTTAAATTTTGCAATTCCACACGTGCATAGAAGATTTGAATCACATCTCAACATATATTGTGATTTGGGTTGGTTAGATTTTTAAAATGTGGATTAGAATCACAGCTATAGCAGATTTTAATGATGGATTAGAGTATCAGATATTAGATATATTTCAGTTATGTCTAATGTTACCTGTAATCTAGAGGCTGAATAATAAATAATCTTCGCAGCTCAATCTGTTGCAATAATTACGCATGTTGCTAAGTCTAAGTGCTCAATGGTTTTGTGAAAGATTTCCCTTTGATAACATTACCAGGTTTCTAAAACTGCTTGCCTCCCCCCCCCCCCCCCCCCCCCTTTTATGCCGCTGTTATTGTTGATATCAGATTTATAAATCCTTTTGTTAACTCATGTTTGGTTGTTTGCCTTTTACAGCTATGCTTCTTCCGCATGTGTTGCATAAGGATACTTTCAGCTATAGGTGAATTTCTTAGATATTGAACCATGGTATTTTGTATACATGTTTTCACAATATTTATTACGTTACCGACTCTTAATTTGTGGTATAAGGGTGTTTATCAAATTTACTAAGAAGCATTAACAAGGCTATAATTTCCTAGATTTTTTCCCGCTAAATTACCTAAGCTTTGCATTGCTTATGAAATTGATATAAATGCTAGACAGTAAATTGCAATCATACCTTTTTAATAAATGGTGCACAATAAATTATTTTATTGAATTAATATAATGAATTTATGATGATAACGCTCTCTATAACATCCATGAAATGTAAATTTAGAAAAGGCATGTGATTATTTCCTATTTGTGAATTTGGTGTTGATTTGCATTCACTTTTCTAATTAATTTTTACTGTCCATTATCATACCAACCAAATTTGGCTGCAAAATAGACGAAAATCTTAAAGGATTTGAGATTTCCCTAGAATAACCTGCTGTTATCTAAACAAATACAATTCTATTTGCATTATAAGCTAGTACAAACATGGTTAAAAATTGAAAGCGTATGTTTCATCAAACATAACTATGTTGCACAAGGTTCAATTTGTTAAGATTGTTAGCATTTAACATTATCTTATCTTCTTTTTAGTATATTCAATGTTGTATTGTTACCATGATATCATATTGATATGCAATTTTTATGCATGCTATGATTTAATTTCCCCTATCATTAGGGAAACAGAGTTAGATTTTTCACTAGAGGAGTTTTGACTGGAAGGACACATGCTATTTATAAAAGTTAGTTCCTTCCTATAACGTCAATTCCACTATTACAACGTATATTAGCAAAAATAGAATACTTTCTGCTATAGGTCATTCAGACCATGGTGTTAATTATCCATGCAACAGATAAATCATAAGGAATGTATCAGGAACGTGAAATGAGTACTAAACCTTTTTAAGGTTGATATTTCTGTAGTCTTGCTATAAAAACTTTCTGCTCATATTTATACATCATGCTATTTTTTCTATAGGTGTATTTTTAACAAATTAACTGAGCCCTCAGTATTATTATTATCAGGCACTAGCATTATACAACTCATTACATTCAATGATATCTTTCTTTCCATATAATAAATAAGAACCATTTCTTAGAACATTTTCATTTCGTAATATTTGTTTTCTTATCAAATATAGTAGTTAAATTGTCAATCAAGTATATTGTATAACAAATTATTTTCCTTCGCATAGTTCATATACCTATAGCATTGGTACTATAAATCAAATGATGTCACTTTATTATGTCATAATATTTATTTCGTTACCGACTCTTAATTTGTGCTTTAAGTGTGTTTATCAAATTTACTAAGAAGTAAGTATTAACAAGGCTACAATTTCCCTGATTTTTGTCCACTAAAATACCTCAGCTTTGCATTGCTTATGAAAGAGATATAAATGTTAGACAATACATTGCAATCGTACCTTTTTAATTAATGTTGCACTAAAAGTATTTTATTGAATTACTATAATGAATTTATAATGATAATGCTCTCTATAACATCCTGTAATGTAAATTTAAAGAAGGCATGTGATTATTTCCTATTTGTAAATTTGATGTTGACTTGCATTCACTTTTTTATTATTTCTTACTGTCCATTACAATACCAACCAAATTTGGCTGCAAAGTAGACGGAAATCTTAAAGGATTTGTGATTTCCCAAGAATAACCTACGGTTTTCTAAACAAACACAATTTTATTTGCATTAAGCTAGCACAAACATGATTAAAAAATGAAAGCGTATGTTTCTCAAATATAATTATGTTGCTCAAGGTTCAATTTGTTATAAAATTTTAGCGTTTTACATTTTCTTTAGGGAAAAATTACCCATGTAGATAATTTCATGGCATTTGATCATTTGAAAAAAAAAATCTATATCTGTACTTACTTAGTGTTGTGCATATTTTTATAATTTTGTGTTTGCTTTGTAACCAATAGACGTGCTTATGTACCACAAATTTTAATCAGCTTTAATTTATTAATCATGCATTAAACATTCATATGATATGTGGCGAGCGCTTTTTTAATGATTTAGTGTTGAACAAATCTAGACATACGTTCTGCTATATGCTTTAGACCAGTAATCTTATATTAGGATTAACCTTTTTTAATGATTATATTGGAGTCATGACTCAGTGAGTACAAATATGAAATAATATTGTAATTTAAAATGATTCTAATATTACATGCATTGTCAAAAGCACCCCTAAACAACATTGTTAGACATAAACAATTGATAACTTCAGTCAAAAAATTATTTTTCTTTCTTACAATAGTAAATGCTTACGAATGAATAGCAATTATTCTAATATTTCATGATTTTTGAGTTATTTTTGTGATTTGGTGCAAAGAATGGAAAATTAGTTAGTAGTTATGTTGATTTTCACATTTTGAATTAAGAATAAAAATATATTTTATGGTTTTACATAAAAGTATCAAATTGATTGAAAGTAAAATTTTACAGTTTACTGTTGCAAAGAGTACTTTCTGCTACCTTGGTTGGAGAATAGTGGTATAATACCTACCTTAGTCGAGAAACACAAAAACATTTTACTTCTCTTTCTTTGCCTTCTAATTAAATTATTTGTTGCAAATTTTACTTAAGTTAATTTTCTTTGTAACAAGTTCAGCATGGATTTACAGTAATCTTAAGTGCTTCTTTTAAATGATGCATATGTGTGAATTAAAACAATTTGGAAAGCATAAATTAATTAGATTTAACATCCTGATGATTTATATTTAGGACAATTCATGTTTCCTTCAATAAAGATTATATACTGGATATTTATTAGGGTACATAGATATGTCATTGTCATTTTTAAGTATATTTTCCACTAATTTTGGAATCATTTTTGGTGGATTTAAATCTTGATATTTTCTCCATGCATTGTTGATTAATAAAATATTGAAATAAGGGAATTAACACTTTGTTTCTGTCTGTGAAAGTTTGGTTTAGTATGGTGAGTTTAAAACATAGAAACATATTACCGTCTTCGTTTTCAGGCTTAATTAATTGAGATTTGCCTTTACATTAGTTTCGCCAGCACATTACAGAGTGTGATGAAAGTAAGTGTTTAGGACAATGATATGAATTCATCGTTATGCATTGATAGTAAATACCTCAGCATTGCGATGTTGTTCTACGTGTTTGGTGTATTTTCCAGAAGCTCTATCAAATAATATATTTTTAAAATCATAATAAAAATTATGAAGTTCTTGCTATATAAATGGCCCTGTATTTTATTAGTTTCTATAAATTACACTTGAAATGATAACTAACTTAATATATGGTTTTCATTCTTTCATAGTGTGTCCTTTATGTTGTTCTGTCTTTTTTCCTTTTAAGGCAATATGTTTTGCACACAATCTACACTCAAATTTAATGATATTTTTTTAGTAGTGAACTTCAACTCATTTACCTCATAGCTACTACCAGAAATTATTGTTTAATTTGTTAAAACTACAAGAACTTGTACTCTCTCAATGCTCTGATACTGGTTGTCTCAAAGCTTTGAGAGAACATAAGCAGTTGTAGTTCTAAGTATCGATGTATGTGTTTGTGAGTGCATAATACTACATCTGCACTTCTCAGTTAGATAGATAACGACATTTTACATTTAACATATGAATTATAATGACCAGATTCTCATTTATACAATTAATTATCAGCTTCCTATGGAATATGGGATGTGATTATTGTTAACATCAAGTAAAACAAAGCAACAATAATAATGTATGCTTTATGCAAGGGTATTAAAAAAACAACCGCTGTGTGCATTTGTAGCTAAAGAGAAGGATATCATGTTATGAACAAAAGAACAAAAATGGATTATTGCTTTGGTATATAAACTATTTGCAATTAGTTAATCAAGTCGGGAGAACTAGGGGAGAATGTTGCTGCCATGTCCTAGCATACTAATTTATCTTTAACTTCGAACGAGAACATGTACTAAAATAATATTTGTATTTTAGAAACTAAATTATAGTTTAATTCCACTAACAATTATCAATTAGCATGATTATATAATTAGACCCTCTTAAATGGTTTGACCAATGTGTTTTACATAGCTAACTATTTTGTGGTGTCAAAGTGCTAGGAGATGGATAAGTCTGTAATAATATGAATAGATATATATTTGTCTGGTGCAAAATAGATTCACAATCCAAATTTTGTGCTTAATTTCCTTCAACATCATAAATCTCAACATTTTATAGCTGCAGTGCTAATGTATATTTGTTTGAATCCGTGACAATTGTAAGTTTCGATGTATATATCTATCCATGATAAAAGATATGCTTTTGAAGTTCACCATAAGCTTTAGAATGAATAAGGTTTTTTTTTCCTACATTATTTCTATTTTTTTAAATATATTTTTAAGTTGGTCATTATGTACCCCAATATTGTTGTTAGTTTTGACATTAACATATTTTGTTTGATTTTGCAAGCATTTCCACAGATTTGTGATTCTTGGCCCAATAAGACCCAGGTTACAACAAGAAATCAATACTGTTGAATAATAAAACAGGTCCAAAGACTATAAACAAGTCCATAACTCGAGGGAACAAAGCAGCTGCATAAAGTGCTAAACCTACTCGGCATCAAGATAGAAACGACAATAAACCAAAGCTTTCTCAGAATCTGTCAAAATCAATAATGGCGGGCTTTTCCATTAGAAACCAAAGCAACAGCAAAAGGAACGCATGGAAAAGTTGAACTGAAGCAACAACACAAGCTGAGATGCGAATAGACGCACAGACTGGGAAAGGAATGATTGTACTTTTATAGTCTTCCACTAATAAGTTTCGCAGGTAAAACCAAACTGTCATCAATTTGAAAATTTTACAGTCCATCGATAAGTTTTGGTTCTGTCATTCTTTGGTGAATAGATTTTGCTTGCGCGTTTATCATGTATTATGGTATGTTACCACTGCTGCCTCTCAAGTGCAAACTAAAATGAAGAATGTCCCAATGGTGACTGTTTTCTTAACCAAAAGTTTTGTTTCCTCTACTGCCTTCCTTATTAGATGATAGTTCAAACTGTTGTAAGAGAGAGATCGTGCTATTTTGCTTTCATCCTATTTTTTTTCAGTCCTATTGCCATTTTAAATGATGTGAGTTGATTTTGTTCACTTCACATATACATATATAATATTGTTTTTTAGACTACCTAGATCTTTGCCAACTTAAAATACTTTTCTCCCTTGGCTCTAACAGTAGTTGAGTTTTTTTGAACTAGGCTGAGTATTGGACAATGCCTGATTTATGTCCGATAATAAAATAAAACTTAACAAATTTCTCATGGCTCATATGCAGGGTGCTCAGTGCGTAAGACAATGTGGACTTGAGTGCATTTGATACGTTATTATGGAAGTGTCTTAGATTCTTTAAAGTTTGTGATTATTGTCATGACTTTTAATTTCTATGCTGAATGAATTTCTATTTGATATGTTTACTTCGTTGGTTAAAGATGGCAAAAAATATTCACTTCAGCATTATTCTTTAACTGGTGTGAATTCTGCTGTTGTCCTAGGAAATATTAGTGTACTTAAATTTAACTGTGGTCCTTTGAAACATTTGTAAACTTTCACATCATCATTTATAGGCACATGAGCACGTTATCTACATCAGTTTAGTTAGCACATTATCTTCGTCATCTCAGTTAACACACTATCTATAGTTTTTCTATGAAACAATTGTTTCACAATACCGCAGCAAGCATTATTGCTAGGATATTTGTTCTATAGGGATTTACTGTACCGCGTCTGTAAGAGATCCTTTTGTAGTGGTAATAATGTAATGTCAGCATAATAATCATGTGTTTATTTATTGTGATTTTGTTGTAACATAGTTAATTGTGATGCATAAATTAACATAATAGGAAAATACGTAAATATTGTGGTAAACATCTTGATTGTATACTTGAGGGAAACATGGTTTGATTTAGAAATTTTCACCATAGATAATATTATTCCTTTGTTATTTCCTACATAGTTTAACTTCATTTGTATGTCATTTGCATTGCTTATAGTTTCTTGCGTTTTGTTGTGAGTGCGGGTTATCATAGTTGCACGTTTCGGTTTTAATAGAATTCAGGTAAATATGCCTGTAGAATGAGAAATAAAATAAAGTTAGCTGTATATAATTTGATGCTTAATGATAATATTGTTGGTTTCATGCTTATTTAAATGTTGATGTTATGTGATTAGAAGTACTACGAGCTTACAGATAACCAAACAACGTCACATTTTCAAATGAAGAGGTAGATTTAGAACTATCTGCAATGCAAAATTTTGTATCATATCAAAGTCTAATGAAACACTTGCCTGTTAGTTTATATATAATAGCAGCCCAATTTAACCAGTCATCCCAGCTCTGAAAACTAACTTTTAGTATCCTGTAATGATTAATTATTTATTGATAGGCGTTGTATGAATGTCATAAATAAACCAACTCATATTTATGTATTATTGTAAAATTTGTGTTTTTCATAGAAAGTATGATAAGTTGACCATTTCATTATTTTTATTTCTGTATGACTCATCAAACCTTTACAGTTTGTTTTGGTGTATTAAACAATAAGCTCAAACATTGAAAATATTGCTCATGTAGACATACATAACTTATATATATTTTTCAGTAGTTGGAAAATAGTTCTCCACCGTGCTTTCAACATTAAAACAACTAGGTAAAGAATAGTCCACTTTAAACAATCGCCCTAGCTTTGACAACTTCTTATTACTATCCTATAGTGATCATTTAATTAGTGACAGTGTAGGCTTTTGGTAAGAAAAACACGAGTCCAATAACCTAGAAATAAACTACGGCTTTTGCAAATTGATTTTTGAGATTTTTACATTTCATAAAATATATGATTTTGTTTTACCTTTTAATTCCTTATTTCTGCATAAGATTCACTTAACTTTTAACAGCATGCTTGTGCCTGTATATATAACTTATATATGGGTTTTAATAATTGAAAAAAAAAACTATTTACTATGCTTTAGATACACAGGAATAAATACACAAAATGTTCCTTCTTTCTTTTTCCTTATCATAACTTAGACATTTTTAGTTGATTAATTGTTTATCGGAGTGCATTTTCAATACTATAATAACAAGGTAAAAAACAACTGCTGTAGTGTTCAAATCTGCTATCATTTTGCATATTTAATCAATGGTATAGAGATGATGTGCAAATGATTTTTTGAATATTCTCCATTAAAGCATAGCTGTCTAATCTGTTAGTATACGCTTTCTCTCATGTAACAAAGTGGATTCCTAATTTTACATATTTTTATTCAAGGCACATCATATGGATTATCAGAATGATATGTGCTAATTATGTTGGTAAATTCTACTTGCATAGGAGTTTCACTGCTTTTACTTACTATATAATGCCTTTTGTAGAAGCTCTTCAGTTTTATTCGTTCATGTTTTATCGTTTATCACTTCTATTTCATAATACGGTTCAATTGATGTAGTTTCAACTTTGTAAGGCCATACATTAAATAAGTAGATTATGAATTTAGTTAACATATCTATACACAAAAATTGACACAGTTAATATTTGTTGCTTTAAGATGTAAATGCTAGGTAAGTGCTCTATCGAGTGTCATATCTGATGTCGTATATCGAAAATTGGGTTTCACTTTTAAATGCATATATTTGAAGCTTTGTAGCCATTCATATTTTAGATTTAAACAAATGTTCATGGTTGTAATATGTATGTAAACCAACAAAAATGGAAGGTAATTCATGTTACCTTAGTATTTAAAGTCTTTCTTTAATGCAATTTTACATGATTTTTTTTTTTCATATGATAAAGGATCATTATACAATATCCATTACAAAATATCTTGAATGAATTGGGGTTAGATAAAACATTGCGGGAAAAAGGAAAAAAAAAAATCAGCTGCAATTTTTGTGCACTTATTAACTGAATTCACAAGATGCACTATATATTTTCTTTACCTGTATCTTCAAAAAATAATTCATCACTCGCTTTTTCCACATGATAATTTGGTCATAGCATAAATATTTTATAAATGAGGGAATTTTTTTCTTTACCTATATCTTCAAAAAATAATTTGGTACATATTTATAAATTTAGTACATATAAGTACATATTTTCTTTACCTATATCTTCAAAAAATAAGTACTTAATTTTTTTTATAAAATTTTATAAAAAGAATTATATCCCATGGAAGTTCATGTATTTCTATTAAATTCTTATTAATTGGTTCTAACTCATTTGTGAATAACTGAACAATGATATATTAAATCTTGATCAAGCTTTAATCTTACAGTTTTGCGTTATTTTTTGATACATACATAAGTGATGCATTTATTTTGCTAAATAAATTAATTATATCCATTAATATACTATACTGACAATATATGTAAAGGTTCATTACCGTGTCACCCAAACAAATTAAACACAACCGGCATATCAGATATAAGGCCTTCATGACCATTGTTTCCTGTTTTTCTCACATAAAGCGATTCAAATGCTTCCAAGCACTTTTACTTAGCAAACATAAATAGTTATCCCATAGTTGTAGTAATCCCCTATTGCTAAATTTGTTGAGACAACAAATATTTTTTTCCCACTTTGTTTAAAAAACGCGTCTTTTAAATTGAGGCCCATTATGTAGTAGTACAACTACTATATGATGTTGTGGTTCCCTTCTACGGTCAAGTAGGCAAGGATGTAGTATCTCAAGCTGATATTAAGTACGAACAGGCTGCTGCTTATGTGGCATTTCGTGCTTCTTTCATGTAGCAACATTTTTTGCTACTTTATTTTTTTAATTTCTTGGGCATAATTTCTGAACATGGATTATAAAATGGGGAGAGAAGTTTCCATAAATGTTTGAGATTCAAGTGCCATTTCAAAATTTGTAAGATAAATGAAAATATATATATATATATAATAGTAAATGCAACAATTTTCAACTGTACCAGATATATCGCTTGAGGGTATGTACGTCTAATTGATAATGTCATGATTTAAGTTTTATCCAATCTAAAATCAAACTTCACTTAAAGTGATGACAATGTGCAAATGGAAAGGGAAAAAAATGAAGATTGTATTATCAAGTTACTTATTTTACATGCATATTCGTATGACCAACTCAGTAATAAAATAAAAAACCAATTTGCATTTTTCCTAGGAAATCTTGAATGTAGAAACCATTTGCATGTGCACATAGCACTACATTAAAGCAATTGAAAATAGATTTGAGATATTTTGAATATTGTTTCCACAAACTAACTAAAGTGCCTCTCATTACAACAGTATGTAACGGTGAAGATCATGGGATTTAACTGACACCAGAGTCGGCCTAAAGGCTTTGGTTGCCCGAGGCAAACATGAATTTGTTTTCATTTTATTTCCTAGCAATAGTTTCAGTTTGCAGCAGTGTTAGCCTACTCTTATTGCAGTGTGCATGTAATCACTGAGGAGTATAATATTAATATTGTACTCAGTTTCTTATATTAATTTGTTCATACTTACTTCAGACTCTCCACGAGGGACAACAAAGTCATGCTATAATAATAATATCTACTAAAAAGAACTTAGTTGCTAAAATAATAATTGAAATAATTTGATAGTTAACTTGACATTTCAGCGGTGCATGAAGATTTATTAGTCATACTTAATCTCATATTGTTGTGTCTTTCCAATTTGTTGTCCCTCCCCTGTCTATTGCCTTAGATGGCTGCCTCGGCAGCCTTACCGTAGGGTTGGGCCTTACCGACACCATTGAAAATGTTTATTTAGTAAACTATGCACTGCTGCATGAAGCATGAGTCAGCTGTTGCTTATAGCGTCAGCCACACTGTCTTCTATTTAATTACTTCCACATTCCTATCCTTAGCTCAGACAGAAGTGAAAAAAAACAAATGTATAATTTTGTTGTTTTTGTGCAAGTAGCAGAATAGAAGAAAAATCTATAGTAATGTCACAAAATTAAATTACTATGTATAGGCATATCAAAGATTATGCTAACAGTTTTGATGATTACATTTTTAAGCAGGAAAGAATCGTAATCAACGGTCGACTAAGAAACAAACCGTAGAATTTACCATGTCAGTAGTTTTTTACCTGAACATACCATAATTAGCAAACTTTATTGACAAACCCCGCTTTTGATAGAACTAAACGAGAATTATTGTTTGCTTTATATCCCATTTTAGGTTAAATTATGAAAATTGGGTCAAGTGATTGTAGACTGATTTCCAGATGAAAATTTTAATGTACCAGGCTTAAAAAACTATTCAATCGCAAGGTTTCAAGGTTTTAATACTGTTTATGTCTGCGTATATGGACTGACATCACGATTTCCACTAACTTTTAATACTCATCATGTCATTAAAAATTTTGACTGCTAAAACACAAACACAAATCTACTATCCCAAACACAAAAGCACTATAAAATATCTACCTTATTTACACCATCATCTCGATTAATGTACAAGGAAGGCTAAAATGATGTTTCAAATATTTATTTTTTGCTATGTCAATATTTAGTAGTGAACTTTGGTATTATTGGGTGGTCTGATATTTGGTTTATAAAAATTTCAATTATAGATGAAGATAACAAATCCTTTTGTTTGTGGTTCCTTTATGAATCTATATTGCTATAGGTTTTTGTTTCGTCAACTTATCAGTGGATGTTTTGATGGCTTGAATGTTCATTAGTTGGAGTAAATATCATGAATATATTTTTATTTAGAGGGGGGTCATCCCTTCGAAACCTTGATGCTATTAGTTATATCTTCATGGTTTTAGCAAGTAATTTGATATTAAATTAATGGTGGTTTTTTACTTATATTAAACTCACCAGTTATTCTTTTATATGATAATTCATGCATTTTTATTTATTTTCCAGTGTGCTAATGTACAATGCATAATGTGAAGGAATGACACCTAAAAGTTCACGCTGTTAACGTAATTAATAGTCTCTTAAGGGCAATATTGTCTTTTGTGTTATGTTTAGCCTATATATAAAGGCCTCTTGTGTTGCTTTAGGGTTAACACTTCTTCTCATCTTGTAGCCGCCATCTGCTTTGTACTGTAATGGTGTTGATGAATAAATGAATGCTTTAGTCCTCTTTATTAGATTTATCATGGTATCAGAGCCTATTTTTCTCTGTTGGTATTTTGTTCTAATCTCTGAAGAACAAATCTGCCTATCTCTAGTTCCCTGCCCTCTCTAATCTCTCAAAGAAATCCGTTGTCCCTCCGCTGTCCCAAATTTGAAGCCATCAAAGCGAGCAACAACTGCACCGCCGCAGTTCCTTCTCCAAATCAGAAGCCACGAAGTCAATCGCAGCCACCGAAGCTCAGAACACCACCTGCCCGCCTGCCCTAATCCGAAGACCAAATCCGCCTGCCCTAATCCGGTGCCCTCAGACCAAATCCGCCTGTCCTAAACCGCAGCCACTGAAGCGCCTCAGACCCCAGACCCGAAACCCCAGACCCGAAAACCCCAGACCCGAAGACCCAGACCCGATTTCCCAAACCCAAATCGGTTTCCCCAGACCCGATTTCTCCTCAAACCCAAATTCTCCTATACCCGAAGTGAATTCTCCCAGACCCGAATTTTCCTATACCCAAAGTGAATTCTCCCAGACCCGAAGTTGAAAGTTGAAATCCCAGACCCGAATTCTTGTATTTTGGGCTTGTTTTCTTTCTTTTGCTTGCTTTGGTTTTTCAGTTCCAAAGTATTTTGGCTATTCTGTGATTTATTAAGATGGATGAAGTTAGAGATGATTCACTCCAAGCTGTTAGTGTTCAGTTAGATGGTAAAAATTATGTTTATTGGAGTTATGTGATGAAATTTTTTTTGAAAGGTAAACAAAAATGGGGTTATGTTTCGGGTGCCATTGCTAAGCCTGTGGATAGAACAGCTGCTAATTATGTGTCTTTGTTTGACAAATAGGAGATTGCAAATTCTAAAATCATTACTTGGATTAATAATTCAGTCAAGCACTCGATAGGTACTCAATTAGCAAAATATGAGACAGCTAAAGAGGTTTGGGATCATCTTGCTAGATTGTATACACAGTCTAATTTTGCAAAACAGTACCAATTGGAGTCTGATATTCGTGCTCTGCAGCAGAAAAGCATGAGTATTCAGGAGTTTTATGATGCTATGACAGACTTGTGGGATCAGTTGGCGCTCACAGAATCTGCTGAATTACGCGCCTTTGGACCTTATATTGCACGAAGAGAAGAACAAAGATTGGTACAGTTTTTGATGGCTCTTCGTGACGAGTTTGAAGGACTTCGTGGGTCTATTCTACATCGTCATCCGCTACCTTCTGTTGATTCTGTTGTTAGTGAACTTTTGGCAGAAGAAATTCGTCTTCAGTCTTCTGTTGCAAAGGAAGTCTCTACTCCATCAGTCTTTGCTGTGCCTCCACGACCAAGTTCAAATTCGCAAGTCAAACCTTATGTTCCAGTTGCTCGTGATGAATGCAGTTTGTGTAGACAAAAAGGTCACTGGAAATCTCAATGTCCACTGAAAAGAAAGCAGCAGCAGCTCTATCAGCAACCTCAGCAATTGAAAAATTTTCGACCACCAATTCCTCATAATGGACCTCCTCTTCTTCCTCGCCCCCACAATGCTCTTACAGCTCCTACTTTAGATTCTTCAATGATTGAACAATTTCAGAAATTCCTTGCATCTCAGCCACATGCTATGTCAACTACATCTCAACAAGGTTTGTCATCTAATTCATCAAGTATATCTTCTTCTTCTGCCTGGATTTTAGATTCAGGCGCTTCAAATCATATGTCACCTAATTTATCTTCTTTCACTTCCTTGGCTCATAAATTTTCTATGCCTGTCATGAGTGCTAGTGGTACATCTATGCCTGTGCAAGGTGTTGGTTCAGTCTTTACACCGTCTCTGTCCTTATCTAATGTCTATTACATTCCTAAACTTGCATTAAATCTTGCTTCTGTTGGTCAAATTTGTGATAATGGCTACTTGGTTTCTTTTTCTTCTTCTGCATGTTATGTTCAGGATCCAAAGTCACAGAAAGTGATTGGGACCGGCCATAGAGAAGGAGGACTTTATGTATTGGATCAGCTCAAAAATTCAGAGATTGCAGCTTCTGTTCCTGGTGTGGATGTTTCGTCCTTTCGTTTGAGTCCGTCATCGTCTATGTTTTATTTGTGGCATTCTCGTTTGGGTCATGTTTCTAAGTCTCGATTACAATTCTTAGCGTCTACTGGAGTTTTGGGAGAATTGAAAACTCATGACATTTCTGATTGTAGTGGTTGTAAACTTGCAAAATTTTCTGCTTTGCCTTTTCCCCAAAGTAATAATTTTTCTATTGCACCTTTTGATCTTATTCATTCTGATGTTTGGGGACCCTCTCCTGTTTCTACAAAGGGAGGCTCTCGTTATTATGTCTCTTTTATTGATGACTGCACTCGTTATTGTTGGATTTATCTTATGAAATGTCGCTCAGAATTTTTTGGAATCTATAATGAGTTTCGATCTCTTATTAAAACTCAGCATGGAGCTGTTATCAAATGTTTTAGATGTGACTTGGGGGGAGAATATACTTCTCATGCTTTTAAGGAAATTCTTGCTTTAGATGGTACAATTTATCAGACTTCTTGCACTGATACTCCTGAACAAAATGGGGTTGCTGAAAGAAAACATAGACATATTCTTGAAACTGCTAGATCTCTTTTATTGTCTGCTAGTGTTCCAAGTGAATTTTGGGGAGAGGCAGCTCTTACCTCTGTTTATTTGATTAATAGAATTCCTACTTCTCATAATTCTGGCTTGTCTCCCTATGAGAAGTTGTATGGTTGTCCACCAGATTATTCCTCTCTTCGTGTTTTTGGTTCCACATGTTTTGTTCTTCTTCCTCATGTCCAACGAAGTAAACTAACTTCACGGTCTGCTATATGTGTTTTTCTTGGTTATGGTGCAGGACAAAAAGGATATCGTTGTTTTGATCCAGTCAGTCACAAGCTATATGTTTCTCGGCATGTTGTTTTTCTTGAACATATTCCTTATTTTACAATTCCTGATCGTACTCACAATATATCTATGTCTGACCTTGTTCATATTGATCCTTTTACTGCTGATGATGATGAGCCACCTCCTGCTGAAATTCCAGACACTTCCATTGACTCAACAACCACTCAATCACCTTCTGAGACTGTAGATGTTAGTGAACGTCGATATCCTATCAGAAACCGTCATTCTACTAGACGACCTGATTTTGAATACTCTTGTCTTTCCAGTTCATTTTCTTCATTTCTTACTTCTATACATTGTCTCTCTGAGCCTTCATCTTTCAAAGATGCTGTTCGTGATCCTCATTGGCAACGTGCTATGGCTGAGGAGCTGACTGCTCTTCATCAGACTCATACTTGGGATTTAGTACCTCTTCCTGCAGGAAAACGTGCTATTGGTTCTCGTTGGATCTATAAGATTAAAACTAAAGCTGATGGATCTATTGAAAGGTATAAAGCTCGTTTAGTTGCTAAAGGTTATTCTCAAGAATATGGTATGGATTATGAGGAGACTTTTGCTCCTGTTGCAAAAATGACTACAGTTCGAACTCTCATTGCGGTTGCTTCTGTTCGTCACTGGAATATTACTCAAATGGATGTTAAAAATGCCTTTTTGAATGGAGATCTTCATGAAGAAGTCTATATGACTCCTCCTCCTGGTGTTGATCATCAACCCGGTGAAGTCTGCAAACTTAAGAAAGCTCTTTATGGTCTCAAACAGGCTCCCCGTGCTTGGTTTGAGAAATTCTCTACTGTGATTACTTCTCTTGGTTTTTACTCAAGTAACCATGATTCCGCTTTGTTTGTCAAGTGTACCTCGTCTGGTCGAATTTTGCTTTCTCTTTATGTTGATGATATGATTATTACAGGCGATGATGTTGTTGGGATTAACTTGTTGAAGTCTGAATTGACTCGAAGTTTTGCTATGAAAGACTTGTGTCCCCTTCGTTACTTCTTGGGTATTGAAGTTGCTTCTTCTCCAAAAGGTTATCTTCTTTCTCAATCCAAGTATATTTCTGATATCTTCGAGCGCGCTCGTCTCTCAGATAATAAGACTGTTGATACTCCAATTGAGCTCAATGCTCGATACTCTATTTCTGATGGATCTCCATTGCCAGATCCTAATCTTTATCGAACGATTGTTGGAAGTTTGGTTTATCTCACTATCACTCGTCCTGACATTGCGTATGCTGTTCACATAGTCAGTCAGTTTGTTACTTCTCCTACTACAGTTCATTGGGCTGCTGTTATTCGCATTTTGAGATATCTCCGTGGCACTCAGTTTCAGACTCTTTTGCTTTCTTCTACTTCATCTTTGGAGTTATGTGCTTACTCTGATGCAGATTGGGCTGGTGATCCTACTGATCGCAAATCCACTACTGGCTTTTGTATTTTTCTAGGAGATTCTCTAATTTCTTGGAAAAGTAAGAAGCAGGACATTATATCTCGGTCTTCGACAGAGGCAGAATATCGTGCTATGGCTTCTACTACTTGTGAAATTGTTTGGCTACGATGGTTGCTTGCTGATATGGGTGTTTCCTTACAACGACCAACTCCTTTGTACTGTGATAATAAAAGTGCTATTCAAATTGCTCATAACTCCGTCTTTCACGAAAGGACCAAGCATATTGAGATTGACTGCCATATTACTCGCCATCACCTTCAGAATGGCACTTTGACATTGCCATTTGTCTCTTCCTCCTTGCAACTTGCAGATTTGTTCACTAAATCTTTGTCATCTTCACGTTTCCGGTTTCTGACTGACAAACTCTCGATGCTCATTGCTGTCGCATCATGAGTTTGAGGGGGGATGTTAACGTAATTAATAGTCTCTTAAGGGCAATATTGTCTTTTGTGTTATGTTTAGCCTATATATAAAGGCCTCTTGTGTTGCTTTAGGGTTAACACTTCTTCTCATCTTGTAGCCGCCATCTGCTTTGTACTGTAATTGTGTTGATGAATAAATGAATGCTTTAGTCCTCTTTATTAGATTTATCAGACGCCACCTGTAGTGACCTCATTAATACCATGTCTTAACTTTATATAATGGTAATGCACTACGCGATTTTCAATTTATATTTCAGCTTAAATGCAATAATGAATTTACTCAATTGTTTACTGTGTAAAGGTAGGTTGGTTTAAGGTGCTCATGTAAAACAAGAGGGGAAGCTACTCATTGGAATGTAGATCTATGGGCAAAACACAAGCTACACCCAAAAAAGTGCTAACAAAATTGTCTTATGGATTATAGTGAACTATAATGTAGATGGTTGTTGCTTACTAAGTACTGAGTGAAACATGTACGGGCTTCCAAATCCAAATACAAAGGTTCATCCACGCTTTTTTTTCCTTTTTTTTCTTCTTTCTTGATGAGTCCTGAAAAATTGTAACAGCAGGAAAAAGGAAATATTTGTATAGCACATAGACTTGAAATTGATCAACTATCTTGCAGGCTCAGTTTTGTGTTATGTAGTTAAATTGTTTATTCTTGGTAATGTATTAGTTTTTCTGTTTAATGTTATCTCAAATGAAAATAAAAGTTTGTATAACTATTGTCATCCCTTCTAATATGAGTCTAATGTATGTAACTGAAATCACTTTTTTTCCATTGCTTCACTAATGTTTCCATTTTTTGTTTCACTTACTTTTTGCATACCGTGTCTTTTCTTCTTTTTCGATTCATGAGCATATTTTGCATTTTCATTTGTTTTTTACGTTCATGGGTAAGCACATAAATTTTCTATTACGCACACCCGTGTGTTCCCTGTTAGTAGACCTATGAAGTTTTGGATCTGCCTTATGTTAGTAGAGTTTAAAAATGCCAAAGACTAATAAATTAGCTGAGAAGGAATTTAACTTTCATATGTGCCTTAAAAAAGAACATTTATTTGAGTCATGTAATACTAATACACCTATTTTTATTACATCTTTCTCACTTAAACGTAGTGCTGCATTATGTGACACGCTTAGCCTTCTTGACCTGACAGCATTTAACGCATTAACTTTATCATTGGACATTCATTCCACCTAAAGTTTCATTTATTTAACCTACGATTTTTTTGCTTACTTTTTATTTGTTCTAACTAATGTGCTTAAAACTGCAATCATCACTGTACAATAACATTAATAGTAGGAGCCGAGCAGTAGCTAATAATGTTACATTTGTACGCTTCCATCTTCTTACGTTACATAATAACCTTCCTCTTGCTTCTGAATATATTTTGAATTGCCATACCATACAAAAATAGCAATGAATCAACATATAATTTGTTGCTTCGTGTGCAAAGCATGGGTGCATACATATGTAAAAGCAATTTAAGCATGAAAAATTATCTCAAATATTTGTTTGTTTCGATATAAAATTAGAAGTAGTTTATTCCAGAAAAATTAGCATAAATTTGTACTAGAATGTATTTTTAATTCTGATTGACTGAAGGTGAACAATGTCCAACCTTTGCTATAATGTTTCTAAAATGTTTGTCATTCAACTTAACAAAAGTTATGAATGTATATGTTTCATACATGTTGAGTGATGATGTTGTCTTGGTAATATTATCATGCGCTGGACTTACCATTCTTTCGTCCTTTTGTGTGTGGTAATGAAAACTGAGATTTCAATCAATAAATTGATCAAATTAATTGAAGGTTTGTGTTGGGGATGATTAAATCGCGTCCAAATCAAAATTAGGCCCATAACAGCTAAAGATGCAGTAATGATCCAAGTATAAATCTGTGGAAACTTTTAAAACAAAGTTGCCAAGCATTCTTCTGTTGAACGATTTTAATGTGCATAGTATGCGATAATTCATTTGAAATGTAGTTTTCCAATTTATTTTCAACCGTTACTTTCATAATTATTAATCATTAATTTTATACTAATTATTTTGCAAGTCCGTGTGCGAAGCACGGGTTCACACTTGTGAATCATAGTCTAATTACACGTTCAAGAATTTACATAATAGCATCCTGTGCTACTTTAATATTCATCCACTCATTCATTTTCAAGAATGCATCATATATCGACATATTCACAAACATTCAATATGTTTTCAAGGTGAATGGATGAGTGGATGGCTAGATATTCCTTGTAAATTAAAAAATACGATTTTGTAATTCTTACTGATATGATACATTCAGTTTTTATTTGCTCAGATGGTGATGCTTGTTTATCCAGATTCTATGTCAAGTATATGGAATTGAAAACGTTTAAACATGTATATATGAATTATTTAAAGTAATAATTATTACCTGAAAATGAAACGTGGAGTAAACATTTAAGCAGAAAGACGACAGATCTTTTTGCACAGGTTGCTGTAGAAATAAGATCAAACAAACCTCGTGTAAAACATGTAAAAATGTAGAAATTTCTAAAACTGCAACGGCAGTTGGTAATGAAGGAAGCAAATAGTTATAAAGACAATTAGCAAAAATGAATCAGGAAAAAAAACGCAACATCGAAATTTACGTGATCTGTGGTGGTATAAAAGATGGCCTGCAGTAATAAAACATGTAGCAGATGGCCTGCATTCAGAGCGAAGAGCGTCACAAAAGTTGTCTCATTACATGCTGCAACATGTAAACAAAAGCTGTTGGAAAAAATTGAAGGAAAATATAAACTGTCCAAATTGATGGTGAAAACACAAACAAATACGATTATGGAATCTCAATTTGACGGTTTAGTAGTGAGACAACGCAATATGCTCGGGCAGTCAGAGCACGCAACCAATGAAAAATCCATAGCGAAAAAAAAACTGCAATTTATCAGATGGCTTCCCATCTTATCATATTGGAAAGGATACAAGCTAGACGTGCTGAATAGGGTGTACAGAGATTTTAACCCCTTGATAAAACGTTGGATGTATTGAGAATTTGAGATGCTCACCCGAATTGAAGCTGATGCCAATCGAATCAAGTGGAGCAACACTAGTATGAAAAGTTGTGTGGAATCGATACCGGCTGAATAATGTTATGAGTAATCTTATAAATGAGTGTCCGTTTGTATTCCTCCGAAAACATCGTTACAGTGCTAAGACGTTCCATTTGAATTATTTCATTAAAAACTGATAAGATTCAAATTGTTTAAAAATGTTTAAATTTAAAATTGCCAAGTAATATATACACTTAAAAGAACAAAACATAAAATATATTCTAAATGATTTTTTAATATAATCAAAAATGCGTACTTTAAGAATATTTTATATTTCCTTTAAATTGCCATAGCTAAAACTAAAGCCAAAAAAATTAACTGAACTAAGGAATTTGTTTTGATTCAAAATAGAACATTCTACCTATGTTTTATAGCTCCACATCAAAAAAATTATTTTTACTTGTCATATTGAAGCTTAGATTGTTTTCTAATTATATTTGTTTATGTAGTTGTAATATGACATGTACAACTAAACACAAACGTAGAACCACAACCAAATAATAATAATTTTAATGTAATTATATGAACTGCTGATTCAAGCCATTTAGCAAATTTACGGTTGTTAGTTTATGAAAATGAATTATTATGCATGCAACATTTTCCCACATCTATAAAATAAGAACAATAACAATAATTATAAGTTTGTAAAAATGAATTCTTATACGCCCTGTTTATCAATGATTATAGGAAATGACATCTGAAAGGAAAAAATCTATTACATAAACATACATACAATTTTAATTTAAGGAAAAGATAATAGAAAGTTGTGTTAATGTGTATAATGCTTTTGTGTATTCAACAAAAGGAGGTATAAGCATGATGCCTTTGTTGTTATGGTAATAATGATGGCAATCCCCACTATGGCTCCCTGCGAAATATGGAATACATAAACATGGTAAACACGGAAAACAATGTACAGCATCCAAGGAAACATGAAACTGTTATACTTATATTTTGATAGTACCTTCATGTCTGAATACAAAGTAATACAGTAAAACTCAAACTATACGAATTTATTTAGAAAATAGAACTTGTGACTTATAAAATAACAACCATATTAGCGAGTTATCCATGTGGAGGCAACTCATTGGTTATGTTTATTAGGATTACAGTTATAACATGTTAATTAATTGTATATAGGTAACTAAATGATATCATGGCTAACAACTTATTTTAAGACAGGTATGTGTGCATATCAAAGTTTTAAAACGTGAAAGGCGTACATGAGGCATTTTCAGGTCTACGAGGCGAGGCGTAAGCCTTGAAACGTTGAGGCGTAAGCTTTTCGGGTAAATATAAAATGCAAAACAAATAAAGAATTCTGACTTTTTAAATTAACCAATGCAAAAAATGAAAAACAAATAATTTAAGATATAACTTTTAACAAGTATATATTTTTATTATAGAACAAAAATAAATAATCGAAACTCATATGATTCAAACTTTGATTTTTTAAAACTATTTGAAGATTACATCAAACTCCAATTTTGACATGTGCTCTATCAATTCAAATTGACTTGCAAAATTTATTTTGAGATTTAACAAAGTTTATTGAAAAACAATCTTTAAATAACAATGAGAAAATTCATCACATTGCGCATGATCATCATTTCATAAACAATCTTACTTGATTATGTCAATATTGAAATTGAAAAGTAAAAAATGCTTTTTATTTTCTTAAATTTTGCCTTTTTTATTTACATTAAATAATTAAAGTCTAATGTCATTTATCTGTGTCAATATCTACAACTAAAGATTAAAAAGTTTTTAAGTCACATGCTTCAGCTGTTTGAGGCATGTGAGGCGTATACTTTATGCGCTTTGCATGCCTCAAGTTGTTGAGGCATAAGCTTTAGAGGTAAAAAGCCTCTTTTGGAATAAGCCTCAAGGCGTTTTATCATGTATTTCCTCGATGCGAGCCTTGAGGCGAGTATCGAGGCAGGTTTTTTAAAACAATGGTGCATATACATACATACATAGGCACATAGATACATATATATTACGTTTGTATACACATTTAGATACGCATGCACACATGACCAAGGAGTGGTGAAGCGAATCGAAATTTCTTTGAGAATGCATATACAACCACGACAATGTCAAAATTATATAAGAATATTACGGGACAACACTGTACTTTCTTTTTTGAATGGTAGAAATTTATGATTCTGCTTATATGCTATCGCATTGCTTTTAGTTATGATGAGACATGACTAAAAAAATTAAGCAAGTACCTGGGGAACAGTAAATAAATTACAATTTTGCCAAGCATCTCAAATTTGACCTCCATAACATGTACGTTGTAATGAAAATTTTCTTAACTTTCCAGGGAGAATGAAAATATGGTTGCATACTTAAATATATTGAATTTGTGCGACTAATACGCGAACAAATCGAAGTGTTCACTAATGATACCCTTTTTTAAAAAGTTAATTATTACAAATGTAGATCTATTTTCCTTAATGAAACATATGCAATAATATTTCATGAAAAGGATGTACCACTCTTGAGTTTTCTAGTCCAGAGTAATCTAAGATGTATAATAACATCATATATCCATTAATTATGGTAAGATAGGGAAAAATATTCACCTAGAACATAATCATATCTTACTCAAGAACAAAAATGACCAAAAGTCAAGAGCATTAAAAAATTACCATCATTTGAAGTTATTAGAGAAAGATATCGATGTGACATAAACATTAGAGAGAAGGAATGGGCCCGTTAACAGAAACTGTGATATGGTAGAAGAAAATCCATAATTTTATAATTACTGACGAAAAGTTACAAAGTATGGGGGCACCACTATTATATGGGTAGTTAAAATTTAAGCTTAGAACTAATAAACTCTAATCCAATCAAATTTTCAAACCAAAATCATTAAAGGATGATATTTTTAACTCAAAAATTGTAGGAAGTAGCATAAAATTAAGAGGTTTACAGTTTCATGAAGCTCTATGCGATTTATGAAACTCGAGAACACATGCAATTTTGTAGTTCTATTTCAACGGTATTTCTACATTTTTAATGCCAATTAAATCTTCAAACCTTGTTTTGTATGTTTTAATTAAATAATTGCTACCTTCTTCGTTTTCAAGAAAAAAAATTGTATATGTAACATGTAGATTTATAGTGACACATCAGTTATACATGAAGATTTATAGTAACATATTAGTTATGTCTAATTTCATTGCTCTTTTACATGTACAGTTATTCATTGAAGATGTGTAAAGGTTATAATTCTAACAAAGCCACTCAAACCATTTTGTTCTTTTTTTTTGTTTTCTTTTTTTCTTTTTCAAAATGGTGTATTACGGCGACCTTATCAAATTAACACTTCTATAACCACTTACAACTAGCTTTTGGAAAGTCCATATCTCTGTACTTCTATTTCTTGTAAGTGTACAAATGTAACATACCGTCTTTCGTCCACTTCAAGCTGGTAATTAAACCAACTCAAACCATCCGAAATGACAGAATGTTATTAGCTTCTGAGGTAAATAGAATAAATCACAGAATCACAGACACAGAAAAACAGAATATCTCGCAGCGGAATAAATAAATTATACAATAGTAGTTCATGAAGCTACTAAATAAAATCAAAGTTTATACATAATATCAGAGTTACAAAATTAAATACAGCGGAAGTCTAAATACAAGAATTTCTAATACAAAGGAGAAATAGCCAGAATCAACAAGTAGAGGTGGTATCTTCAATAGTCTCCAGCTTCAAAAGGTGAAATCTCAACGCTGCAATACTCGATCTGACCCGAGCAATAATGCAAAACAAAACAACTCGGATCAGGACTAACATTCTCATGGAAGTAAACCAACTTAAATGAAATATTAAATGAAATGCATCAGTAACTTAGAGGATGTTTGGGATCACCATCCTCTAAGGATCCGTTAAACTAATATCATATAATATAATACGCTATTATAATAGTGTCTATGTTTAAATATACTATTGAAAATAATGTAAGTGGGATTACCATTATTACCCTTACACCGTTTATATCGTTATCGTACAGTTTGCATATAACACACCAGTACGTCGGCGGATAGGGATGCGCCGTGATACGACAACGCTAAATCAAAATCGTAGGGGGCTCGATCAGGATAATATGACTAGGCACACGAGGAATACCCAGGGTAGGATTCTACCGATGCACGCCCGGACCGGTGGTAACGCATAGCCGCAACTACCGCCCACCTCGAACAACACTCCCATAATCAAGGGTGGCCACCAATCAAATCACAAAGTAATAGATATGGTTCGAAGAAGTGTGTCCGATGGAGGTGCGACCTCACTTAATCACGGTAAAGCACCTGTTTTAGTCATTTTAATTATGACCCGAAGGTCAAGGCTATCCATCAACGTTCTCTTTCTTCAATCCAGTAATCGCCACCAAACCATCCTACTTCATTCTGGAACTCCACCGCGTACACAGTTGTTAAAGTGGTTTTCGGTATTGGCAGAGAGTATGACAATATCCGATCCTGGTCTCTTTAACAACTAAACGTTTACATTTTTCACACCGTGGCCATTTTAATAAAGTCATATCTTGAAATAAATTGATTTAAGAAATTTCTTTAATTCAAACCAAACAGTTTATGAATCAATTCCATATATAAAATTATTTCAATTTATGTTCAGTCAATTTATAGTCGAATTCATATATTTATATCAGTTATAATATCAACTTCCAATTAATTACGCAGTTCACGTTCATTTCCTATACAGTTCAATATTTAAGTCAATTCAAAATCGCATTTAGTTGATCTAAAATCAATTTCATCGAATCAAGTATCATTATATAAATTTGAATCTTTAAACCTCGAATTTAAATCGCATAATCAAAACTTATCTACCCTTTTGAATTTATTATTAAAGTTTATAAAATATATATAAAATAAGCATTGAAAATATTATTTATAAGTTATAAATTTATATAGAAAATAGCTTTATAAACATATATAGGTTTAAATTAATTTAGAAATAGGTTTAAAAAGAATAATTTATTATAATCTATTAATTTAAAGTTAAAAATACATATATGATTAAATTATATAGTTTAAAATAAATAAATTATAAGTAAAATCTTAAATAAGCATTTAAATACAATTTTACTCATAAAATCATTTTAAAACATATAATTTAGAATTTACAGAATTTAAGTATAAAACTTTAAAATATAAATATAAAATATCTTAAATTAATATTATTAAAATCAAATTTTCCAAATCATTTTAGTTCGAAAACATGGTCAACGGTGTTCGTATATAGTTTTCTACCCTATGGTCAAGTGATACGGATATTTATCATTTCAACCCGCAATTTATAAAATTTCTACGGGTTTATCATTTTAACCCTCAATCCCAAATTCAGTAAAAATCGTTCAGGTCTATCATTTCAACGCATAACGATTTTTCCCTAATCTAATGTCCGTTCGGGTATGTATCATTTCAACCCTTAGTGTTTTTTTTTCTTTCTAAAACTAGGGTGTCAACAATCACAACAACCATCGCATAGCATCAATCATAGCATATATATATATCATCAGTGCACTACGTGTCATATAAATATATCGTGTCACATATGTGAAATATGCATACATATCATTCAAACAATTTCTATCAGCAATCCTATACATTTCATAACAGTTCATTTAGTTGATCTAACATCTATGAAGTAATGTGAGTCAGGTGTGAGATAAACTCACCTTTCGTGGTATAGAAATGGAGATGGTAAACAGATAGACACGAAATAAACCACGCAATCCAAGCACAACAACACGCACGACTCAAGGTCCATCGAACACGACACCGACTGCCAATCAACAGCAACCAAGATTCAAAACAAAGAAGGCACGCTTGAACACACTTTTTTTTTCGACGAACGAAAGAAAGTGATCACCGAAAGAAACAAGATCTCTGCTGATAAATAAAAGAGACATGCCCAGAAACAATAACACAGCAGCCGTTCTCCTCTTCTCTTCTAACCGCAAAAATGAATGCTTCACACCAAAAATACTCAGCACAACCTAAAGCTTCAGAACAAAGACAAGTCGCATGCCCCATTGCCCAAACAGATAGTCACGGACTCACGTCCAGATATTTCCACATAGCAAACTCTTCATTTTTTTTTCTTTTTCTTTTATATGAAGAGATTAGGTCAGGAAAAAGAATACAAAACAATTTTTTTTCGTAAGCCACAAACTGGACCCGACAGGAGTGGAACAGTTGAAGTAGGCCAATGGATGATGTAGGTGGAACTCGCCTGAGGCCGGACATGGGTGAATTGGCGTTGGTGAAAAAGGGTAGAAGGCGGACATGAGATAGTAAAGAAAAAGGCAACATGCATCAGGTTTAAAAAAGGAAGAAAGAAGTGATGGGAAAAGAAAGATGCTGAAAAACTTGAAAGGAGAAAAGTGAATGGCGGATGGGAAAAATATATACAATGCAATGGGGAAGGAGAAAAGAACCGGCGCATTAATTTTTCTAGAAACCATGCATTAAAAGTGAAGTGACTGTTGAACAACAAAACGTTTCCATGTATTGTTCCAAATTCAAAAACATGAATGGACGTGCATAGAGATTGTTTGGAAACAAATAAATAAAATAAACAAAATAAATAAACATAGCTTAAAGCATGAAAAAGAAAAATGGATAAGCTTTGGAAATAAAAATGGTAGAAACAAAGCGTTTTGTAAGAAAGGGTATAGGAAAACACGTTGTAAAGAAAGAAAAATGTACGTACTGCATGTCTTTGAAATTAAAGAATGGATGGAAGGGAATAATGCTTACGAAATAAAAGGAAGTTGTTTGAAAAACAAAACAAAAATGGTGCATGGCGTGGATTGGAGAAAAATGAACATGGCTTTTGGAACGTTTGTGGGAATATAAAGAGTTTTAACGTTTTGGAAATGAAAGAATGAAAGAGCAGTAAAAACGCTTGGAAATATACAAGCATTTAAAAACATAGGTAACGTGTATGGTTTTAGAAAGTGGAATTGGCAAGTTAGGAAACGCATAGGATTAAATACATGGAATGAATGAAAAAGGGTATAAACGTTTAAATGTACGTGCATGCATTTTATAATAGAAATGTTTGAAAAGGAAGCTTACAAATGAAGTGGCAAGCAAGCAAATGGACTAAATGTGTCCATTTCCTAAACTTTTGGAAAACAAAAGGACAAATGAATGGTGTAGTAAATTAAAAGGACGGGTTTGCAAACCCAAATTGACTAGAAAAATATGCTGAATCCAAATAGGGACATGTCGAACTCAAATGACTTTGTTTCAAAAATGAACTGTGCAAGGTTTTTCGCAATTACATTGCGAACCGAGCACCGAAACTGAAAAATGAACATATATCGATGATCAACTCGATGAGACCGTCGCAACGGTATATAATTTGCAGTGTCAGAACGCTCCGTTCAAAAAGGCATTACGGACCGCTTTTAAAAGGAAAAATGGCACGAGAAAACAATTAAACGGAAGTCAAAACGTCCGAAATTTGCGAAACGAATTTTACCGTTGGATTCGTGACAACGAATAGAATATTTTTCATGTTTATCCGAACTGGTTTCGAAGAGATTTTACGGTCGCTAAAATTTGAACCGTTAGGCGCATCTTTGCACTGAAAATGCGCGTCCGACAAATATTCAAATTTTCCGACGAAACTTTTACCACTGCTACATCTCACTGTACGTATTTCAAAATTCAAATTCCCGTTACAAAAACTAAAAAATATTTTCAAAATAAAAATTCAATTTAAATCAGAATTTAAATCGTTAAAAATAGCGGGATGTTACAGTCTCCCCCACTTAAAAACTTTTCGTCCTCGAAAAGGAACGATGCAGAGAAATAGAAATTAAATAATTAATATTTAAACCAGATGGTTCATATTTATCCACATACATATATATAAAATTTGAAATATGTATAAATCAAAAATTAAAATATTTTCAAACCTATGTTAACTACATTTAACTTATAAAACTAGTCAAATTCCATAATTTTAATATATAAACATCACCAAATAAAATCTTTATAAACCAATTTAAATTTACAAATTCCTATATATATATATACATTTATAAGCAATAGCGATATAGATTTCAACCAAGAGAAACCATTTTCTTATAAAATTTATATAAAAATATATGGTTTATAAAATAAAAAAAATCTTAAAGTATAAACATCAAATCTTTTAAAATATAGGTTTTACCAAACATAATGTTATTTACAACTATATATCAAAACTGTATTAGGAAAATATCAATTTCAAACCAATATTCAATTAGAATGAACTCGCTAGAAGAATTATACTCTCCTTCTACTTTCTATCTTGTTAGGGACAAGGATAAATTATAGAATTCAAGTTGAAAGCTGAACGAACGAAAGAACCTAAGCAAAGAGGTTCTACGAAGGAAGATGGATTCGAATGGAAAGGAAATTTCAGAGAAGATCTAAATATTAAACCAAAATTTATATCCAAAAATATTGTTTCAAAAACATTTAGAAACCATTAAAATATATTTATAATTCCAAAATACGCTCTCTCTCAAGAAGGATTCTACGATTGATTCTACTCATTCTAGGGTATCACTACACTATCTCTAATGAGCTTTTACCCCATAAGCTAAAACTTGGATAAACCAAAGCTCTGATACCAACTGCAACATACCGTCTTTCGTCCACTTCAAGCTGGTAATTAAACCAACTCAAACCGTCCGAAATGACAGAATGTTATTAGCTTCTGAGGTAAATAGAATAAATCACAGACACAGAAAAACAGAATATCTCGCAGCGGAATAAATAATTATACAATAGTAGTTCATGAAGCTACTAAATAAAATCAAAGTTTATACATAATATCAGAGTTACAAAATTAAATACAGCGGAAGTCTAAATACAAGAATTTCTAATACAAAGGAGAAATAGCCAGAATCAACAAGTAGAGGTGGTATCTTCAATAGTCTCCAGCTTCAAAAGGTGAAATCTCAACGCTGCAATACTCGATCTGACCCGAGCAATAATGCAAAACAAAACAACTCGGATCAGGACTAACATTCTCATGGAAGTAACCCAACTTAAATGAAATATTAAATGAAATGCATCAGTAACTTAGAGGATGTTTGGGATCACCATCCTCTAAGGATCCGTTAAACTAATATCATATAATATAATACGCTATTATAATAGTGTCTATGTTTAAATATACTATTGAAAATAGTGTAAGCGGGATTACCATTATTACCCTTACACCGTTTATATCGTTATCGTACAGTTTGCATATAACACACCAGTACGTCGGCGGATAGGAATGCGCCGTGATACGACAACGCTAAATCAAAATCGTAGGGGCCTCGATTAGGATAATATGACAAGGCACACGAGGAATACCCAGGGTAGGATTCTACCGATGCACGCCCGGACCGGTGGTAACGCATAGCCGCAACTACCGCCCACCTCGAACAACACTCCCATAATCAAGGGTGGCCACCAATAAAATCACAAAGTAATAGATATGGTTCGAAGAAGTGTGTCCGATGGAGGTGCGACCTCACTTAATCACGGTATAGCACCTGTTTTAGTCATTTTAATTATGACCCGAAGGTCAAGGCTATCCATCAACGTTCTCTTTCTTCAATCCAGTAATCGCCACCAAACCATCCTACTTCATTCTGGAACTCCACCGCGTACACAGTTGTTAAAGTGGTTTTCGGTATTGGCAGAGAGTATGACAATATCCGATCCCGGTCTATTTAACAACTAAACGTTTACATTTTTCACACCGTGGCCATTTTAATAAAGTCATATCTTGAAATAAATTGATTTAAGAAATTTCTTTAATTCAAACCAAACAGTTTATGAATCAATTCCATATATAAAATTATTTCAATTTATGTTCAGTCAATTTATAGTCGAATTCATATATTTATATCAGTTATAATATCAACTTCCAATTAATTACGCAGTTCACGTTCATTTCCTATACAGTTCAATATTTAAGTCAATTCAAAATCGCATTTAGTTGATCTAAAATCAATTTCATCGAATCAAGTATCATTATATAAATTTGAATCTTTAAACCTCGAATTTAAATCGCATAATCAAAACTTATCTACCCTTTTGAATTTATTATTAAAGTTTATAAAATATATATAAAATAAGCATTGAAAATATTATTTATAAGTTATAAATTTATATAGAAAATAGCTTTATAAACATATATAGGTTTAAATTAATTTAGAAATAGGTTTAAATAGAATAATTTATTATAATTTATTAATTTAAAGTTAAAAATACATATATGATTAAATTATATAGTTTAAAATAAATAAATTATAAGTAAAATCTTAAATAAGCATTTAAATACAATTTTACTCATAAAATCATTTTAAAACATATAATTTAGAATTTACAGAATTTAAGTATAAATCTTTAAAATGTAAATATAAAATATCTTAAATTAATATTGTTACAATCAAATTTTCCAAATCATTTTAGTTCGAAAACATGGTCAACGGTGTTCGTATATAGTTTTCTACCCTATGGTCAAGTGATACGGATATTTATCATTTCAACCCGCAATTTATAAAATTTCTACGGGTTTATCATTTTAACCCGCAATCCCAAATTCAGTAAAAATCGTTCAGGTCTATCATTTCAACGCATAACGATTTTTCCCTAATCTAATGTCCGTTCGGGTATGTATCATTTCAACCCTTAGTGTTTTTTTCTTTCTAAAACTAGGGTGTCAACAATCACAACAACCATCGCATAGCATCAATCATAGCATATATATATATCATTAGTGCACTACGTGTCATATAAATATATCGTGTCACATATGTGAAATATGCATACATATCAAGTCAAACAATTTCTATCAGCAATCCTATACATTTCATAACAGTTCATTTAGTTGATCTAACATCTATGAAGTAATGTGATTCAGGTGTGAGATAAACTCACCTTTCCTGGTATAGAAATGGAGATGGTAAACAGATAGACACGAAATAAACCACGCAATCCAAGCACAACACGCACGACTCAAGGTCCATCGAACACGACACCGACTGCCAATCAACAGCAACCAAGATTCAAAACAAAGAAGGCACGCTTGAACACACTTTTTTTTTTTAGACGAACGAAAGTGATCACCGAAAGAAACATGATCTCTGCTGATAAATAAAAGAGACATGCCCAGAAACAATAACACAGCAGCCGTTCTCCTCTTCTCTTCTAACCGCAAAAATGAATGCTTCACACCAAAAATACTCAGCACAACCTAAAGCTTCAGAACAAAGACAAGTCGCATGCCCCATTGCCCAAACAGATAGTCACGGACTCACGGCCAGATATTTCCACATAGCAAGCTCTTCATTTTTTTTTTCTTTTTCTCTTATATGAAGAGATTAGGTCAGGAAAAAGAATACAAAACAATTTTTTTTTCGTAAGCCACAAACTGGACCCGACAGGAATGGAACAGTTGAAGTAGGCCAATGGATGATGTAGGTGGAACTCGCCTGAGGCCGGACATGGGTGAATTGGCGTAGGTTAAAAAGGGTAGAAGGCGGACATGAGATAGTAAAGAAAAAGGCAACATGCATTAGGTTTAAAAAAGGAAGAAAGAAGTGATGGGAAAAGAAAGATGCTGAAAAACTTGAAAGGAGAAAAGTGAATGGCGGATGGGAAAAATATATACAATGCAATGGGGAAGGAGAAAAGAACCGGCGCATTAATTTTTCTAGAAACCATGCATTAAAAGTGAAGTGACTGTTGAACAACAAAACGTTTCCATGTATTGTTCCAAATTCAAAAACATGAATGGACGTGCATAGAGATTGTTTGGAAACAAATAAATAAAATAAACAAAATAAATAAACATAGCTTAAAGCATGAAAAAGAAAAATGGATAAGCTTTGGAAATAAAAATGGTAGAAACAAAGCGTTTTGTAAGAAAGGGTATAGGAAAACACATTGTAAAGAAAGAAAAATGTACGTACTGCATGTCTTTGAAATTAAAGAATGGATGGAAGGGAATAATGCTTACGAAATAAAAGGAAGTTGTTTGAAAAACAAAACAAAAATGGTGCATGGCGTGGATTGGAGAAAAATGAACATGGCTTTTGGAACGTTTGTGGGAATATAAAGAGTTTTAACGTTTTGGAAATGAAAGAATGAAAGAGCAGTAAAAACGCTTGGAAATATACAAGCATTTAAAAACATAGGTAACGTGTATGGTTTTAGAAAGTGGAATTGGCAAGTTAGGAAACGCATAGGATTAAATACATGGAATGAATGAAAAAGGGTATAAACGTTTAAATGTACGTGCATGCATTTTATAATAGAAATGTTTGAAAAGGAAGCTTACAAATGAAGTGGCAAGCATGCGCATGGACTAAATGTGTCCATTTCCTAAACTTTTGGAAAACAAAAGGACAAATGAATGGTGTAGTAAATTAAAAGGATGGGTTTGCAGACCCAAATTGAGTAGAAAAATATGCTGAATCCAAATAGGGACACGTCGAACTCAAATGACTTTGTTTCAAAAATTAACTGTGCAAGGTTTTTCGCAATTACATTGCGAACCGAGCACCGAAATTGAAAAATGAACATATATCGATGATCAACTCGATGAGACGGTCGCAACGGTATATAATTTGCAGTGTCAGAACGCTCCGTTCAAAAAGGCATTACGGACCGCTTTTAAAAGGAAAAATGGCACGAGAAAACAATTAAACGGAAGTCAAAACGTCCGAAATTTGCGAAACGAATTTTACCGTTGGATTCGTGACAACGAATAGAATATTTTTCATGTTTATCCGAACTGGTTTCGAAGAGATTTTACGGTCGCTAAAATTTGAACCGTTAGGCGCATCTTTGCACTGAAAATGCGCGTCCGACAAATATTCAAATTTTCCGACGAAACTTTTACCACTGCTACATCTCACTGTACGTATTTCAAAATTCAAATTCCCGTTACAAAAACTAAAAAATATTTTCAAAATAAAAATTCAATTTAAATCAGAATTTAAATCGTTAAAAATAGCGGGATGTTACAGTCTCCCCCACTTAAAAACTTTTCGTCCTCGAAAAGGAACGATGCAGAGAAATAGAAATTAAATAATTAATATTTAAACCAGATGGTTCATATTTATCCACATACATATATATAAAATTTGAAATATGTATAAATCAAAAATTAAAATATTTTCAAACCTATGTTAACTACATTTAACTTATAAAACTAGTCAAATTCCATAATTTTAATATATAAACATCACCAAATAAAATCTTTATAAACCAATTTAAATTTACAAATTCCTATATATATATACATTTATAAGCAATAGCGATATAGATTTCAACCAAGAGAAACCATTTTCTTATAAAATTTATATAAAAATATATGGTTTATAAAATAAAAAAAATCTTAAAGTATAAACATCAAATCTTTTAAAATATAGGTTTTACCAAACATAATGTTATTTACAACTATATATCAAAACTGTATTAGGAAAATATCAATTTCAAACCAATATTCAATTAGAATGAACTCGCTAGAAGAATTATACTCTCCTTCTACTTTCTATCTTGTTAGGGACAAGGATAAATTATAGAATTCAAGTTGAAAGCTGAACGAACGAAAGAACCTAAGCAAAGAGGTTCTACGAAGGAAGATGGATTCGAATGGAAAGGAAATTTCAGAGAAGATCTAAATATTAAACCAAAATTTATATCCAAAAATATTGTTTCAAAAACATTTAGAAACCATTAAAATATATTTATAATTCCAAAATACGCTCTCTCTCAAGAAGGATTCTACGATTGATTCTACTCATTCTAGGGTATCACTACACTATCTCTAATGAGCTTTTACCCCATAAGCTAAAACTTGGATAAACCAAAGCTCTGATACCAACTGCAACATACCGTCTTTCGTCCACTTCAAGCTGGTAATTAAACCAACTCAAACCGTCTGAAATGACAGAATGTTATTAGCTTCTGAGGTAAATAGAATAAATCACAGAATCACAGACACAGAAAAACAGAATATCTCGCAGCGGAATAAATAAATTATACAATAGTAGTTCATGAAGCTACTAAATAAAATCAAAGTTTATACATAATATCAGAGTTACAAAATTAAATACAGCGGAAGTCTAAATACAAGAATTTCTAATACAAAGGAGAAATAGCCAGAATCAACAAGTAGAGGTGGTATCTTCAATAGTCTCCAGCTTCAAAAGGTGAAATCTCAACGCTGCAATACTCGATCTGACCCGAGCAATAATGCAAAACAAAACAACTCGGATCAGGACTAACATTCTCATGGAAGTAACCCAACTTAAATGAAATATTAAATGAAATGCATCAGTAACTTAGAGGATGTTTGGGATCACCATCCTCTAAGGATCCGTTAAACTAATATCATATAATATAATACGCTATTATAATAGTGTCTATGTTTAAATATACTATTGAAAATAGTGTAAGCGGGATTACCATTATTACCCTTACACCGTTTATATCGTTATCGTACAGTTTGCATATAACACACCAGTACGTCGGCGGATAGGAATGCGCCGTGATACGACAACGCTAAATCAAAATCGTAGGGGCCTCGATTAGGATAATATGACAAGGCACACGAGGAATACCCAGGGTAGGATTCTACCGATGCACGCCCGGACCGGTGGTAACGCATAGCCGCAACTACCGCCCACCTCGAACAACACTCCCATAATCAAGGGTGGCCACCAATAAAATCACAAAGTAATAGATATGGTTCGAAGAAGTGTGTCCGATGGAGGTGCGACCTCACTTAATCACGGTATAGCACCTGTTTTAGTCATTTTAATTATGACCCGAAGGTCAAGGCTATCCATCAACGTTCTCTTTCTTCAATCCAGTAATCGCCACCAAACCATCCTACTTCATTCTGGAACTCCACCGCGTACACAGTTGTTAAAGTGGTTTTCGGTATTGGCAGAGAGTATGACAATATCCGATCCCGGTCTATTTAACAACTAAACGTTTACATTTTTCACACCGTGGCCATTTTAATAAAGTCATATCTTGAAATAAATTGATTTAAGAAATTTCTTTAATTCAAACCAAACAGTTTATGAATCAATTCCATATATAAAATTATTTCAATTTATGTTCAGTCAATTTATAGTCGAATTCATATATTTATATCAGTTATAATATCAACTTCCAATTAATTACGCAGTTCACGTTCATTTCCTATACAGTTCAATATTTAAGTCAATTCAAAATCGCATTTAGTTGATCTAAAATCAATTTCATCGAATCAAGTATCATTATATAAATTTGAATCTTTAAACCTCGAATTTAAATCGCATAATCAAAACTTATCTACCCTTTTGAATTTATTATTAAAGTTTATAAAATATATATAAAATAAGCATTGAAAATATTATTTATAAGTTATAAATTTATATAGAAAATAGCTTTATAAACATATATAGGTTTAAATTAATTTAGAAATAGGTTTAAATAGAATAATTTATTATAATTTATTAATTTAAAGTTAAAAATACATATATGATTAAATTATATAGTTTAAAATAAATAAATTATAAGTAAAATCTTAAATAAGCATTTAAATACAATTTTACTCATAAAATCATTTTAAAACATATAATTTAGAATTTACAGAATTTAAGTATAAATCTTTAAAATATAAATATAAAATATCTTAAATTAATATTGTTACAATCAAATTTTCCAAATCATTTTAGTTCGAAAACATGGTCAATGGTGTTCGTATATAGTTTTCTACCCTATGGTCAAGTGATACGGATATTTATCATTTCAACCCGCAATTTATAAAATTTCTACGGGTTTATCATTTTAACCCGCAATCCCAAATTCAGTAAAAATCGTTCAGGTCTATCATTTCAACGCATAACGATTTTTCCCTAATCTAATGTCCGTTCGGGTATGTATCATTTCAACCCTTAGTGTTTTTTTCTTTCTAAAACTAGGGTGTCAACAATCACAACAACCATCGCATAGCATCAATCATAGCATATATATATCATTAGTGCACTACGTGTCATATAAATATATCGTGTCACATATGTGAAATATGCATACATATCAAGTCAAACAATTTCTATCAGCAATCCTATACATTTCATAACAGTTCATTTAGTTGATCTAACATCTATGAAGTAATGTGATTCAGGTGTGAGATAAACTCACCTTTCCTGGTATAGAAATGGAGATGGTAAACAGATAGACACGAAATAAACCACGCAATCCAAGCACAACACGCACGACTCAAGGTCCATCGAACACGACACCGACTGCCAATCAACAGCAACCAAGATTCAAAACAAAGAAGGCACGCTTGAACACACTTTTTTTTTTAGACGAACGAAAGTGATCACCGAAAGAAACAAGATCTCTGCTGATAAATAAAAGAGACATGCCCAGAAACAATAACACAGCAGCCGTTCTCCTCTTCTCTTCTAACCGCAAAAATGAATGCTTCACACCAAAAATACTCAGCACAACCTAAAGCTTCAGAACAAAGACAAGTCGCATGCCCCATTGCCCAAACAGATAGTCACGGACTCACGGCCAGATATTTCCACATAGCAAGCTCTTCATTTTTTTTTCTTTTTCTCTTATATGAAGAGATTAGGTCAGGAAAAAGAATACAAAACAATTTTTTTTTCGTAAGCCACAAACTGGACCCGACAGGAATGGAACAGTTGAAGTAGGCCAATGGATGATGTAGGTGGAACTCGCCTGAGGCCGGACATGGGTGAATTGGCGTAGGTTAAAAAGGGTAGAAGGCGGACATGAGATAGTAAAGAAAAAGGCAACATGCATTAGGTTTAAAAAAGGAAGAAAGAAGTGATGGGAAAAGAAAGATGCTGAAAAACTTGAAAGGAGAAAAGTGAATGGCGGATGGGAAAAATATATACAATGCAATGGGGAAGGAGAAAAGAACCGGCGCATTAATTTTTCTAGAAACCATGCATTAAAAGTGAAGTGACTGTTGAACAACAAAACGTTTCCATGTATTGTTCCAAATTCAAAAACATGAATGGACGTGCATAGAGAGTGTTTGGAAACAAATAAATAAAATAAACAAAATAAATAAACATAGCTTAAAGCATGAAAAAGAAAAATGGATAAGCTTTGGAAATAAAAATGGTAGAAACAAAGCGTTTTGTAAGAAAGGGTATAGGAAAACACATTGTAAAGAAAGAAAAATGTACGTACTGCATGTCTTTGAAATTAAAGAATGGATGGAAGGGAATAATGCTTACGAAATAAAAGGAAGTTGTTTGAAAAACAAAACAAAAATGGTGCATGGCGTGGATTGGAGAAAAATGAACATGGCTTTTGGAACGTTTGTGGGAATATAAAGAGTTTTAACGTTTTGGAAATGAAAGAATGAAAGAGCAGTAAAAACGCTTGGAAATATACAAGCATTTAAAAACATAGGTAACGTGTATGGTTTTAGAAAGTGGAATTGGCAAGTTAGGAAACGCATAGGATTAAATACATGGAATGAATGAAAAAGGGTATAAACGTTTAAATGTACGTGCATGCATTTTATAATAGAAATGTTTGAAAAGGAAGCTTACAAATGAAGTGGCAAGCATGCGCATGGACTAAATGTGTCCATTTCCTAAACTTTTGGAAAACAAAAGGACAAATGAATGGTGTAGTAAATTAAAAGGACGGGTTTGCAGACCCAAATTGAGTAGAAAAATATGCTGAATCCAAATAGGGACACGTCGAACTCAAATGACTTTGTTTCAAAAATTAACTGTGCAAGGTTTTTCGCAATTACATTGCGAACCGAGCACCGAAATTGAAAAATGAACATATATCGATGATCAACTCGATGAGACGGTCGCAACGGTATATAATTTGCAGTGTCAGAACGCTCCGTTCAAAAAGGCATTACGGACCGCTTTTAAAAGGAAAAATGGCACGAGAAAACAATTAAACGGAAGTCAAAACGTCCGAAATTTGCGAAACGAATTTTACCGTTGGATTCGTGACAACGAATAGAATATTTTTCATGTTTATCCGAACTGGTTTCGAAGAGATTTTACGGTCGCTAAAATTTGAACCGTTAGGCGCATCTTTGCACTGAAAATGCGCGTCCGACAAATATTCAAATTTTTCGACGAAACTTTTACCACTGCTACATCTCACTGTACGTATTTCAAAATTCAAATTCCCGTTACAAAAACTAAAAAATATTTTCAAAATAAAAATTCAATTTAAATCAGAATTTAAATCGTTAAAAATAGCGGGATGTTACAACAAACGCTTTGTATTTTGCCAAAATTGTCATTTCGTGCTTCTCATATAAATTTTGACATAAATAAGATGAAGTCTATTTATTTGTTTTTGCATTTTGGACATTTTTGTATATCCGCTTCTGCATAGCATGTTTTTTGGAAGCGGACGGTTTATGCAATTTTTTGTTTTGAACGCTACATAAAATTCATAGAGCTTTCCAAATTGGGTAGATTTTAATTTTATATTGTTTTGTATTTTTAACATGATCTTGTGTTTGAGAAGACATGAAGGTCGGTTGGGCATTAAGTGATGAAGACTTGTCTACGATGCGTGGTTTTAAAAAATAAGGACTGTCACATAAGGAACTTGCAAAAGGGCATACTGAACGACATCAGTATTTCTTTGGCATGTGAAATATTTTGTTTTAGCCGTCTTTTTTACTTCATGGAATTGAAACTTATAAGCCTCATAACATGATCACAAAATAATTTAGCAGGTTTACGACGATATGGATCTAGTAAAGCTATTTCTTTACGTATGCACTGATATAGCCAACCACCATAGAGGAATATGATATCAATAAATTAGTCTTTAATCAAGTGAAATTGCAGTGAGAAAATGAATCACATAACTTATTTAATATATTACTTTGTTACAACCATAATAAAAAGAAGATTGCTTCCACTCGAGATACGCTTAATGATCTATCTACAAATAGCCATGTATATCACAATACTTCTGTGTTATTATACTGTGAAGATTGAATAAATTAATAAAACATTACATATTTTTTTACTTTATAGTGAATCATAGAATTTGAAAGAAGGATCGATGCAATGAGTTCGAAAATAAAGTCCATCTCAAAATGAGCAGTGCCAATGAAATGAAAATAGTTGAAAATGGGTTATATATCCTACATAGTAGAAATAAGCTTTAGTTCATAATTATATAAAATAATAAAGAAACACTTATATAAAGAAACATACATCACCATGATGTAGCTCTGTACATACACAAATTTTTGGCTTAACGGAATTGGAAAATTAATAAATATTCAACGTCGGTTATAGCTATTTTGTTGAGAAATAAATCAATGCTTTATTTTGTAAATACTAAGTTACAATCTACAGATATATCCAACAATTTCTGTTACATTTTTCATTTGTGTCTCTTCCCTAATAAAGTGATGTAGCAAGTTGAAATATACAAATAAGAAAAGATGAAATAAAAGAATCAGACATTTCTATTTGTTAAAAAGATCATCACTCTGCATGCAATACAGAAGCAAACATTTAAATGAAGCACCGGACAAAAATATTAGCCAAACGGAAGCCAAGGAGAGTTTGCATTCTTTATGCAATACATGCTTATCTACTACTTTAGAAATAGCTTACCAATAAGAGCTTAAGATGAACATGTTATCATTACAAATTTTGAGATTTATGTTTGTATTCTATTCACCAATTAGTAAGGCACGTTTTTCCTCATATAAAGCCTCATGCCATTGCTTGAATTTTGAATATTTCATATCTATAGGCCTGGATAATAAAATAAAGATTCATGCAGTACATTACAAATCAATGCTCCTTATGGTATGTTGATAAATTTAACATTTTAAAATAAGGGTGAGGAGCATTTCAAGAGACTTGCAACCAAAGATAAATACAACAAATAACCAACTGTCAATAAGCCACTATATTAGAAAAGCCGAAGAGAAATTAATATAAAGTGTAAGATATATGTTTTAAGGATATAGAATACCAATATAGCAAAGATTGAGGGCTGGTATAATAAATGTTCTAAAAGGATAATTCAGGATACATATTTGGCCCATAAGACACAAAATATCCAGGTCTAAAATGTGTTCTATAAAAAAGATGGCACAAAATAATGTTAGTTAAAAATAAACCATAAAATGTGTTTTTTACGTCCATACAAAAATTTAACAAAGCACAGGACCTTAAAATATATATTCAAATGTGCTATTATGTATGTTTTAAGGGAGTTCAATTCAAATAATACATTAGAGCAAATGAACGAAGTTTAAGGGATGCCATATTAACTTAAAAATATATATTATTTGAATTGATTTCCCATCAATTATCATTCTAATACAATAACGATTTCAAACCCATAAAATCCAAATTAACTAAGTTGTTGATTGCATGATGCCACTCCACGGTTAGCAGCAGATAGGGCACAAATTGAAACCGTGTAACCATATCAAAGTACATCAAATTACAAATTCTACCTTGGAGAAAATGTTGAAAACCATGTAAGATTTGATGAACACACCTGAAATTTGCTCCAAACTGAAGAGGGACGATGTAAATCGATAGGGCTGAACCTTTATGCGTCTTCCTTAACTCTAAAAACCACGTACAGGTGTCTTGATTGGCATTTCATCTACAATATGTTGTATCAACAGAGAGGAGGCACATGTGATTACGGGTCCAGATGGATTTAAAACCATGCATAGGTGTAGTCGTGAGGGATTTTTGACCGGAGTACGGATGAAAGGTGTCACGGTCAGCAAAGGGTTTGGTAGCAGGAAGCTCAATCGGGCTGACACGTCCAATCGCCGTTGGATAAGCACGAACCGATTCAGATGTTGGGCGACAATGATAATTTTGTCTTCGGATCGAGAACGATTTGGGTTTAGAACAGGAATGAACCAAACTGGAAGAAACAGTTTGAGAAATTCATTTTAAAGGTATAAGCAGTCACTCAAGAGTTAAGGACGGGTACTCTAGTAACGGCGAGGATTGAAACGTGTCCAGGTGTCAGCTTGTGATTTTCTTGCAAAATCTGGATCTGAAAGGTCTTCGGAGAAAGATTGTGCTTTCATATAATATAATAGATAATAGATAAGTATTTGCTTATACTAGTGCGAACCCGTGCTACGCACACGAGTTATCGCTACAAAGTTGCATTGGAAATACCGTATTTCAACTTAAGTTCACCATATAATACACAAAATAAGGCACAGTACAAAAACCAAGAATATTCCCGTTGAATACAAAATGCAATTACATTGATGTTTGCTGCAACTCTATAATAGTGCATCATACGTTTAAAATTGCATTGCATAGATGACTGTTTCAACGGAGTTTGGGTAAAGCACCAATGACAATCATATTAACTAAGCGGGTCACATGATCATACCTGCAAATAAAGATAAGGCAATACTGTGTAAACTTATAAAATTGTAGAATATAATAAGTTCATTCTGGAAACAACATTTAGCAAGCGCCAATAGGCACACAGAAGTTTGATGTAGAAACGATATAGGTGGAAGTTAAATTTTTATATAAGTTAAAAGATGATAGCATTTTCACATTACAGAGTAGTTACAAACAGTTCTATCCTACACGTTATCATAGAAGATTAGAAAAATACTCAGTTACAAATATTCCCAAGGCAACCAAATATAACAATATAACAATGCTTATACAATATAGTACGGCTAGTGTAGCATGCACTATTCATAATAAAGAAGCGGCTTTCATGTTTCCTGTTAGCTGACTGTCATCGCTTATTGCCTTGCTACACCACTTGCTTCCAGGAACACACATTTGAATCATTGGGGACTAACCATGGATAACCTCACTTGAAAACCTGCACAATTATACCTTTTTAACAATCGTTTACTGTATGTTTATTTTTCAAGTCACATTATTATTATTACAACAAAGATGGTCCCAAGCATTTCGATCAACTTGCTTCTCTGGTCACAATTACCGGTTTTCCATGTTTAAAATTAAATTGCAGTATAGTCCATGCAACTCAATTTCCCTTTCAATCTTTTCTGAGCCTGGAATCGGTTTGAAGACAAAGTTATAATCATGCAAAGTTTCTACAGTGTCCCTTCATTTTTTAACCCATCTTTTGACCAAAGTGAAGAAATATAACGATGAAACCACAAACAATGAGCAATTGCCTGACATGAAATCCAAGGAATCAACTTATTCTGATTTAATAACACAAACTGATAAGTTCGTTATAAAATAACTAAAGTCAAAGCAGGAAAACATGTACTTTATCAGCATGAATTTTTGGCTGGAAAAATCAGCATTCCTCGTTAAGCAAGCATCAACTATTTAATTTTAAACATGCTGCAATCAATCTTTCAAATGATAGTGTAGCCATAAATCAGATAACAGTTGTGATTGCGAAAAAACCTCAATTTATCCACTTATATATTTTTTATAACAAATTGTACTCTAAAAGAAATTAAACCAACCCTATAATATAATCCAGTCACTTATTAGGTTTTAGTTATGATAATTTAAGCGCTAAGTGAGAAATTGGTGATTGTCAGCTTAATCTCAATTGCTGATTGGCTAATATACAATTAGACAATTATTACGAGGGTCATAATCTTTTTAGATTATTTATTGAGATGGATGTAATGGTGTCAATACAACAAAAAAGAGTCATCTGGTGAGTTACATTCGCAATAACTTTGTTGTGACTGAGTGAACCTAAGCAAGAGGTTAATTTACATGCAAAAGTGTAAAACATAATGAGTCAATTAATGTAGTTGATAAATTGAAAATTTTAATTAGTTGAAGCTCTAGCTCAGCTATACTTAATGCATGTTGTGATGCAAGATTTTTTTTTTGTTTTTGTTTTCAGAGAATGAGAAGAGGCAATTACAATTTTATAATTTGTGTTAAGAGGTTCTATGAAGTATACAACATTAATTTTGGAGTGCTGTGTCAAAAACATATATCATGCAACCCAAAACATAATTGAAGTTGAATGCACAAAGTAAGATCCGGTAGTAAAAGTAATACCTAAATAAACGTAAATTGTCTGTATCAATATTGTTTTATGCTTTGCATTCATTATCATAAGCATCTGCATGGCAAAAAAAAAAACATATGACTTACAAATGCTTAAAAAAATGGGTTAAATTATAGAAAGGGACAAAACATTTTAGAGATTTCCGTGATACGCAAATATACAAAATAATTAAATACAAAATTTGAATTAGTAACTTTTAATGCAAAATGAAGAAGGATAACAGAAAGATCAGCTTGGATTTTTTTATTGAGTTAAAACTTGAAAGTATTTGAAGTAGAAGGAATACGTTAGCAAAGAAAGGTAACACAAATTTTATTCCTCCTTAAGTTGTTTCACAAAGTAATAATTTAAACTACGATGGTGCAAATTTTAGGATTATACAAAATAGTTTCAATTTTCAAAATTACAGGATAGCCAATTTTTTTAAACTTAGATAATCTTTCCAAATGTATGAACAATCCAAAAACTGAAACGAAACTATTTTAATAACCATTGCTTTATCATGTTTCATTATATTGAAAGCAAACAAAATGCAGCTTTGTCAGGCAACCTGATGTTTAAAAATCATACCATAGGTAAAAAAATACTGAAAGCAACTATATTTTATTCCATAAAAGCTGATAATTTACTATATCTAGAGTTTCCCCATGTAAATCACGTAACAAAACATACATCAGCGGTATTCGTAATGCATGGGATACAGATCCATTGGTTACGAATTCATTGTGTTACAGTAATTTAATGAAATTTATGCGTAAAAAGATGACAATGAAATTGAAATCTAACCCTTTTAATTTCTTATGGGATACTTTATTATCGACATTATGGCGTATATATACATCATACTGAAGTATTATATTATACATTCTAACTTACTTAGAAGTCAGAAGACAAAGTGATACTCATTTATAACTATACTTCAAGCTATCTACCTTTTTGAAGAATGCATAATTAAATAACAAAATGAATGGTAAAAATAGAATTGTAAATTGAAACATCAATATACTGTAGATCTCAATTTTGATTTTTCCAATAAAAAACTATCATCTTAAAATATACCACTTTTATTCATTTTTATCATCATACTGACTTCAAAAAAACGAAACTAACAAACCTTCAGTTAAGATTAAAAACACACTTAAAATAATGATACAAACAACAAACCTGAAATGATTTGACTTAGTTAGAAATATCGTTGTGAATCCAAATCATCTCCATCCCATATTTTCTATACTCTTAGCATAAACAAACCAATATATGCGTCAGATTATCTAGGATGGAGTATTAGCTAAAGACACAAAGTTGGAACCACAAAAGGATGAGAAAAAAAAACAGAAAACTCACTGAGCTTAAAATTTTAAAATTTTGCACCTGGATGCCTTTTGCTCAACTTGAATCTATGGTTGGTGGGATAACTCCATAGTAGTCATTTGTCTGTCTTAAGGACCCCGAAAATATAACCTAGATGTACTCATGGCTAAGTCCTCATAAATATAATAATCATCATAAGCAATACTATGTGTAATATATATATGATTAAGCACATTCGTCACTCCATTTCAAGGTAGTGTGAGCATTATTTACATGAAGCCAAGCTGTAATTTAAAACTTGATGGCTTACTTTACTTATGTACTCCGATGTGTCAGCAAACTACTTCCTATACATGTACGCGCAAAATTCGGACAAAAAAATGTAATAGTAAAAGATGTGGCAATGCATAGGAGAGTAAAATTATACAAAATTGTAAAAGCAGAAGGTGAAGCAACACATAGCGGAATTTTAAATTTTAAAAATTGATGGAGAAGTTGGTTGGACATAAAATAAAAATGGGTGCACTATTTTTTTTAAAATATATTGAAAGCATCATTTGAGGAAAAAGTAGTTAGGTGATTAAGATTCCAATAAAGCACACTTATATCGTATGTTATACGAAAAAAGAAAAGTCACGACAAATGTCGATCATATGCTAAAGAGTTTAATTCAAACAAGGTACACTAAAGATGTAAATTTAAAGGAAATAGACGCTAAATTAGATTAGCAATAGTAAAATAATTGTAATAGCAAAAGGTGAAGCAACGCATAGTGGAATTTCAAAAATTACTGGAAGCAGTCACTACAAGAAAGGAGCTTAAATTCGACGGCCCATATCGACGGTTTCCGACGGCTTTTTCCGACGGCTTTCGACGGGCCGTCGGCGGCCGTCGGAAACCGTCGATTATAAACGTATTATCTTCTTCCAGCCGAACAGAATTTTCCACATACCTCCTCAAACCCATTTTCCAGCCGATTTCCAAACCCTTACACCATCAAAATCGCGATTTTCCACCTCCAAACACCAAATTTTTCACGTCCAGATTACTCCCGACTCCTCCTCAAGCTTCCAGCAACATCAATTTAAGGTATAATTCGTTTTTTGGTTAAAATTTCAATTTTTGACCTAAACCTAAATTTGGTAAAATTAGTAAATTAAGCATAATTGTTGATTGCAATTGGTTTCTATGGTGTTGTAGTATGTTATATCATCATATTATATGTGTGTTTCATTTGCTACACTGAAATTGAAAAAGTTATGTTAAATATTTGCATATTTGTGTATTTGACATCAAAATTTAGGCATGTTTTGGATATATTGTTGTTTGTAGTGGTCATAAAAAATTGTTTAAAATCCCAGATATTTACAAATTGGTTTAAGTGTGTGTATGTGTTTCAATTTAGATTGTTTATGTCGTTGTATAATTTAGGATATTTTTGTACATGTGTGCTGTTATGCGCTCGTCATTCTTGCACGTGTTATTTGACATACGAATAATTGAATGGATGAACTATGAAAAGTACATCGTGCAAATTTTGATTTATGCACAAAAACGCATGATTCTAAATTCTAGTTGTGTGCCTATTGAATCGATGGTAATAATATTGTTTTAAGTTGATTGAAATGTTAGCATATGTGATAAAATATAAAATATTTTTTTGTTGCAGTAAAACGTACTTTATATTAATATGCGCACATATAATTGAGTAATATCCCCTAGAGTGTTTTCGGCCCCGTCCGACGAGTGTTGTACATGATCGTTATATAAATAGTTGTTTTTTTAAATTAAAAAACGACCGTTTATATTCATCTGGTACAATATTTGTTGGATTTGTCCTTGTATTGGACAAGTTATAAACGCAATAAGCATCTACATTTTGTATACTACTTCGTTTCAAAAGATTCACAAAATTTTGGTTCCATTTTCCCTTTTGTTTCCTGCGTACATGTGTACAGTGCAGGAAACAAAAGGGAAATGCTGCCGAAATTTTGTTGAATCGTTTGAAACGAAGTAATATACAATTGTAAATGTTTACTGTGTTTATAATGGGAAGTAGGATGCCTGACCATGTAAAAGAATTGCATTAAAAAAAGCGTCAAATTTAACTGTGTTGGGTTATGGATATTTAAGATTATTTATTTTAAATAACAACGATTGATTTTTTGTTATTTAAGTTAGATTTTATAAATTAAAATAATTTATATTCCAAGACTAAAATGGCGCGGTGGTTTCAAAATTTAATTTTGAACTTTGGAAAATTATATAAAATTCATTTTAAATCGGATTTGGACGAAACAAGAAATGCTAGGACCATTCTGAAATTTTTTTTCTAACGGATATAAGAATTTGAGATTTTAATTCATAATTTGTAAGTTACGACAAAATCAAAATTTCAGAAAAACGCTATGGAATTAATATATAAAATACATATGGATCAAAACGCTATAGAATTAATATATTTTTAATATTAAAAATATATTCCTTAAAAATGAAAATATTGCAATATACGTGCGTTTTATTACCATAAGTACAAGTTTTTTTTGTAATTTGAATTCTTAAATAAATATTAATTTTTGGTCTTATGACTGAATTTCTCAACTAGGAAAAATGATTGATTATTTTGTTGATCGGAGGAGTTGGATGTACCAAAGAAGAGGACAGAGAGGTTCAATAAAAGAAGATTTTTATAATGGTATAAATGTCTTTGTTGACTTTGCTTTAAGTAATAATGGAAGCGATCCTGAAATTCGTTGTCCGTGTAGCAAGTGTAAACATTTGAAATATTTGTTACCCGATGTTGTGAAAGTCCATTTGTGCAAAAACGGATTCGTACCCGAGTATTATTTTTGGGATCGTCATGGAGAAGTTGTATCAAATACTCCTGTTGAGACTGAGGTAGACAATCCTGTTGAAGAAAATGTTAGCACGACCCGTATTGAAAATATGGTGGAAGATGCAGCTCGATCTATGTTTCCTATGATTGCAGCCGACGACGACGATGGAAATGATGAAGAACCGAATATTGAAGCTAAGAAAATTTATGATTTGCTGGATAATGCTAAGAAACCTATTTGGGATGGTTGTACAAGCGGCACTCAGCTATCGGTAATCGCGGAATACATTGCGATGAAATCTAAATACAACATCACCGAAGCTGGGTTCACAGCAATTGTACAAGCTGCAAAAAGGCACATGCCGCCGGATAATTTAATGTGTGAAAATCACTACGAAGTTAAAAAACTTATGTCGGCATTTGGTTTACCTTATCAAAAAATAGATACATGCGTAAAAGGATGTATGTTGTTTTGGAAAGATGACGTAAACCTTAGAAATTGTAAAATTTGTAATGAAGAAAGATATAAACCACGAAAAAAGAAGGGAAAGGAAGTTCCATATAAACGTATGCATTACTTACCTCTTACTCCAAGGCTTCAAAGATTATATGCATCTTCTGCAACTGCATCTCATATGAGATGGCATAAGGTGAGATCGGAGCAAGAAGGTACGTTGACCCATCCAGCCGATGGGGAAGCATGGAAGCATTTCGATAAAACTTATCCCAATTTTGCAGCGGAGAGTCGTAATGTCAGACTAGGATTATGTACGGATGGGTTTTCACCATTTTCTCAGTTTGGTTCTAAATACTCATCATGGCCCATTATCATCACACCTTATAATTTACCTCCATGGATGTGTATGAAAACACAATATATGTTTCTTACTGTTATTGTTCCTGGGCCCGATGATCCAGCACAAGGAATTGATGTTTATTTACAACCGTTAATTGAAGAATTAAAAACATTGTGGAACGAAGGAGTAGAAACGTACGATGTTTCAAAGAAGAAAAATTTTCGCATGTTTGCTTCTTTGTTGTGGACTATAAGTGATTTTCCTGCATATGCAATGCTTTCAGGATGGAGTACCGCTGGTCGTCTATCATGTCCATATTGCATGGAAGAGACACGAGCGTTTTCCTTACCGCATGGTAGGAAAATTTCATGGTTTGACTGTCATCGATGTTTTCTCCATGTAAATCATGTTTTTAGAGCAGACAAGAAAAACTTTTTGGTTAATAGAGTAGAAACCAGACAACCTCCAACGTTATGGACTAGCGAAGAAATATATGAAATGGTTCGAAATCATCCAAAGATATATCAAACTGGAGTTCAAACAGAAATTGAAGGCAAATCGATTTATCATAATTGGTGCAAACAGTCTATTTTTTGGGAGTTGCCGTATTGGAAACATCTTCTGCTTCGTCATAACATTGATGTGATGCATAATGAGAAAAATGTATTTGATAATGTGTTTAACACGATTTTGAATGTTAAAGGGAAAACTAAAGATGATTTGAAATCAAGGCGCGATATAGAAGAATTATGCAAACGTCCCGAGCTTCATATGAAACCTAATGACAGTAAAAAACCCAAAGCATGTTATGAATTAGATAATAATCAGGTTAACGTTGTTTTAAAATGGGTTGAAGGGTTACGATTTCCTGATGGGATTTCCTCAAACCTTCGTAGGTGTGTTGACTTCAAAAATGGTAAATTGAGCGGAATGAAAAGCCACGATTGTCATATTATGATGGAGCATCTATTCCCAGTTATGTTCAAAGAACTATTGCCGTTAAAAGTTTGGAAGGTAATAACGGAGCTTAGTTTGTTTTACAAAGAACTTTGTTCAACTACTTTGAAAGTGGAACGTTTACGTAAATTTGAGGTAGATATTCCAATATTGCTTTGCAAATTAGAGAAAATATTCCCACCAGGTTTTTTTAATGTAATGGAACATTTACCTGTTCACCTTCCAACTGAAGCACGATATCGAGGACCTGTCCAATATGGATGGATGTATCCATTCGAGAGGTAAACATAGACATATTAACGATTAATTTAATTGAATTTAAAACTATTAAATAATGTAAATTAATATTGCATAGGTACCTGAATCATTTGAAGAAAAAAGTGAGACAAAAAGCACGAGTTGAAGGTTCGATATGTAAATCTTACATCGAAGAAGAAGCTTCGTTCTTTTTCTCTCATTATTTCAGTGATCATGTGAATATATCATCTGAAAGTGTTCCAAGAAACGACGAAGGAGACGAACAAGAATCGTCTCAAACAGTTTTGTCTATTTTTAGACAACACGGTCGACCTTCTGGAAAATGTGTTGACGTCTGGCTAAATGATAAAGATGTTCATGTAGCTCACACTTATATTCTTCTAAATTGTTCTGAAGTTGCACCATTCGTTAGGTAATCTGAAATATCAATTACTGCATTTTTATTTCTACATCTTTACGTGTGTATAATTTAATGCAAAACACTATTTCTATTTACAGCGTTTATGAACGTGAACATCCAAATGGAGATATCAGTAAAGAATTTTCTGCTTGGTTTACAAATTATGTTTATGAACCCAAAAATTGTGTTGTTGATGAAGGGTTGAAACATCTTGCAATGGGACCAAAAAGATTGGTTAAGACATATCCAATATATTTTGTTAATGGATATAAATTTAACACAAAAGAATACGGTGCTGAAAAATCAACGAACAATACTGGTGTATTCGTTAAAGGCAGTGACGATCCTGAGAATCACATCAAAGATTTTTATGGCGTTTTAACACAAATTTTGCAATTGACATATTTCTCACGACCCGCAGAGGAGGTGTTTCTATTTAAATGCGATTGGTTTAGCAATGTTCCGGGTTCTGGGATTAATGTACATAAGGATTATAATCTGATTGAAATAAAGCATACATCGCGTTATTACAAGTATGATCCTTTTGTACTAGCCAAACAAGCATTACAGGTTTATTATGCTCCTTACCCGTCTCTAAAAAGAGATAAAGCAGATTGGTCGGCAGTTTTTAAAACAAAGGCCAGATTTACGTTTGATGGGAAGAATATTCCAGATGAAGGAGCCTATCAGGCAGAACTCGAACAGAACAATGAAATAATAATTGAAGATGATCATGCAGATTTCGGACCTCTAATCGATGAGGCAAATGCTTTGGTAGATGCGTTTGAGAGTGCGGAGGAAGATAGTATGCAATCTGAGGATGAATTTGAATCTGAAGAAGATGATGATTGATATAGATGATGATCGAGTACTATCTATCTATTGTAATGTAATTATGTAGTAAACCCAGCTTATTTTGCAATTCATGTAACTCTATTAAATTTTTAACTTTTATGATCGTTTTTTACATCTTTTGTGTCATATGCAGTTTTGCTTATTTATTTGTCTTAAATCTGCAATAATGTAAAAATGTTAATCTTTGGAATATGAGACCAAATCAAATACAGGTAAAAACAATTTCTCTTTTATGTCATTTTTTGCATCTTTTATGTCACTTATTTAGCAGCTTATATCGTTTGTTTAAGTTAGCTTAGATCTTTGAAATAATTTGTATGTGACAGGTATGTCATCTAGAGGAAATTCGTCAGGCGAGGGTTCTGGATCGCATCCCCACGTGCGTCCAGTCGTGTCCTTAGTTCCTACGAGTACTGGGTAAAAATTAAACTTTATTTAGCATGTTTATTATTTTATACAGCACCCTTATATGTTTTTCACATTTAATGCAGGACTTTCGATTTTCAGCCTTCGAAGACTATTTTGACCGCTTCGACAGCAGCATATAAGGCAAGGATGTCGGGATTTTGGCCTAAGTGGGATTTGATACCACCTCACATTCAGGAGGTCATTTGGCAGGATGTGCTAGTAAGTATTTTCTTTTATATTTTTTGCAATATAATTTATGTTAATCGCTGAGATATACTGTACATATTTTACTACTAATGTTTGTTTAACGTGAAATACAGGCTGAGGTTGATATACAGACCGATGATTTGGCATTGGCTAGGACGTATTGGATGCAAAAGATGAGGAAAAACTATAAAGATGCCATATCAACAATGAAAAAAAATAGGAAAAAACCTACGTGGATGGGAGATAATGTTTGGAGTGGGTTTCTGAAGTATTGGGATAGTGATACAGCGAAGGTTAGTGTACTAATTTTTTTTTAATAAATATTAAAATATTTAGACTGATAAATATAGAATTTTAAATGTGAAGGCGGAGTCACAAAGAAACAGCGCGAATAGGAATAAAAATCCAGTCACGCATAGAGGAGGATCCAAGTCATTCCAGCAGTATCGGCAGGAGTTGGTAATTTTTTTTAAATGCGACTTATTATGCTGTATATAGTTTTGAACATTTAATAATTGTGTTTAATAATCTAATTCAGGAGGCTGAGGGGCAGGGTCCAGTCTCCTATATGGATGTGTTCACACGTACGCATGCCATAGAGCATGTCGACTCAGACGGGAACATCACATACTCATGGCATGACGAGAAATCCAGGAAGAGTCACGTAAGATTTCATTTTATGTAGAAGTTTATGTAGTAATTGTTAAATTAATATAAAATATGATATCATGATATTAATTTTATATACATTCCTATTGGGCTTGCAGGAGAAGTTCATGGAGAAACGTCAGTTGCGTCTAGCTGAGACTGGAAAGGAGCAGCTTACTACAGACGAGGAGGACATTATCTTCCAGTCAGTGATGGATCCACAGACGCGTAACAGGCGATATGGATTTGGAAATCAAGTGGTAAAACATTTTTAGTTTAGTTTAATTTTTATGCGTTTTATTTTTATCTACAAAGCTTAAGCCTCAAGTTCTTTAATTTTGTGATAAATATATCTTTCATGATACCAATGTTGCGTGCATTCAATGTTATCATTTGAGAGATCAATAAATATTGCTCTAAATTAACTCGATGAAGTGCATAGTTTACGGTATTAAATTATGCCATTTAAAGCATATCAAATTTCTTTAACACGTGATATCACACCTGTCATTAATTGTTGTTATAATTTAAAGCATATCAAATTTCTTTAACATTTGATACCAACAAGTAAGCATTAACTATGTTATTGTAATTTATAAAACGTTTTATAATCAGTGTTATGCGTTGGCTTGGAATAGGTTCATTTATGGTCTTATTTACCATAATAGTTAAAAGAGGATATAGAATGTAATGATATAGTCGATAACCTTTTTATGTCAACGAAGATTATAATGTAATACTCCGAACTCTTTAATCACATATTTTTACGCCATGCAGATTATTAAAATAATTGTAAATGAGTAAAAGAATTTTAAATAATTGTTACAGTCCACCAGTCAGCAGGCACGGGCCAGACATGCTAGAGAAGCTATGGATGCCGCAGAGATCGAGGACTTGAGAGCTAGGGTGGCACAGCTTGAGGAACAGAATCGCCGCCAAGCCATTGAGATGACTCAGATAGTGGATCGACGCATAGCAGAGTTCGAGCGGCAGTATGGACGCTTTCCTTCATCAGCTGGCTCTGCAGAGGAGGACGACCAGTGATGTTGCTTGTTAGGTATGTTTTTTTAGTTTGACATATGTACATATAAGACTAGAGATGCGCTATATATATATGGGGGTGTATGACTGAACATTGGTTGACATTTCGTATGTATTTTGATGGTAGACAAGATGTGGTGGATTGATGTAGTAAATGTGATGTATTATATAGTGTGCAATCGTAGAAGTGTTATGTTTTATATGTTTTTTTATCGTTTTTATGAATTTTTGGTTGAATTGGTTTGGTTTTGATGATTTTTTGGTTGAAATGGTGTGGTTTTGATGGTTTGTGTATGAAATGTTGTGATGGAGTTAAAGACCGACGGTCTGAATTAATGAATTGAGTGGAATGTGGGTTTGATGGTTAAATAGCAGCTGTAATATAAAAAAAAAAGCAGCAGTATTTCCGACGGCTTCCGACGGCTTCCGACGGCTTACTGGTTCAAATGTTTATAACGGTTTCCGACGGCTTGCGACGGCTTCCAGGCAAACGTCTCTAACGGTTTCCGACGGTTTCCGACGGCCGTCGAAAGCCGTCGGAAATTAACGATAACCGTAGGAAAACGTAGGAAAATTATTCGACAACAGCCGTCGAAAACCGTCGGAAAAACTGTGTGCCGACGCCTTTAATAGCGACGGGGATTTCCGACGGCTTCCGACCATTTCCGACGGCCGCCGACGGTTTTCAGCCGTCGGAAATCCGTATTATTCTTGTAGTGAGTACGTGAGGCAAAAACAGTCAGGTGATTATGATTTCAATAAAGTACAGTTATATCATAGGTTAAACAAAAAACGAAAGCCACGACAAATGTTGAATATGCGCTAAAGTGTGTAATTAAAACAAACTGTACTAAAGCTGTAAAATCAAAGGAAATAAATCTAAATTAGAGTAGCAATAGCAAAATAATTATAATAGAAAAAGGTGAAGTAATGCATAGTAGAGTCAAATTGTACTAAAAAAGAAAGGTACAGAAGGGAAACCTAATATGAAAATTGTAGCAATTCAGCTATTAAGCATACATGATTTTAGTCGGATTAGGTCGACATGAATTGAGTAAGCACAAATTTTTCAGAAGATAGCAGAAAACGGGATTTGTGAGAAGAGACAACGTTGTGCTGGTGGCGGAAATGGGATATGCGAAGAAGGCGGTGAAAAGTATTTTGGTACCAGGGTTCTGACTATTTTTCAAAGAGTCCAGCAATCATCAATGAATTATGTATAGGTATGCTAATGTTAATGTACTGCTAGGATCGAATCACCGTACACGTGTTGGCTTGTGAATTTTCACGAAAGTGGAACTGAAAAGTCTTCAGATGATATTGTGCTTTCATATAATATAATAGATAATAGATTAGCGATCTAATCAGAAAAGAAAAGTAGGTCATAAAAATTAGATTGCACGAAATAACAAAAAATTACATTATTTGGTCAACCATCACAAAAATCACAGAATTACATTATATTATCATAATCAAATCTATAGAGGTGGAAGTTGGTTCATGATCCTTTTAAGTTGAAGTTATTGGAAAACAAAAGGTTGAGAGTAGAAAATTAAAATTAGACGTGCTAAATTTATGCATATTTCTTCACAACGCACTTCGAACTCAGAAAAATATGTGTCACAACCATTTGAGGTGGTATTTACAATCTATCAATTAAATTATAAGCATGTTTGAATGAATACAAAATTTACCAAGTGAAATTCACCTAGTAGGCATAATTTTAAAACCATGTACCATAATTTTTTGCAGTAAACATTTTAATCAAATATTTTCACGTCAATTAACATCTTCTATGAATTGTGTATGTATCAAAATCCAATTTAAATGCATAGCAAAAAATAAAATATGAACTGGTAAAAATTGAACAAAAATTCAAATCTAACCTCATAGCAAAGTAAGTCAATATTTCAAACGTTTCACATGGATGATCCATTAGCTACTCAACTACTATCTCAAATGTAGGACAATACCCTCCAATCCTCATAGGTTATGCCGGTACCTAGTAGAGATTACTCAATAATTAAAAATATCACATATTTCCAGATTAATAACCTTACTCAAACTTACATTTGCCTTGGGAATGAATACCTACGTCAACCATCCATGTAGTACCCTCTGAAAACTTGAAAAATAACACCACCAAATATTCTTACACTAAAAAAAAGAACTAAAAAATAAAAGTGTTATATATGTGTGTATAGGAATATGGAATATTTTAAGAATGCCCACTGACCTAGGACCATGTTAACACCTGCACACATACACATAATCATCTCTTTAATACAATATATTAACAATTTATATCAGTGTTGGTATAAGTTATAAAAAATGAAAATAAACATGACAACAAAGTCATAGAACATATGAACTTCCCCAAGCTTAAGGAAGTAAGAGAGAAGGTTGAGATGCATTGATGATGCGTATTATTTTTTTGTGCGAGATAAATATATGTTCATTCTATCTATGGAAGCTCACATGATAACCATACTGTACTAAGTTAAATGCATATTCCCATGTTTAAACTAAGCTTAAAGAGAATGAATGCGTTTTTCTTTCTACTTTTAATGTTTGAACAGGCTTGACTATTTTCCCAGTTTGCTAATTGTTGTGTGTTACAAACTATACATGTTTCTCACACATCATTTTAGTTGTTTTGAAGATTCAATTCAGTTTCGTTCTCTTAATTTTTATTAGAATGCCCGAATAATGGATGCATAGTACAGATAACAGAATCAGAATTGAAAACTTATGGAAACATAAGAATCCCAGCAATATATTCAATGAGCAGTCTGTAGGTATTGGTTCGTGAATCAAATTAATAGGTCATATATAGCAAACCAAAATAGAAAAAGAGAATTCAAATCTAATAATAAACAAAAAAATGATAGGTCATATACATGTTTCTCACACATCATTTTAGTTGTTTTGAAGATTCAATTCAGTTTCGTTCTCTTAATTTTTATTAAAATTCCTGAATAATGGATGCATAGTGCATATAATAGAATCAGAATTGAAAACTTACGCAAACATAAGAATCCCAGCAATATGTTCAATGACCAACCTGTACGTATTGGTTCGTGAATCAAATTATTAGGTCATATACAGCAAACCAAAAAAAAAAAGAGAATTCAAATCTACTACAAACGTAAAAACGACAGTGATAATTTAAATGAGTCGTCTGTAGGAATTCAATCATGAATCAAGCAATCAATTTATATGTAGAAAAAACAAATGAAGAAGGAGACTGTGAATCTAAAAAAATATGAATCTAATTCTGAATCAAGTAATCATTTTAAATAGAAAAAATAAGTAGCCAGACCAGCAAGGCGTCCATATGATATAGCGAGAGGCGGTGGAGGGAAGGAGATGCCATTAGATCCGGCTTCCGACGGCTTCCGACGGCTTACTGGTTCAAATGTTTATAACGGTTTCCGACGGCTTGCGACGGCTTCCAGGCAAACGTCTCTAACGGTTTCCGACGGCCGTCGAAAGCCGTCGGAAATTAACGATAACCGTAGGAAAACGTAGGAAAATTATTCGACAACAGCCGTCGAAAACCGTCGGAAAAACTGTGTGCCGACGCCTTTAATAGCGACGGGGATTTCCGACGGCTTCCGACCATTTCCGACGGCCGCCGACGGTTTTCAGCCGTCGGAAATCCGTATTATTCTTGTAGTGAGTACGTGAGGCAAAAACAGTCAGGTGATTATGATTTCAATAAAGTACAGTTATATCATAGGTTAAACAAAAAACGAAAGCCACGACAAATGTTGAATATGCGCTAAAGTGTGTAATTAAAACAAACTGTACTAAAGCTGTAAAATCAAAGGAAATAAATCTAAATTAGAGTAGCAATAGCAAAATAATTATAATAGAAAAAGGTGAAGTAATGCATAGTAGAGTCAAATTGTACTAAAAAAGAAAGGTACAGAAGGGAAACCTAATATGAAAATTGTAGCAATTCAGCTATTAAGCATACATGATTTTAGTCGGATTAGGTCGACATGAATTGAGTAAGCACAAATTTTTCAGAAGATAGCAGAAAACGGGATTTGTGAGAAGAGACAACGTTGTGCTGGTGGCGGAAATGGGATATGCGAAGAAGGCGGTGAAAAGTATTTTGGTACCAGGGTTCTGACTATTTTTCAAAGAGTCCAGCAATCATCAATGAATTATGTATAGGTATGCTAATGTTAATGTACTGCTAGGATCGAATCACCGTACACGTGTTGGCTTGTGAATTTTCACGAAAGTGGAACTGAAAAGTCTTCAGATGATATTGTGCTTTCATATAATATAATAGATAATAGATTAGCGATCTAATCAGAAAAGAAAAGTAGGTCATAAAAATTAGATTGCACGAAATAACAAAAAATTACATTATTTGGTCAACCATCACAAAAATCACAGAATTACATTATATTATCATAATCAAATCTATAGAGGTGGAAGTTGGTTCATGATCCTTTTAAGTTGAAGTTATTGGAAAACAAAAGGTTGAGAGTAGAAAATTAAAATTAGACGTGCTAAATTTATGCATATTTCTTCACAACGCACTTCGAACTCAGAAAAATATGTGTCACAACCATTTGAGGTGGTATTTACAATCTATCAATTAAATTATAAGCATGTTTGAATGAATACAAAATTTACCAAGTGAAATTCACCTAGTAGGCATAATTTTAAAACCATGTACCATAATTTTTTGCAGTAAACATTTTAATCAAATATTTTCACGTCAATTAACATCTTCTATGAATTGTGTATGTATCAAAATCCAATTTAAATGCATAGCAAAAAATAAAATATGAACTGGTAAAAATTGAACAAAAATTCAAATCTAACCTCATAGCAAAGTAAGTCAATATTTCAAACGTTTCACATGGATGATCCATTAGCTACTCAACTACTATCTCAAATGTAGGACAATACCCTCCAATCCTCATAGGTTATGCCGGTACCTAGTAGAGATTACTCAATAATTAAAAATATCACATATTTCCAGATTAATAACCTTACTCAAACTTACATTTGCCTTGGGAATGAATACCTACGTCAACCATCCATGTAGTACCCTCTGAAAACTTGAAAAATAACACCACCAAATATTCTTACACTAAAAAAAAGAACTAAAAAATAAAAGTGTTATATATGTGTGTATAGGAATATGGAATATTTTAAGAATGCCCACTGACCTAGGACCATGTTAACACCTGCACACATACACATAATCATCTCTTTAATACAATATATTAACAATTTATATCAGTGTTGGTATAAGTTATAAAAAATGAAAATAAACATGACAACAAAGTCATAGAACATATGAACTTCCCCAAGCTTAAGGAAGTAAGAGAGAAGGTTGAGATGCATTGATGATGCGTATTATTTTTTTGTGCGAGATAAATATATGTTCATTCTATCTATGGAAGCTCACATGATAACCATACTGTACTAAGTTAAATGCATATTCCCATGTTTAAACTAAGCTTAAAGAGAATGAATGCGTTTTTCTTTCTACTTTTAATGTTTGAACAGGCTTGACTATTTTCCCAGTTTGCTAATTGTTGTGTGTTACAAACTATACATGTTTCTCACACATCATTTTAGTTGTTTTGAAGATTCAATTCAGTTTCGTTCTCTTAATTTTTATTAGAATGCCCGAATAATGGATGCATAGTACAGATAACAGAATCAGAATTGAAAACTTATGGAAACATAAGAATCCCAGCAATATATTCAATGAGCAGTCTGTAGGTATTGGTTCGTGAATCAAATTAATAGGTCATATATAGCAAACCAAAATAGAAAAAGAGAATTCAAATCTAATAATAAACAAAAAAATGATAGGTCATATACATGTTTCTCACACATCATTTTAGTTGTTTTGAAGATTCAATTCAGTTTCGTTCTCTTAATTTTTATTAAAATTCCTGAATAATGGATGCATAGTGCATATAATAGAATCAGAATTGAAAACTTACGCAAACATAAGAATCCCAGCAATATGTTCAATGACCAACCTGTACATATTGGTTCGTGAATCAAATTATTAGGTCATATACAGCAAACCAAAAAAAAAAGAGAATTCAAATCTACTACAAACGTAAAAACGACAGTGATAATTTAAATGAGTCGTCTGTAGGAATTCAATCATGAATCAAGCAATCAATTTATATGTAGAAAAAACAAATGAAGAAGGAGACTGTGAATCTAAAAAAATATGAATCTAATTCTGAATCAAGTAATCATTTTAAATAGAAAAAATAAGTAGCCAGACCAGCAAGGCGTCCATATGATATAGCGAGAGGCGGTGGAGGGAAGGAGATGCCATTAGATCCGGCAGCTTGGAGGCCTGAATTTTTGATATGGCGCATGAGAAAAGGCACGGGCGGGTAGGATAGGGCGCAGAAGAAAAAATACCGAAGCAAGCGTTGAAGGGGAAAAACATGGAAGAAAGGCCATGAGGCACTAGATTAGAAATTGCACAGGTGGTAGCGCTGTGTTATTTGGCTAGAAGAAGAATGGAAATGGCGTAGGATTTGATTCGTTGTGAAACTGAGGCCGAACGATTTGTTCTAGGACAGATGGCACCATCATATTTTTCTGGACAAAAGTAAAACTAGAGGGACTTGAGGGAAGATTGTGCTTTCATATAATATAATAGATTGGTTAAAGATGATAGTCTTCTCTATATTTTTTAAATTTATTACAGATCTTCCATTTAGTTAATTCGTTGAGAGTTTTTTATCAAATGAAAATCATACATAAATGAGAAATTGTACATCACTATTAAAATTAAGTTGCTTAACTTTTATACTTATAATTATAACAATCTTCACGGTGTAATATAAAGTAAGCAATGAAATGATGACCGTAGCAAAGGAAATAAACTTGGTTCAAAGCACTCTCCCCTCATGTGGAAAACTAGGCATACAGAACTATTCACGGGTGTCTTCTTTGATGATTAACCAACAAAGGAAACATTTGTTAAAGGTATTTTGGGGTTAACATTTACCGAAATAAAATCAATAACACTATATACAAATAACTAAATAGTTTGATTCAGTCAATTCTGTTATTCAAACAAGTTTAAGCCACTTCATAATATAGTATTTGATCAACACATTTATTAATTAGCATTTGATCAGCACATTTATTAATTTACCGTGTCGATTTTAAATTCTACAATTTTTTTAAGTGATACATTTAAGTCTCCACCAAATGAGTTGCATGCATGCTTTATAAATGAATGGTATTGGAAGAGAATATTTATCTTTGTTACCAAAATCAGTATTTTCAAAGCAATCAATGATAGTTATATTAGTTCCGTATTTATTGCATCTATTCTCAACAAAAAAAATAAGCATCCCATCATAAAATATCAAAATTAAAAAATGCAAGTGATGCAAATAAACGATGATGTATATTGTCGTACATCACTCAGTTTTTTGGTGCAAAAAATTCTATGTATAACACTGTAGTTGAAGTGTATAACAAAATGAATTGTAATGTTGATTAAATTGGTTATGTCGACAGGCTTATAATAGCAACTTCTTTTTATAATGAGGTAATTGATGGAAGAATATTGTTCAGTGTGTTGCATAATTTTACAAATTATGCTGATGATGTTAATTAATATATGAACTTATATTTTAACGACCCGGGGAATTTGCGACCTTGGTTATCGACATAAACTTAATGTCGACTATCCAAGCATCAGAAGTAACAGAACGTAAATACGTTTGAAATGATCAACTTACGCGATCTACCAGATATACTCTGTCAGACAATTCGTCTATTCAAGTTGTCCTGGGACTGGACAACCCGAAGGCACTATTCTTTAAATCCATCTTAGGCAATTTCTACCTAGGATTTACTGAACAGCCCATGCATAACTCCGTCTTCAATTACCTTCATCATATTTGATTCGCAACGTTGATGCCATACAGAGTGGTTTTCAGATAATATATCTGATCCCGGTCTCTCCGTATTGACAACGAAAATGGTCAAAATCTTTAATAGTCGGTGATTTAACTATCAAAGGAAAACATGTGTACAAACAACGGTCTTATTCCAAAATGGAAATTTTACCGATCAATCATCATTTCATTTCCCAATTTCCCATTTATCATTTCCATATATTCATAAATTCCTTATTTTCTAAAATTAGAAAATATACGTTATTAACTTTGGAAAATGTTTCCATTTCTGATTCACGCATCAATATCTTCCCACCCCTATCAGTCTCTAACTGTGAACTAGTAAGAGAACAACTTCCCAAGTATAAACCCCGAAGGCCGAAACCAACATTAGATCGATACTCAGAAGGCCATTAAACTCAACTAATTTCCAGTCAGTTTCTAATTTCAGTAATTCCATTTAAATTCCTAATTCAAACCCCACATTCCTTTATAATATTTTATTTGCAAAATATTTACTTTAATCTAATTTTTCACATAAATTGTGAAAAATATTTCTTTATATATTCAAAATAGTTTGATTTCGTATTTAAAAACAATATCTGAAACCCAAATTCTATTTATATTTTTATTTGCAGAATTATTCATATAAATCTTATTACATTTCCAACATTTATAATCTCAATGCAAATTCCATTATAACTACTACATTCACATTCCATTTCAATTATCGGTGTAAAACCGATTATACTTATCTATATAAATTCAGATTTATATATTCAATTTATCAAATGATAAAATTTTCCTTAATTTATAAACATCGTTTATTAATTATTCTCCTCAATTTATCTGTTAAAACAGATTTTTATTAAATATTTACTTTAGATCCTTATCATGTTATACCCGTGTACGAAGCATGGGTCTAAACCTTCCTAATGTAAAATTCTCTTTTTATAAAATTCTATTTATTTTCCAAATATTTCCTATTATAAAACCTTTCTCATTTTATAATTATTTCCTTTTATAAGGCTTTTTCATTTTATAATTATTTCCTTTTTATATTTATTTTCCAAATATTACCCTTTTTATATATTCAAATATTTGTTTTCCAAATATTACCCTTTTTATATATTCCAATATTTGTTTTCCAAATACCACCCTTTTTATAAAATTCTATTCATTTTATAAATATTTCTTTTTATAGTTTTATTTGATTTCCAAATAGATATTTCATTTTCAGAATACACTTTGAAAATTCCCTTTTTACATTCCAGTATTTCTTATGGTATTTAAAATACCAAATAACTAGACCAGTGTCATCATAATCAATCACAGATTATATTACAAATCATATATCACAATATATGAATAAAACAGTATAATAAATATTGTGGAATCCAGTTGGATCTCTCCAACCAGTTTCCATGCATCACAAATGTTAAACAATATAAATAACATCGATTTCATTTCAATATGAAATATTCTGATAAACACCGATCATAAATCTCTCAAGTACCTGTTCTCGCACTTAAGACGTGGCGTCATTACTTAAGACGTGGCGTCGTTACTTACTTGGAGAAAAGTTCGAGTTATACACTGATCATAAATCTCTCAAGTACCTTGTAACGACCCGCATTGTCAGCGATATAATAATTAATTAATTTAATTATTTACAAAGTGATTAAGTGATATAAATGGTCGTTTAAATTAAATAATAGTGAATATTTAATTAAAATATTAATTAAATAATATATTTAATTATGAAATAATCAGAATTGGCTGAAATGGCGATATGGTGTGAATTGGGCAAATTCAAAATATATAATTCAGTTTAGAGTTAAATTATATCAACGTATATATTTAATTAATGATGGTCGAGCGTATAAATTATATTATAAATATAATCGAGCTCGAAATGGCGCGACAGTTCGCTATTTGGCGATTTGAACTTCAACTGGATATACAGGGTTCGTTTTAAATCGGATTCCTGTGAAACAAGAAACGTGTGGAGCTGGTGGAGTATATCTTTCTAGGGGAAGAGAAATATCGAGATTTCGTCGTGCAGATTTTGATTTACGTCCAAATCAAATTCCAGAAAAGTCGCTGTGGAATTCCTTTAAAATTCGTAACGCTTTATATACGTTATAAAAGGATTTTTCAATGTAAATTGAATATCGATTCAATCTGGACTCGGAATAGCGAGTATATAATAATACTAGAGCTGTATGATATTCCTCGGTAAATATATACGATAATATATATTTATTTATATTTAATTTAATTATATTTAAATATATTTATATATTTAAATGGGCTATTTAGAGCTTTAAAAATAGCCACTTTTCTAAACGAAGTCGGAATTCGACGAAACTAATTTTGTTGAATCCGCAATGTTAAATTATTGCTAGATGTCAAGTTTCGTGATTTTTAGATTTAGTATGTGGCAGTACGGATTTTTAATGTGAAAAACAGTCAGTAATTCGACGGTTAAAAATACGTTGTGTCAGCAAACGGAGTCAGAATTCAACGAAACCAGTTTCGTTGGGACCGTAATGTCAAACTGTAGCTGCATGTCCAGTTTCGTGATTTTTGGGTATCGCGTGTGATCACACGAATTTTTAGAAGGCAAAAACATATATAAAATAAAACTAAAATATCACATCAAAAATATCTTCACCCATTTTTCTATAAATACCCCGCAAACCTTCCTAAACCTATTTTCAACACTTTCACTAGTCAAAGGAAAAACCCGCCGCAGGTTTTCCTCCTGAAACCCATAATGGTGATTTTGGAAAATCAAATGAAAATCAAAATAAATTCTATAAATTATTAGATATATATATATATATGAATTCCCACAGTACATCTCTTCATCCTCATATAAGATTTCCTGAGTTCGACGTTAGTCTGGAACGTCCATCTCCTGAGTCGCGAAAACTAGGGTTCATCATTTTTTGGATGGAGCTTCGATTCAATTTTTAGCACTTGTTTTGGGATTAGCAGGTGAACAAACATCGAGTTGCAAAGATTCGTGGTATATGATGATCATAAGTGTCGCACGTTTTACTGTGCAAACCCAGCTCCAGCTCAAAGTCGCGCATTTGAGAAAGCTCGCGTGCTGAAATGTTTGGAGATGGATAGACAGAGATTTCGAAATGGGATAGGGCGATGATTTCTGTTTGTAGTTTAGTGGAGTATAGAGAGGAAGAGGGCGATTGGGAGTTCGTAAATGGCGTTCGAATTTCTGGAGTTAGTGAAGCAGTGGATGAACGAAACTGAAAGGGGCTGTGTTTCTTTGTTCCTGGAGTTGGCGAGTTCATTCGGGGAAGAAAGCGAATTGCGATCATGGGCTTTTAAATGGGAGATGGGCCTGCTCTAAAAAATGGTGAAGCCTAATCAATTTAAAGGAAGTAAATGATGGAAATAAATAGATGTATAAATCCGAAAATGGCTTACGGGATTGAAGTAGTAGCTCGTATGTGTTGAGGGAGGGAGGAGCACAGTAGATTGGGTGGGTTGGATGGTGATATGGGCCGGATTGAGTGATTGACGAACCGTAAGTTGCGTTGGGACCGTATGGACGAGAGCTTCACAATGAAGCTGACTGGAAGTGGATTGGGGCTCGTATGAATTTATGGCAAAATAAATTGTTTGATTCAAATCAAATAACAGTTTATCGTTCTTTAACGATAACTGCCAAAGTGAGTAAATCTCACTAACTCTGAACAGTTCTATTTTTACAACGTATTTTTAGAACTGTTAAATATTGTCTGTTTGACTGTGTGTTGATTGTTTGATTGAACTGCTAGTCAGTTAGTAGAAATTATAATTATAATTATATATATATATATATATATATATATATAAACCGTTAAAATATATGTCGATTCTGTTTATCAGAATATTTCACAGTGAAGTGAAATAGATGTTAATTATATTGTCTAAAATCTGTGATGCAGGGAAACAGGTTGGAGGAATCCAACTGGATTCCTCAACATTTATTTTACTGTGATTTATATATTGTGATATATAATGTGATATATAATCTGACATTGATTATATGTGTTTGGACGATATTTATCGTTGTTATATGGCGTGTTAAATACCATAAGAAATACCAGAATGTAGAAAAGGCATTTTCAAAGTATATTTTGAAAATAATTTATTTATATAAAATCAATGGATTTTATATTATAAAAGGAAAAGGATTTTGAATAAAAGAAATATATTTGTAAATAAAATATAAGGGAATTATACTTGTAAAACAGATATAGAGGGAAATATTTGTAAAAACAAATATAAAAGGAAATATTTGTAGAACATTTACAAATAGATTAAAAGGGATTATTTATTTATTTTGGGAATAAATAGAATTAGAATAAAGGAAATATTTATTTAGAAAATAAATATGATATTATAAAAGGAGTTAGAATTAATCAGTTAGAGTTAAAGGAGTTAATCGAATATAATTTATTCGAATAGAGTTAAAGGAGTAAATCGAATACAGTTTATTTGAAAGGAGTTAATCAGTTAGAGTTAACCAGTTAGAGGTAATCAAATAAAGGTAATCGAATAGAGTTAAAAACGAACTAGAGTTAATCAAATGGAGTTAAAGATATAGAGTTAAGCAAAATTAGAAACTGACTAGAATTAGTAAGTTGAATGGGTTCCTGAGTATCGATCTGATGTTGGTTTCGGCCTTCGAGGTTTATACTTAGGAAGTTATTCTCTTGTTAGTTTATAGTTAGAGTCTGATAGATGTGGAAGAATAGTGATACATAATTAAGCCATGGAAATGTTTTCCAGTGTTAATAACGTATATTTTCTAAACATAGAAAATGAGGATATATATATATATAATGTTGGATGATTGATCGATATAATTTCCATCTGGAAATAGTATCGTTGTTTGCACACGTGTTTTTCTTTGATAGTTAAATCACAGACTATCAATGTTTTGACCATTTTAACGTTGTTAATATGGGGAGACCGGTTGGATTATTATCCAAAGAACCACTCTGTATTGGCATAAGCGTTGCGAATCATATATGCCAAAGATAATTGAAGACGGAGTAAAGTGCATGGGCTATTGTATAAGTCTTAGATAACAGTGCCTAAGATGGATATACTGAATAGTGCCTTCGGTTTGTCCAGTCCCAGGACAACTTGTATGGACGAATGTCTGACAGAGTATTCCTAAAGAATCATATATGTTGATTTCTTCAAAACACATTACGTTTGGCGGCGGAGGAATTCGTTTCTCTTAGCTTCATACCCGTGATACCGTTAAGGAAATCGATAATGATTTGGCGGGTATGACGATGTGGTATTCCAAGTAAATGAAGATATGATATGAAAAAGATAAGCGTACCTTCTAGCCTCACATCCGGTAAATGACAAAAATCGGGCAGGCAGCATGGCTAAGTCGGTCGCTCCGAAGTTGGGTGTATAATCACCTATCTAGAGAATATTCATTTGCTTCTTTAATCTATCAATGTTGTACCATATATATACGAGAAACCGTTGCTGATCCCAACCGTTGGTGATGTACATTCGGTACACTCATGCGAAATGAGTGGTTGGTCATATGTGGCTGAGTTACAAGACGTTCTTGTTGAACTCCAGTGTATCGTTCCTAGAGTACACTGATCGGAAGGTGGTTCCATACCTTGTCATAGTTGGAAATCCATTACCCAATACGTGCTTGCAGTTTTGATTGTATACTATATATGTAGAACGTGAGATGAAAGCGTTTCTGCTAGATGATTATTATATTGTGGTTGATAGACATTATTTAATATCAAAAGGTTTTTGATATAAAGATATTTTGGATTCTCATAAGGGAAAAACCCGTTCCGTTATACGGCGTGGTCTTATGAGATATCGTTTACTAGTTCGAACTGTTTAAACTGTTTTACTCATATCAGTCCATGTTGCGTGCTTTGGGCATGTGTCGCATGATAGGGGGTTCTCGCTTTTCGTTAGGTGGCGAACGGGAGACTCTTACACCTACATGTGCCGAAAATGAGGGTTGGTTGTGAAGTCGAAAGGCTGGCCGTAAAGTATTGACTGGGGTACCAACGTAAGCCACAGTGGGGTATTACCTTGCTGCTTTGGGGAGGAGAGGATGGTTGCAAAGCCTACTTGAATTTCCGGGTCATTACAGTTGGTATCAGAGCTTATGGTTAAGTATTACCTTGGCTCTGTGGCGTAACTCAGTAGAGATGGGATTAGTAATATCCTAGATTGAGTTTGAGTGTATATATACGAGTGAACGTATTTGTTATTCAATATAAAATTGTTTTACATTATGGAGCTTTATTGGTTGAGTGGCTTATGAATTCTGGTCGATGGTGGGGCACCACAATATCGATAGGGGTTTCTAAAACACTCGAATACGATGGGTCGACACGATATGTTTTGAAAGAGGGTAAATGAAAATAATTTTACCCGAATATATTTTAATATAGTATATTGGTTGTGTTGGTTGTTATTATAATCGAGTAAGATTATAAAAAGTGAAATGGTTATGGATAACCAATTAGAATTCATATAAGTGTAATATATAAAAGCCGATGAATTAAAACTGAATTTAAATCAAAATTTGAATTTGAAATAAGGAAATTTTAAGTTTCTGGGAGATTTTGAAAATGTTTTTCAAACTGAAAGTGATATAGTATTGAACTCACTTCAATTTGTGGAAAATAATTCCGATGATGATCTGGACATCGTCGGTGTGATTTTCGAGTTGGTAAGTGACGGATTACTACCAAAGATTTGGTTTTTGAAATGTTTGAGAAAACAAGTTATTTAGAAATTCAAGGGTTTTGAATTGGTATTATGATTTCAAATTGATTTGAAATAAACCGAGGGATTTAAATTATGGAATTTAAATTTAACTTATGAAGTTAAATAAAATAAGATGGTAAAAATATATTGAAATTTAACTTGAACTAAGTTAAATAGAATTGGATTCGATTAAAGATAGTCTAAAATGGAACCAAATTGCTAGGTCAAGAAAAAGGAATTAACTTGGATTAATAAGTTAAGAGTTTGAAATCGAGGATGGAACTCGAGTGGAAATAGAATTCGACTTAGGTATAAGCGAATGATTTAGTTTTGGGAATGAACTGATTGGAGATCAAGTTGGTAATGCATTGTTATATGTAGAAGTGGTAATGAATGGTAGGGATATAATGATATGCCCGACAAAAAGGTACAAGTTTATATTTGATATAAGCATGAGATTTATGAGCGGAATTGGCAAGCCGCTTGGCTGTTTAATTTTCTTTTGGGTTGGAGATGGCCTAGAGAGGCGAGTTGTGGTTTTACCGATAGGGCTGTACAAAGGAGGTTATGGCGGTATTTTCCGAAAATTTAAAGTATTAGAATTTTTTTTGAAAATTTTAGTTAGTCGGAATAAATTAATATTTTAGTCGATATTAATTGGTTCAGTTGAAACTGAAGTTAAGGGGTAAACCGATTAATATTTACCCAGTAGATAGGGTCGTCTTCTAGCTTTAGCAATTTTGAGGACGAAATTATTTTAAGTGGGGAAGAATGTAATGACCCGCATTGTCAGCGATACAATAATTAATTTATTTAATTATTTACAAAGTGATTAAGTGATATAAATGGTCGTTTAAATTAAATAATAGTGAATATTTAATTAAAATATTAATTAAATAATATATTTAATTCTGAAATAACCAGAATTGGCTGAAATGGCGATATGGTGTGAATTGGGAAAATTCAAAATATATAATTCAGTTTAGAGTTGAATTATATCAACGTATATATTTAATTAACGATGGTCGAGCGTATAAATTATATCATAAATATAATCGAGCTCGAAATGGCGCGACAGTTCGCTATTTGGCGATTTGAACTTCAACTGGATATACAGGGTTCGTTTTAAATCGGATTTCTGTGAAACAAGAAACGTGTGGAGCTGGTGGAGTATATCTTTCTAGAGGAAGAGAAATATCGAGATTTCATCGTGCAGATTTTGATTTACGTCCAAATCAAATTCTAGAAAAGTCGCTGTGGAATTCCTTTATAATTCGTAACGCTTTATATACGTTATAAAAGGATTTTTCAATGTAAATTGAATATCGATTCAATATCGACTAAGAATAGCGAGTATATAATACTACTGGAGCTGTATGATATTCCTCGGTAAATATATACGATAATATATATTTATTTATATTTAATTTAATTATATTTAAATATATTTATATATTTAAATGGGCTATTTAGAGCTTTAAAAATAGCCACTTTTGTAAACGAAGTCGGAATTCGATGAAACTAATTTTGTTGAATCCGCAATGTTAAATTATTGTTAGATGTCAAGTTTCGTGATTTTTAGAGTTAGTATGTGACAGTACGGATTTTTAATGTGAAAAATAGTCAGTAATTTGACGGTTAAAAATACGCTGTGTGAGCAAACGGAGTCGGAATTCGACGAAACCAGTTTCGTTGGGACCGTAATGTCAAACTGTAGCTGTATGTCCAGTTTCATGATCTTCGGGTATCGCGTGTGATCACACGACTTTTTAGAAGGGAAAAACATATATAAAATAAAATAAAACTAAAATATCTAATCAAAAATATCTTCACCCATTTTTCTATAAATACCCCGCAAACCTTCCTAAACCTATTTTCAATGCTTTCACTAGTCAAAGGAAAAACCCGCCGCAGGTTTTCCTCCTGAAACCCATTATGGTGATTATGGAAAATCAAATGAAAATCAAAATAAATTCTATAAATTATTAGATATATATATATATATATATATATGAATTCCCACAGTACTTCTCTTCATCCTCATATAAGATTTCCTGAGTTCGACGTTAGTCTGGAACGTCCATCTCCTGAGTCGCGAAAACTAGGGTTCATCATTTTTTGGATGGAGCTTCGATTCAATTTTTAGCACTTGTTTTGGGATTAGCAGGTGAACTAACATCGAGTTGCAAAGATTCGTGGTATATGATGATCATAAGGGTCGTACGTTTTACTGTGCAAACCCAGCTCGAGCTCAAAGTCGCGCATTTGAGAAAGCTCGCGCGCTGAAATGTCTGGAGATGGATAGACAGAGATTTCGAAATGGGATAGGGCGATGATTTCTGTTTGTAGTTTAGTGGAGTATGGAGAGGAAGAGGGCGATTGGGATTTCGTAAATGGCATTCGAATTTCTGGAGTTAGTGAAGCAGTGGATGAACGAAACTGAAAGGGACCGTGTTTCTTTGTTCCTGGAGTTGGCGAGTTCATTCGGGGAAGAAAGGGAATTGCGATCATGGGCTTTTAAATGGGAGATGGGCCTACTCTCAAAAATGGTGAAGCCCAATCAATTTAAAGGAAGTAAATGATGGAAATAAATAAATGTATAAATCCGAAAATGGCTTACGGGATTGAAGTAGCAGCTTGTATGTGTTGAGGGAGGGACGAGCACGGTAGATTAGGTGGGTTGGATGGTGATATGGGCCGGATTGAGTGATTGACGAACCGTAAGTTGCGTTGGGACCGTATGGACGAGAGCTTCACAATGAAGCTGACTGGAAGTGGATTGGGGCTCGTATGAATTTATGGCGAAATAAATTGTTTGATTCAAATCAAATAACAATTTATCGTTCTTTAACGATGAACTGCCAAAGTGAGTAAATCTCACTAACTCTGAACAGTTCTATTTTTACAACGTATTCTTAGAACTGTTAAATATTGTCTGTTTGACTGTGTGTTGACTGTTTGATTGAACTGCTAGTCAGTTAATAGAAATTATAATTATATATATATATAAACCGTTAAAATATATGTCGATTCTGTTTATCAGAATATTTCACAGTGAAGCGAAATAGATGTTAATTATATTGTCTAACATCTGTGATGCAGGGAAACAGGTTGGAGATATCCAACTGGATTCCTCAACATTTATTTTACTGTGATTTATATATTGTGATATATAATCTGACGTTGATTATATGTGTTTGGACGATATTTATCGTTGTTATATGGCGTGTTAAATACCATAAGAAATGCCAGAATGTAGAAAAGGGATTTTCAAAGTATATTTTGAAAATAATTTATTTATATAAAATCAATGGATTTTATATTATAAAAGGAAAAGGATTTTGAATAAAAGAAATAGATTTGTAAATCAAATATAAGGGAATTATATTTGTAAAACAGATATAGAGGGAAATATTTGTAAAAACAAATATAAAAGGAAATATTTGTAGAACATTTACAAATAGATTAAAAGGGATTATTTATTTATTTAGGGAATAAATAGAATTAGAATAAAGGAAATATTTATTTAGAAAATAAATACGATATTATAAAAGAAGTTAGAATTAATCAGTTAGAGTTAAAGGAGTTAATCGAATATAATTTATTCGAATAGAGTTAAAGGAGTAAATCGAATATAGTTTATTTGAAAGGAGTTAATCAGTTAGAGTTAACCAGTTAGAGGTAATCAAATAGAGGTAATCGAATAGAGTTAAAAACGAACTAGAGTTAATCAAATAGAGTTAAAGATATAGAGTTAAGCAAAATTAGAAACTGACTAGAATTAGTAAGTTGAATGGGTTCCTGAGTATCGATCTGATGTTGGTTTCGGCCTTCGGGGTTTATACTTAGGAAGTTATTCTCTTGTTAGTTTATAGTTAGAGTCTGATAGATGTGGAAGAATAGTGATACATAATTAAGCCATGGAAATGTTTTCCAGTGTTAATAACGTATATTTTCTAAACATAGAAAATGAGGATATATATATATATATATGTTGGATGATTGATCGATATAATTTCCTTCTGGAAATAGTATCGTTGTTTGCACATGTGTTTTTCTTTGATAGTTAAATCACAGACTATCAATGTTTTGACCATTTTAACGTTGTTAATATGGGGAGACCGGTTGGATTATTATCCAAAGAACCACTCTGTATTGGCATAAGCTTGCGAATCATATACGCCAAAGATAATTGAAGACGGAGTAAAGTGCAAGGGCTATGGTATAAGTCTTAGATAACAGTGCCTAAGATGGATATACTGAATAGTGCCTTCGGTTTGTCCAGTCCCAGGACAACTTGTATGGACGAATGTCTGACAGAGTATTCCTAACGAATCATATATATAGATCTCTTCAAAACGCATTACGTTAGGTGGCGGAGGAATACGTTTCTCTTAGCTTCATACCCGTGATACCATTAAGGAAATCGATAATGATTTGGCAGGTATGACGATGTGGTATTCCAAGTAAATGAAGATATGATATGAAAAAGATAAGCGTACCTTCTAGCCTCACATCCGGTAAATGACAAAAATCGGGCAGGCAGCATGGCTAAGTCGGTCGCTCCGAAGTTGGGTGTATAATCACCTATCTAGAGAATATTCATTTGCTTCTTTAATCTATCAATGTTGTCCCATATATATACGGGAAACTGTTGTTGATCCCAACCGTTGGTGATGTACATTCGATACACTCAAGCGAAATGAGTGGTCGGTCATGTGTGGCTGAGTTACAAGACGTTCTTGTTGAACTCTAGTGTATCGTTCCTAGAGTACACTGATCGGAAGGTGGTTCCATACCTTGTCATAGTTGGAAATCCATTACCCAATACGTGCTTGCGGTTTTGATTGTATACTATATATGTAGAACGTGAGATGAAAGCGTTTCTGCTAGATGATTATTATATTGTAGTTGATAGACATTATTATAGTATCAAAAGGTTTTTGATATAAAGATATTTTGGATTCTCATAAGGGAAAAACCCGTTCCGTTATACGACGTGGTCTTATGAGATATCGTTTACTAGTTCAAACTGTTTAATCTGTTTTACTCATACCAGTCTTATGACTGACCCGGAGTTTATTTGTTTGTTTTCCCTAAACTCTTGGGTGCCTAAATTTGTATGGGCAGTCAAGTAGTCGGGATTTTTCAGATACACTTGGAGAGCTTGGAGCAGGAGGCTTCAGGATTCTATAGCTATTATTATTTCCGCTGTTGTTGTAAGTGTTGTACTCTGCAATGTTATTGTATATATATACTGTTTGTATTTCAAAAGTTATGTTATATTTTATTCATTCCGCTGTGAGATTCGTGTTTACTCTGATGATGATGTTCTTCTTCTGTTCTATTAGTTCTATCTTATCTATCCTCACCTTCTATCCTCTTTCTATTAATTTCTTGAATTTCCAGTACAATTTGGGGTTGGACTTGTGTTATTTGGTCAGCTCAAACTGGAACGGATTTCCGGGTCATTGTATACTTGTTCTCGCAGAAGGATCTTAATTTACGGCAACAAAGGTGGATGGAGTTCCTAGCTTCTTATGATTTTGAAATCGCTTATACCCCTGGCAAGAGTAATGTGGTGGCCGGCGCACTAAGTAGGCAGAGGATGGCCTTAAGTCCTCTGTTTGTGGAAAGGAAGAGCTTGGAGTTCATATCAACTTTTGACTTTAGACCCTCCATCGAAATTTTTCATGATTTATTTTCATTGCTAGAAATACGACCCACTCTTATGGATCAGATAGGAACTTCACAGCGAGGCGACCCTCATATTTTAGACATCATGGATAAGCTGAAAAGGGGAGACTTTTAGTCACCTCAGTAGATATTCCATAGATGAAAAGGGGTGGTTGGGACGAGATTGAAGGCTTTGTGTTCCTCAAATTGAAAGCCTGATAAAGACAGTCCTAGAAGAAGCCCACCATTCTAAGATGACTATTCATCCAGGTGGTGATAAGATGTACAGAGACATGAAGAGGGTTTTCTTTTTGGGCTGGGATGAAGAAAGATGTGGTAGAGTTTGTTTCTCAATGCTTAGTTTGACAGCAAGTCAAAGTTGAGCAAAAGAAGCCCGGTGGTTTACTTCATCCTCTGGAGGTTCCTCAGTGGATATGGGAGAGTGTCTCTATGGATTTCATAGATGGTTTGCCTAGATCGAAGAAAGGCAACATCAATATCTGATTTGTGGTGGATAGACTCACTAAGAGCTCTCATTTCATTCTAGTTAGAGAAACGTCTGAGAAAATTGATCTTATTCGACGGCGGATGAAGACAGCCCAAGATAGGCAAAAATCTTACGCAGATAAGAGAAGGACTGGCATCGAATTTGAAGTGGGAGACTTAGTTTTTATTAAAGTATCATTTCTAAGGAATGTGGTTCGCTTCGGATCTGTAGGGAAGTTGGCACCCATATTTGTGGGACCATTTCCCATAACTAAAAGGATCGGCCAAATGGCCTATAGATTAAAGTTCCCAGAAAATCTATCCGGCGTTCATGATGTTTTCCACGTTTCTCATCTACGGAAGTGCTTGCATGACACCGCGGAAGTTGTTGAGCTAAGTATATTAGAGAAAGTAGAAATGGAACGGGATGCAACAGTTAGACGAGTTACTACACGTATTCTTGGATCAGAAGTTAAGAAGCTACGCAATAAAGGAATCAAGCTGATAAAGGTTTAATGGGGAGATAACCCAGAAGATGCGACTTGGGAGACCGAAGACAAGATTCGTGCTTCGTACCATTTCCTTTTCGACGGTATGTTCTTAACTACTTTTCCAAAGTTTTATCTATGCTTGTTTCTATCATTTGAGTATGTTCTATCAGTAGCATTTTCGACCTTTAGATAGGAATCCTATGGATATAAACATGTGTTTGAGACATGTTATGTTTGATGGATGCAAGTGTTTGCTAGTGGTTGCCTGTGGATGCATATACGCACACATAGACACTAGATCGGCTCAATCACTCTCATACTGCATATGGAAGTGTGTGCATTTTTCTTTCCTTCAGTGGGTGAAGATGGATGTATTAGCATATGGATGTGCATTTGGACGAATGAGTGTGCACACAAATAGAACTTACATGTTATAATAGGAATATTTGCATACAAATTGGATTCATGGCACTAACATACATTGCATTGAGGAGGTCAACCGAATCATTAGACCGCCTAATCTTCCCATTAGTATTGGGACATATACACACACCTTTGCATATGCTCATATAAGGGTTTGAAGTCATTAAGGACAATGGATGCTTGTGATTAATGAATGAGTAGATGGATGATGGATGATATGATATACATTCTTCTCAACTTAGTGATTTTGGGGACGAAATCCTTTGAGTAAGGGAGAATGTAACACCCCATAATTTTAACAACACTGGAAGAGGATAAATTAAATAATAATTAATTTGATATTCAGAAGTAAGGTAAACGGACTACGCCATTGCATTCATCTCTAAATTCTGGTTAAGATAGACATTTGGTTTTCGTAAAACGGATATCGTATGAAGAAGTTATGAAGGTTTGAAGTTTGTATACGCGTAAGATAATTATATATATATATAGGGCCTCGAAATTCAAAATTTCATTTCAAAATTCGAAATCATGGAAATTGAGGGAAGCGGGAAAATCCCGCCTAGGGGAGTCAACCCTTAGGAGGGGTGTCGACCCCGGGGTCGACCCCTCAAGGGGGGTGTCGACCCATGGGTCGTCCCCCTAGAGCTGAGGTGGCAGTCGAGTTTCTGGGGCTGGCGGCTGTATATAGAGGACCATTTCTCTTGTTTTCTTCACTGAAAATCAATGGAGGCCAAATGCTGCCGGTGCCTGAACTAAACCGAATCCATTTTCTTCTACAACTATCAACTAGAGCTAATCAGTTAGAGATTCGTGTATAGATCTGAGATTCAACGCCAACAATTTCTCTTCTATCTTCTAAAAATCCAAACACTGTGAGTTTTGTTATTTTTAGATTTAAATGGCTAAAAGTAAACATGATATAACTGAGATTTGGATCGGTTATAAATTATGAATCTATGATATTATTGGATCTTAACCTTTCTCATGCTAGATCTATTTTTATAGATCTAATTATCTTGTGGTTAATTTATCATGTCATATATGTGGATCTTAACCTTTATCTATGTTTGTGGTTAATTTGGATCTGTCATTATTTGGACAGTTAAAAATCTTGTTAGATCTATTTATCCCTCTAAATCGTCTAGTACCTATCATATGGTGGTTAATTTAGATCTGTCAGTAATTGGACATATGAATCCTTATTTAGATCTATTCATGCCTATTAGGACATCGTTATTATGTTTGATCTAGTTTTATCATCACCTGTTCACTAGATCTGTTTTTATGTTCACCTTATTATTATGCCAATTACATGTCTATGCCAGTATATATATTTATGTCAGTTATGTTTGAATAATCACTATTGTCATCTTTCCATCACCTTTCCCTTTTTATTGTTTATGGCCAAGCTACTTCCTAGCCTAGGCATGACGCCAAATATATGCGAATGGGTTAGTTAGGGGACGGGGGAAACATTAGAATTGGCATAATTTGTATAATGAATATGAATTTGAACATATAATTCGCTATGAATATAATTGGTTAAATGGGCATGAACACCTATAAGGCACAGGTAATTAATTGGTTAAAATGCCTAGGATTACAGTAATTAAAAACTGCAACTGCACTTATGACACGAAGTTAGATTGCATTTGTGGTGGAAGTCTACCCGGACCCGACCGGCATATCCAGCAACCACAAATGTTGAATCTAATGTGAGGGGTCTAAGTGCACAAATATGAGACAGGCAAAGACATGAGGTTAGGCCCAACTTGTGGAAGGAGTCTGCCCGGTCCCGACCGGCATATCCAGCATCCACAAGCTGTAGGCCTAATGTGGGAGGTCTAGCCCATTATAAACCATAAATGGACATGGTAAGAAATTGAAATACTTAACCTAGTTGAATTCATAGGGATTGGGTGAACATAAACATGAATGGGGGTTACATAAACTTGGTTGAACAATGGGAGAGTTAAGTTAAGTATATCTGAGATGGGTGGGTAATATTCAAATATAGGCCAACAAAACTTAACCAATTGGGGGTTATGTGTAACACCCCGAGAATTCTATAACATCAAGCTTCACAAATTAAGGTATAATTAATTCTAAATGAAACAATTAAGGGAAACGGGTTTCACCGTTGCGATCGTCTCGGAATTCTGCTTGAGATAGAGTCCGAGTTTGCGTGAATCGGACTCTGTATGAAGGAGTTATGACCTCCAGAAGTTTCAGAATTCAAATTAAAATTCAAACAGTTCAAAAATTCAAAATCAGACCCAAACTGGGCTGGGCGGGAATTTTCCCGCCTAGGCACCAGGTCGACCAGGGGTCGACCTGGGGGTCGACCTGGTTTGGCCCTTGGCTGGCCTGGTCGGGTTCTGGTCGATTTCTGAGGCTTGGCTGTGTCACTAGGGCTGACATGTCACATTTTGGTTGGCTCCTTTCGAAATGAATGGTCTAGATTCGTCTATGATCATCTGACGGCTCAAATCAATCTGAAATTCTATAAATACAACCTAAGACTCCAACCTAAATTAACATAAGAAATTAGAGACGGAGCCGCCATGTTGTCGGTAGGAAATTGAGAGGAGCCTCCACTTGTAGAAAAGCTTAGAGATGAGCCAAGTTAGATTTAAAACACGAATCAAATCAACGTTAGTCTACCCAAAGGAACACATCTCAATTTTAGAACTCAGAATTCAAGTTCATCGATCGTCGTAAGTCTAGTTACGTTTGAGATGGAATTGAAAAAGAACGTGATTTGATATGAATAGGAAATTGGAATCACATTATGTTATAATGTTTATGTTGTATAATGTTAACAATGTATATATGTTGCGATGATTTTTATTGTGAAGAGAATTGGGATGTTTGTGGTATAAATTGATGTGATGTGGACCTGTTTAACGTTTGTAATTGAAAACAACATCACTTGCAAGTTTGTGGTTAATATTAGAATTTACACCTTTATGTTTATGTGGTTAACATGGATTGTATACATTTTGCTAAGTCCAAGTTAAGACTTATATACACATGTTCTATGTTAAGACCGTTATGCTAACATGATTAAAATCCTTGTATATATATTCTTATGCTCATTTCAAGTTGTAATTGGATCCATTTGGGTTACGCAATTAATACAAGTTTCATGTTGAAATAGGCTACATGATTTGAGTTAGTTCACATCTTTGTGTAAATACCAAAATTTGACATTTTTATGAACATGGAATAACCTTGTCACATGCTAGTTTTGTGTTTGAAGTTATGCCTAGATAAATATGGTTAGGCCTATGTTTATTCAAGTCAAGATCATGCCATTTTATGTGACACCTAATTAGATTTAGCCATTTTGCAAGTTCACCCCTATTATGTTCATAATGGCTATGCCAAAATGCCAAGTTCACACCTATGACATTCATGATGATCATTTTGCAAGTTCACCCATATAAGTTCACACCTATGACATGTTATGTAGATAGATTCCTTTATGCAAACTTTGTGCGCTAAATTAGGCTAAGTTTTTAGCCTAATATCATATGTTAAAATCATGCGAACGAAAATTTGGCTAAGAGTTGTTAGCCTAATATTTAGACGGGGTAATGTTGGGTAAAATGGGTAGGAAAACTTGGCATAAAAATATATGGAATTGGCATGTTTGTCACATGCCAAAATTTGTGACATTTAAATGGTATAAATTCTTATACCAAAAATGTTAAACTTGGAATGTGGGCCATAACCTTTAATGGTTAACAAATTTACATATAACAGGTAATAAAGACAAATATGTAAATTTAGAAAATACGAATGTACTTAACACGAGGTTGGATTGAGTTGTGATGTAAACCTGCCCGGACCCGTCCGGCTGTCCAGTAGTCACAACAATACCTATCTAATGTGGGTGGTTAAGCATGGAGCCCAATAAGGGCCCGAGGTTAGACTGAGTTACAGTGTAAATCTGCCTGGAACCGACCGGCACATCTAGTAACCATAACAATATCTGACTAATGTGAGTGGTCGGTGCTTTAAGAGGCTAAGGACAGATGGTAGGGTTAAGTTAACTAAATCACTTAACCAATTCAACATGTTAATAAAATTGATGGGTAGGGTTAGGTAAATACAGACACTTAACCACTTAACATGTTTGACTAGAAAACCCTAGTAACGGGGACCCATTTCAGCAGTAACCGAATTAGGTATCATGGTACCCTGAAACTAGGCAGGGTGGGGCACGATTATTGGGCTGATTGTAAGCGGTCAAAGCGACGGCAGTGGGTGCAACAGTGTGGGTTCTAACGGAGTGCGGGCATGCACACACTTCGGAGCAGACAAACAGGGCACTGGGGGCACCAGTAGTATAACCTATGTATTCTAAGGATTGTGTCAGGCCGCCACCATGGGTCTTGATACACCCCATGGTGGGACCAGCATAGGTATCTACAAATCATTGGGGGCCGTAAGACACAGATGATTATGCGAGTAGGAGCCGATCTTTAGAAACGGGATCACTTCACCCTCAGCATAGGGTGCATCTTTAGAAAAGGGGATCACTTTACCTCCAGCATAGGGTGAAAGTTAAGATAATACAAGTAGGTGCAGAGATATAGTGTGGGTGCGATGGTACATTCGATTCTAAACTACACTTCCTTAGCTTGTGATATTTTCCTGTTTTCAGTTTATATCTATCATGCCCTTTTTCTTATTCACATACTGAAGAGTCACTAGATTTACTCAGGCTTTATGTCTGACTCTATTTTCTTTTCGTCTTCTTTTCTTTCGTCCCCCCCCCCCAGGTCCACAGGGAGGAAACAACCCAGCTTAGTCAGACTCTTTGCCAGCTTCAAGACCGTAGATGTATGGTTTGGATCTCTTTTGCTCAGACTATGGCTTTGGATATCACTATGGGGATTTTTGTTACTTTATTTATGTTTTATGCGTCTTTAATAATCAAGACAGTAATGAGGTTGTAATGTTGGAAGTATTTTGAGACAATTATGGAAATGTTTTGTATGAACACGTATTGATGAAATAAAAGCCTGTTTGTCCGCTGTTTAAAATATGTGTATTTATATCTGTCTTGTGTTTATCTGTGACTTTTACTTATAAACCTCCACCAAAGTTAAGGCATTCCCTTTGTGAGTGACCTTAACGGAGGTGGGGTGTTTCATTATGTATTAAAGACACTTATAGGTAAGCATAACTGGTAGAAAGATTGGAGTTACAAAATTAAAGACACCCTTTAGGGTAAATATAACCTATAGAAAACTGAGTGGGGGATACAAGACAAAGGGAAGAGCTTGTATCAAATTGTGTGGGACCCGTTTCACTCAGTAACCAGGAGTAGGTATCAAACAAAGTACTCCGAACTAGGTCAGAGAAGGGGCACACTTACTGAACTGATTGTAAGAGATCCAAACGTAGAGGGCGGTGTGAGTGGCGTAAACCGACCGGGTCATGTGCATGCATGGGCCGGGCAGAGGGGGATAAGATGACCTTGACACATGTAGATATGGGGTTGTGCATATCAGTGAAGGATTGCCACTTTAGGACATGATATATCCTACGGTGGGGCCGACACAGTGTATCTACGCGGATTAGGGAGCCGATCGATTAGGGTAGTAGTTAGGATACATACGGACGTATGCCTAAGTTTACCACCTTATAGTGGAAGGGATCATCTTATTCTGGTTATACTAGTAGTAGTGTAGAGTAATCATTAGGGAAGCGTATACACTCTATCCTGTTACCTTGTCATACTTACCTTTTATGTAGTTATCTCTCTCTTATCCTCTTTATGCGCCTGTCATGTTACTTTTATTTATTTACTTTCTAAAAGTAACTGGACTCGCCAGACTTTATGACTGACCCTTTTTGTTTCCTCTTCTTTCTTCCGTTTCCTCCCCTCCCCCCTCCCCTAGTTTCTCAGGGCGGGAACACTCAGGCTTGACCGTGATTCTTCTTTTATCTAGCTAAGGAGATGTTCTTAAAGTATTACTCAAGTTCTTATCTCTACTATGGCTTTGTCTCTTTTTGAGGAATTATGCTTTTTATGTACTCTGATGGAACAAGACAGAAAGCTTTATGTTTTTGTAATGGCTTTTATGTAGTTTCAGACTTGTGATATTTTGGACCACGATGTTATGATTTATGTTTGAAATAAAAGTTTTAATTTCGCTGTTATTTTATGTCTGTCTTGTAATATTTCTGTTTATGTTTACCTATAACGCTTCATGAAACTTTATGCGTTCCCTTTGTGAGTGACATTAACGGACGTGTGCTGTCACACCAACTGTCGGTGATATACATTATTTACACTCAAGTGAAATGAGTGGTCGGTCATGTGTGGTCGGGTTGCAAGATGTTCTTGCTGAACCCAATGTATTCCCCTCTAGAGAGGCGGCAGGTGGTTCTATACCTTGTCATAGTCAAAATCCAATCTCCAATAAGCGCTCGCGGTTCTGATTGTATACTATATATGTTGAAACGGCCTAGACTTCCCCAATCCCCGAAGAGACGGAGGAGCCCGGATTGCTTTGAGCACACGACGCATCAAAACACAAACATAAGAACATTTCATTTGTATTACAACAATTTACATCAGAGTATAAGAATATATCAGAGTACGAATAAATATTATACAATGGAAAAATATCAGAGATTAAATTACATTTATTTAAAATGTGTAAACACAATGTACAGCGAAAATACATCAACTAACACAAATAAAGGGAATACACAGATACAAAGCTTTCCAAATATAGCTCCCGCCGTAATCCAGGTTCTTGTGAAAAGAAATATCTGCAAATCCAAAACTACTGGCTGTCCATGTGGAAAATATGGGCACCCAGAGATTTGGTGCAAAACAATAAACTCCGAGTCAGTCATGGGACTAGCGTGAGAACTAAAACAGTTATTAACTTTATCTTTATATTGGATAAATCAAGGGACCACGCTGTATAACATCGAACGGGTTTCCTCCCATGAATACCATAAAACAAACAATGTAATGCTAAAAGAAAAAAAATGAAGCTATTATAAGACTTGGGTCCCATCACACAATGCAACACAAGCCGGAGGATAGAGTTTTACCTTATAATAGCCAAATATGCTTGGTACGCAAAATTCATCTTTTATTATTATTATAAGTGTAGAGTGTATAAATCAACTTCGAAAGTAAATGTATCAATCCTAGACGGCATAATACCCCACCCTAGTTTGTCCCCAAATATATAGGTATACAACAAAAACCACAAAGCTCGTATTGGAAAGTTGGGTTTCCATCATGACGGCTGCTGATTTGAAAGATCGATCACATAGTGAAATACTCCATGACTTACATCCAGGGGTTTTGGAAAACACCGCAATGCACATCCGCCAATATCCAGGAAATAAGTATAACTGCAGCTTTCGTCCAAGGCATTGGAAAACACCGCTTACTCTATCTATCTGGGAATCAGGTAGAAGTCCTATCCCTTATAGGGTGGAGCGACCTCACCCAGTATATCTCGGTCGACCGAATCCATGACAACCCTAAGGGTGTCTATCCTCATCTCAAAAGTATACTGACCTAACCACCAGTTCACCATCATACTGGTGTGTGAGGCTTGCGAATTAACGCTACACAAAGCTGTGCTACTTAAAGCTGTGCTTTTATCATCAACCACAATGCTCTGCTTTTCAACTAATGCCTTGATCCATGCATCTCAGCATGTCACATTGTCAATCCATACCATACCACTGATTTCTGCCAATATATAACCTTTAAGCTCGTACGTCTCAAGGAAGGGTGTTAAGCAAGAGAATAAATTCTCCGCCACCAAACAGATATATATTTAGCAGAGATCAACGAATACAACATAAAGGAATACAAAGTCAGACACACCATCAATTTGCAAGTCCGTTCTGGGTCTGAACGAAATAGGTGGCACCTTATTCCTCATCCCATATGTCTGATATAGGAGAGAGGCCCTTGCATATCCGTACAATCAACAAGTACGTACGAACCACTACCACTATAACCCCTTCATTTGAGCTACCCACATCCAGTGCATCAGTAGTAATCCATTCAATGTAAAGATCGCCAGCCTTCAACCACCGTCTTTAATATCTTCGACTTTTAGTCGTTGTATCAGTTATTCAGAATGGGTTAAACACGGTCTTTCCGAATAACTCGCGTATCTTATAATCAAGTGCTATAAAAACACATCATCCACATCATTCCATTCCAGAGTATTATTTTATTCAAATATTCGCATATTTAGGGAAAGGTTCCCACTAATTTAATCAAAGATAAGTTCATTTAAGCTTACTCTTTAATCTTCCTTTGGATATCATTTTCAAAAGATTTTATTTTATTTTATCCTTCCACAACTTACCCCAATTAAGGTTTATTAACTAGCCGGGATTATCGAGCCTTACCGAAGTAACCATTTATTTTTTAATCCCAATCCCAACCTATTCATCCCATGGAGAAAAACTGGTAATACTCCATATCTAACACCCACGGTGTTATCAGTAAATTTAATTACCATTTCATGTTCAAATCTAATTAAAGATTTAACTATCGCTGGGAATAAAACTGGTGGTACTCCATTGTGACGATCGCCCCAACCCCCGCACTATACAAGAGGAATAATGCGCTGAAAGGTGTGCCAGGCAACTATGGTCGATCATAAAGGTACGATACATAAGCGGAACCTGTCGTGAACTCACAACGTAAGGATAAAATAAAATAGAACATATACAATAGGTAGTGATAGTGAAGTAGAAAACACTAAACTTTGATGACAACTAGAAAGTATTTCCCATACACGTGGATAACAACAATAATGTTTGTATAGTTTGCCTCACTACAACACTTAGAGAAATAGCAAACAGCGGAAACAAATACTAGATAGTAATAAAATTGGTACGTGAGCCTCCTGCTCGCCATCAATCAACATCATCGTCCTCGCTTAAACATCACCTGTCACATGCTACCCAGTCTTCCCATCCACAATCGGATGAACATGCCAAGGTAATAAGAGGGAAACATAAAACCTTGAGTCAGACAACAGTCTTAGTGAGCGATAAAACAGCTAACAAACTTCATCAATAAAGTTTATGAGAATGGGTAAATAATCAACTAATCTACCCAGCTCTAGAGAAGTACTCTCAATTGCAAAATTCATCAATAAAGTTTATGAGAATGGGTAAATAATCAAATAATCTACCCAGCTCCAGAGAAGTACTCTCAATTGCCTTCCCCACTAATGACAGTGATAGCCTTTACAATCCATATACCCAAAGGAATAACAATTCATTCATGGAAATTAAAGCATCCATTAATATATGGCAAAGCAACTCAGTCATGATCACAACATACATTCAAACGTCCATGACTGACTATGGCTATCACCGCCAACCTTGCTTTGGAAATTTCGTTATCGTGTGACTGGCTAACCACTTTCCATCAACTGTCAAGGACCATACACGATGCCCCGGTTCTAGCAAAACTGCACACGCTATCCTCAACACGTGTTACACGTTATACCCAACACGTGTCTAGGCCATACACGACGCCTAGGGCAGTCGACCTACAATTGGTCTTTAATTGTACCCATGCTTTGAGTCCACTAGAAACTACGACAACAAAAATTCCTCAGCCTTCACATCCCTAGTCGTTATCAATTACGACTATTAATCATCTCAGAACACTTCAGAGCAATCACTTCACACGAACTCAATACGCCCTTGAGTTGTCATACCATTCGTTGTTCTACGCCGATCAACGAACACTTTTCAACACTACAAAACTTCCCAATTGAATTTAATTTGAAGTCACATCATCACCGGAAATTTGCGACCAGAAATGCCTGGCTAGAAATGGCCAAAATTGCTGATCAGAAATGGCCGACCCACTTTATGCCGACCCAATTTTAGGCCGACCCAACTTTGTGCGGACCTAACCTTATGCCGACCCACTTTATGCCGACCCAACTTTTACCCTGACCCAAATTTATGCCGACCCAACTTTAGCCGACCCAACTTTATGCCGACCTAAATTAGTGGTGACCTTAGTTTGTGACGACCCAACTGCATGCCTACCCAACTTTAGGCCGACCCAACTTTATGCCAACCCAACTTGGCTTGTTCCCCAAGACATGATTTGAGACCGACCGACCCAACTATGGCCGAACCCACTACAACAGATATACCTTATTATAGCGCATAAAAAACGTTGCAATATCTTTTGATAGCATTAGTGACGACGCTATATAGCGACATGTTATAATAACCTTAGCACATATCATAGCAGTAAATTAAATGCTATTCTTTTGAACATTTTATAGCACATATTTACCACTACGGAAAAAATTTCATAGCGTTTTATCCATGTCATTTTATTTAGCATAAATTTTTTTTAATTTTTTTTATGACAACAAGTTTTCCAAAGCAGGTGCACAACGCCATAACAAGATTTTTCATAGCGGTTTAGTATTTTTTATAGCTCTTTTTTCGAGCTATTATATTATTTCGTATAGCGTTTTAATTTTGATATAGTAAATCTTTTTATAGCACTTTACCTTGTACTTCTATAGCAGTATTTTTCCACTATTAATACATGTTTAATATAGCACATTTTCCCCGCTATACTATTCTTTCTATAGTGCACTGAATCTTCTCTTTCATCTAAATTGTGCATACTATCAGTATTTCAATATGATAACTTCAAAATAAGAAACTACACATCTAATAGAAATATCAAAGTCAATATTCTATTACCAAAGCATATCTAATACTAAAAGATATTCAGTTGTAAAACACAATAAATATGACCTGGCACAGTTGTTATTCATACATTGCTACATAAATAAGTTTAGATATAGTTTCAAAACAAAAAGTATTCATGAAAGCCATGTTCCCTCTGTCTCCTTCTGTCAACCCATGCGCATTTCATATATTAAAACCTGCAATTTTGACATGAATAAATTAGACTCTTATGACTGCATATGTAGATAATTATGAAGCATTTGAAAAAAGAAAAGTGCAAGCTGAAGCAATTGAAACCTAGTCACATTTTGTCTACCGGTAATACTAGTTGTAGTGCAAAGTGCAAAGCACATGAACATATCGATCTATATCCCATTTGGCTGAACTTTTCTCTATGTCAAAGAATCTTGAAATGTAACAGTCTACAGGAGAAGTGTGCTTCTAAATTCATATGACTTTTGTAATATGGTTGCATGAGCATTGATATTTTTGAATAAGTATTTTCAGACGATGCCTTAACTTGAGCTAGAAACAAGCACTTGTGACTTGTTGTGGCGATTTGTAACACTTCAGAAAGTAGCTTCATTATATTAATTCCTAGTATAATAGTAATTTTGTGATCCTGTTATCTTTCCATCATGCATATTGCAAATTTTTGTTGTTACTGCATGAAAGTTTCTACTGTAAATTTCCTAAACCTGGCTTTCACAGTACAATATGAATCAAAAGCTTGTTTTTTATTTTGTTTATCAGCTTCAGATGAGCACTTAGACTCCAACCTTATTGTCTTGTAACCTTCATTTGATTTTATTATGCACAAATCTGGACTGTCTTTACAAACTGACAACATAACCAAAAATGTTTTGTTCATTCTTTTTTTGTATTTAAAAAGCAAAAAAAAAAGTCCCCCAAAAAAAATCTATTTTTAGAAAAACTATACTATACATTTGTATGTATAGGAACTATTCACAACAACGTAGGCATAAAAACTCCCAGCTCACCAGCATATTAAGATGACAAAAATAATGATTTACCTGACTTGCCGAAATTTCAAACTATTGGATGTTCAATTTATTTTTTCTCTTTTCATAGGATGAACACACTGTATTCTATTACAATATGCGATTTCTTTTGCTCTTTCCTAATTCATTCAGCTGTTTGTGCCTGCTACTTAGAAAATCCAGGTCAGGATGGAAGATATCAAGGCAACTAGCATGAGTATGGAAAATAAGCAACGTTTAAAGTAACAAGAAAATTGAGCAAACCTTGATTATATGTATTCAAAGATTAATACCGGAAAAGTAAATACAAACAAGTCTTAAAGAACAACAGAAAACTTGTCTTCGGTACAGAAATTTCACCTGCAAAAATTAATCCCTAACTGTAATTTATTTCATAAGAGCTACAGCTAAATAAATAGAGAAATAGAGCTACAACTTCTTCCTAAAATCAATATTTTGGCAAAGCAGGTTCAACATCGGTTACAACTATTACTCCTATTGCTATAACTGATAAATGATCCTCCTAGTCTTGTAGCATCTATTTAATACACATATATCCACCATTACTACAAAATACAACAATAATTGATATGCAGGCTGAAGCGCCGACTGATGTGTTGGCTAAAGTGCAGGCGAATATGTTACAACTATTGATAGGTTAATTGCAAATGAAAATATCGTTTAACCTAGGATGAATTCTCTATTTTAAAGACGAAATAAACATGAAGCCTACTATAAATGTGGATTCGACCACTGGTTTATTTCTAAAGGTGCAGAACCTATCCTTAAAAATCAATAATAGCTTTCTACAAAAGTTATTATGTACAATTATACATTTCCCTTTCTTTTAAGCGTGATATGGATCAAATCAACATATTTCAGTAAATCCAATTGCACAAGCAGCCCCCGAAAAATAATATAAAAAATCACATAAAATTTATGTATGATGAACCAAAATATTGCAATGTAGAAGTTAATAAATAAAATATAGAAAATATGAAATGGGTGAATTGAACTATGTATAAATAAGGGCATTAATTTAATTTCCTAAGTGAAGAAGGCCCGATTTGTAAAATAGAATGTAAATTTTGACTAACACCAACAGTCTTCTATTATCAATCTTCTTTTTATAGTGTAATGCTAAGGGCACCTAAGTTTACACTTCCTAATACCACATATAAAAATAATAAACATAATAAATCTTACATACTTCCTAATACCAAACACATTTCACACAGCAATCAACCACTGCCCAAAATCGTTTTGCAAGGCGAACAACCGCAGGACAACACCGTTTTCCATGATTATAAACCACCAAATTACCGTTGTTCGGTTGTTGATCGGCGTGGAAAACGGTGTTGGTCGATGGTTGTTTGTCGTGCAAAAATATATTTGAAAATAGCTTATTTGGTAGCCCCTTAATATGTTTGGTATTAGAAAGAGTAGTATATAATTATATGGCATTTTTTAGTAATGGTATTAGAAAGAAGAAAACAAGGTATCCATAGCAACACACTATAAAGGGAAAGTCTATTTACACAAACATAAATAGACATGATTGGAGACACAATAGATCTTCACCATTAGATTGCCCAATGATTTCCACCTCACCATGTAAGGATAAAATTATCCAATGACCGAAATCATGTGTCTCCAATTTATGTCTAATTTTGTGTCATCCCCATATATATACAACTAGTACTTTTACTTTAAAGGTATACATTTTTGTTTGAACCTGTGGAATTTATACATTTTAGTATGAACATAAGGAAAATATATGTTTGGCACATGTATTCAACCTTTTCCTTGTGCATTACTCAAATAACTTTGAACCACCACAGAGGCTTGCCAAAATCTACAAAATGTATATTTAGCCGAATCAATGATTTTTTTAAAAAAATCCAGTTCACTTATTTTAAATGAACATATATTGTTGCTTTGAAGAATCGTATGAACATTAGTATGTATTTACACAATAAATATGACTGCATAAAATAAGCAAGCTGGTTACTATATATTTCATACTTGACTTTTCCTAAATATTCTAATAGTAAAAGCTACAGCAAGTTAAATAAATATTGTATTTTTTCCTATGTTCCTAAATATTGCAAATAAGCCTTACAAGTAAAAGTTAAACATCAAATTTCCTTACGAACATGACTTTCAAATGAAATAAAGATTAACAAGTTCAATTAATAAAATACAGTAATCAACAAAGATAGAGCACAGATATAATGGAAGCACCATCATTTCATAGCACTAAAGTTTGCATGAATCCCAACCCATGTATTGTATGTAACATGTGAAACACTTTGAGACGTAAATCGGTCAATGATAACTTGCATAAAAGCTGTTGCAGTTAGCTACAGAAAGGAGCAACAAACGTAAAACGTGTCTACTAATGTTTGTAAACTACAAAGACATTTACAAATTAATTTCGATATGAAGATGATGCTGGAATTTAAAGTGTACATGGTTAGCTGACCCACACGGACAGTATAGTTTACTACCATTAGAGATTGTAGTATGAGTCTTATTTCAATAATTGAACAAATAAATCAAATGATTCTCTGCTCTCTTGTAAACGACTTGATCTCTGTTGAACAATTAATAATAATCCTTTTGTGAAACCATCTACAACATACAACATCACAACAAAAGTCATCTTTGATGAATAGTGAACAATTACTGATATTCTTTCTACTGCTCTCAGTTCAATTGACTACATATAAATAAATCATTTTACATTTTACGTCCATTGAATTTTATGGGCTGAAAAATAAATGATTTAAAAAGGGAAAAAAACTAAATTAAACTAACTTTAAGTTATAAATAAGTGATGGACATTTTACATTCCAATGATAAGGTTAAAAATACATGTCTCACCTAGTGTGTATGCACATAGGATAATCATGGCCAGCTTCAGCTCGAGAGCAGTCCCACATCTTGCAAAAGACATACATGCTGCGGTCACTTGCATTAACCGAGTCAAATGGTGGGAACATAAGCACAAAGGTGTGCATTTAATGTCAATTTCCTATGCTCAAATTCTAAATTCCAGTTTTCTATTTGTTGATTTTATGTTCAACAAAAACTTGGCAACCTGTATGTCACTTTGACTAAAAACTTTTATATTTCTAGAATGAGAAAAGTATTAGGGAAATTATGTCTTTAATAAGTGCGTTTACCAATTTAATACTTTATATCAAAGATATGTTATGTGAATATTAATCAATAACATATGTTCTACAATCAGTGCATCCACTTTAAATAAAAAAATAAAGGTTAAATAATTGCATTAATAAAATAGTTTTCTATGCTAAGAAAATGAGGGAGATACATGTTAGCAATATCACATATTTTGTTGTACATGATGGCTATTTCTAAGTTTAACACTTACCAAGTAGTAACATTCATAAATGTTTTAAATTACCGTTGGACAATAGTAACATTTGGAGGTTTTTATCCTCAAAATGAAGCATATTACGTACATGGAATTTTATGAGACTACCTCTATGATTGCATGCTTGAACTCTCTACTAACGACTAACCCTTCATATTGAGGATGAGAACTATCGTTTTAAAACTCAGATCCAACCATAGGAGAAGCATAATCGATGTCCATAGGATGAGATATACTGTTTCTAGCCACAGAAGCTAATCTAGGTAACCTCAGATGTACTGTGCCATGAGATATACCATGCATCCACTCGGCCCTGCTCAATTTGTAACAAACATATATGCTACAAACTTAGGACACTGCAGTGGGGCCTTGATTGGCCAAAATATTAGAAAGATGGTATTTTGAATGTACACTCACGTATGGAACTTCAAACAAATTAGATATGTTTGTTTGTTTATTTTGAATGTTTTAATTGCATTGCCGTAGATTCAATAAAGATTAAAGAGCATGAGAATTGATATCAATATCAATACTAAATTATAGTTGGGAGATACATGCTTAAAAAATGATACTAAAAAATGGTTAAAACAATAAAGAATAATGAGCTTTAACAATGAATTCGATAAAAGGAAAGAAAACTTTCCCTTGAATATACTTACCTTGAGAGCATCAATATTATGTGTGGAGGATGAAAGATCTCATACATTTAGTCTGTGTCGAAGCATAATAAAGAAAACCGTAAGTGTTTGAATTAACGGTTACAAACTATATATATATATATATATATATATATATATATATATATATGCACGCACACACACACACACACACATATATATATATATCAAACATGTTCACATTGTATCGCCGGTCTTGTAAATATTCAGGAAATACGTATTTTTTTAAAATAACAAAGAGAAAAGTCATCCATAAATTTCATAAAACTTACCATGAATCAATAATTTACAACAAATCCAAGTGGAAAATTAAACCTGCCTGACCACACTATCAAAAAGTAAAAAGATAGTATACCTTGAAAATTGGAGAAATTAATCCATCTCTAGTTCTTAGCAAAATCGTAACCAAATGATGATTGTACACATGACCAAGCTCAACTCTCCTATTTATACTCACAAGTGCGAACCCATGCTTCGCACACGGGCCGTGGAAAACTCAAAAATAGTTGGACTGTAACATAGTAGGTATTAACTTTTGGATATTTATAAAAAAAAAAAAAAAAAAGAAGAAGGTATACTTTTATATGTGTTTTGTTGGCAACTTGCATCTTATTTTTCTATATTTTCAAAAAGCTACATAGCATAATGGCTAAGAGAGTAATAGTTTAGATTAGACGGGTGATTATAAATGATGGCAAGGGAGCATAATATAATTATAGATTATTTTGAAAAAATTATTATTGCTATATATAGTAAAGTGAATACAATGTACCATGCATATATGCATGCGAATTTCTTCTTATACGGTATACGAAAATCATATCTTTTGTATTATTCAGTGTTTTCCGAGACAAATAAGTTTATATAAGTTTGAGATTCTCATATACCACGACGTAGGTGATAAATCTGAAGTTAAGAAATAATTTCATATTACAATAATGTTTTATTTACCAATTGTTACAAATGATAATACAGAAAATACTAACATGGAGCATCTGCTGGGCATAGTTTTTGTATTTTGTACTCCTACTCCTACTTGACAACTGGTATATAGAGCATGGTTTTCGATGAAATATGATTTATATAAAGAAGAAAATAAAATAATAGGAAGCGTGTGTTTACTTTTTAAACTTGTGTAGTTTGCCGGGTTCACCCTTTGATGTTTCACATAATAAAAAACGAACTAATTAAGGGAACGTTTTAATTGTAATTCTGCAAAATAAAGAATTGGATGAATTTATATCCTAGTCCAACTAATCTTATACTATATGTTAATATGCCTGTCATATTGATATTATTTTTGAATAATTGACTCTATAAAGAAAATATCAACATGTTAACACTCACATGCCTTATATTGTTAGGCTATATTGATATACCAATTTTTATCCATATATTGACCGCAAGCTATTTATTCTCATTTTGCTGGAAGATTACAAATTATTACTTAAGAAATCTGTATTTCTTTTAATTGAATAATTTGTACAAAAGAAATCTCTATCTTTTTCAGTTGAATATCTTTATGAGCGCTAGAACATAATAAGGAAAAAGAAAATGTTAGCATCTCCTGCTTTGACAAATCATTATCCGACATTGGTTGGAACTGAGAACGAACTTGATCATGCAATGCCTGGTTGGTGAACTCCCTCTTCCATGTCTCACCGACTAGCAAAATAATTCTTGCAAAACTAATTTATACATTGAGTCAAATGGAAAGTAGATACTTCTTATGATATATTATGTACGATCATAGACCCATATCGTTACATTGCGCATCACTTTTCTACCCAGTCATCATGAATATTTAAGCTGGGTCGAGTAAGTTTGATTGCTATACAAATATGCACTAATAATCGATATAAAACAAAAATACATTTACAAAAAGTTACGCAATGAATATCAGATATCGATTGGAAAGGTAATAAAAGCAAGAACCAAATCACAATGGGCGTTTGATTTTTGTGTGTGTATATATATATATATTCGTGTGTGCGCGCGTGCACGCGCGTGTTTGTGCATGTGCACGTGTATATATACACATTTGCGCAAAAGCACAAAATTTTGGCCTGACTGAAGAGTTTCAAAAATACCCTTACATATATGTAAATCGCTTGAAATAAGACTTAATAATCAAACATTTTACAATTTCAAACTACATCTCTTCAAATATTAATAAATTTTAATATCATGCAAAAATTAGATTTAACAAAATGACATTCTTCGTAGTATCATTCTATATTAACTAATAACATAAATTAGACACCCAACCACAATTAATAAACTTCAGCCAATCATTCAGCCTCAACCTTTTCCTACCGCTCAGAAGATCCAGAAACTCATGCTTCTGTCATATGGTCGAGCACTCCCAATCAGTTAGTTCAATTGCTTCTCTAATATGCCATATGATTATGTTGCACTAAAAGTCTTCAGCCATGACAACCAAAACCGCAGGACAATTCTAGGCATATAGTAACAATTTGTTAACTCTGTACCCGACAACTCACTCATTATACAATCATTCAGCCCTGCTTATCCAAGTGATACAACCCACCTTCAGTCTGTAATAGAAACTGTTAGCATACGTGACATTACGGTAGTACAATATAAACAGCAGGCACTGTCAATAATTTAGTTTTGTTTAGACTTCAAATTTTAATTATATAACTAAGTTTCTTTCCCAATTAAAAACCGTTGCCTTCTAGCACTTATACTACAAAAGGAAAATGTTTTGAAATTCAAAAGAAAAACAGGACCTTGATAAAAAAATTGGTCGTCCATGTTTTGCACCTTGAAAAGGATGATGTAAACTAATACTTTTTCTTGCCGCCACAATGTTTGGTCCAGCAGCATTGGCTATTTCTTTCACTAATAAGAGTAATTATTTTCTATATAGTAAATTAATGACAGGCAGAGGAAAAAGATGTAAAACTCTAGAACCTGTCATCCATTTAACTTCCAAACATTGCAATTGCACATTGACATAGTAAGAAGGTAATAACTAAAAGAAGAGATTTTTAGCCTCATACAAAATGACATCTTCATCTGCAACATCCTCACAGGTTAAAAATCCAAGGTACACACAATTGTAATTGCTGAAAATTAACAATTAATCAACATCGAAAGTTGTAAAATTATAAATAATACTTATTCAAAAGCTAGGACTGCACGTCAGGTTGGAGCAATTGGTTGATCGCTCACCCAAAATTAGAACAAAATCGACTTTGAAAGTTTAAGAACTGGATAAAACATCTATTATAAAGTTAGGAATTCACCTAAAAAAGGAGCAGCCGATTGATTGCGCAATGCAAATACCTCATCAATGTCGGTCATTAAATCATTGACAGAGGGAAGGCATGAGAGGCAGGAAAAAAATTGATGCAGCATATGTTCGGGAATAGCCCACATTGAAGCGCTCCAATCGCTCGCTACAATCGCCTGCAACAATCACAATTTGAAAAAGAGCTATTCGATTTATATATTTGAAAAATGAGTCAACATGACTGTAGAAGATGAAGTATCGTCATAAAGTACCTAAAGAACATGATAAAACCTTATTACATGTGGGTTATTGTATTTTATCTGAATCATTGTCTCGGATATAAGAATATAATCTCCATAACTTCAAATTTAGATATATGGAAATAATTGAGAATATTTGAGTATGCAAAATATACTCTAAACATAATAAAAAATCATGTAAAATGCAAGAAAATTTAAGATTTAGTATTAGATAAATTCAACATTTATAAAGAATTTATATGAGTCTCCTTGTTTTATTTAGAACTCTGAAGTAGATATAAATGAACATATGTTTTGTGGGTAATAGTTAGTCAAAAGATAACTACTTGCTGAAGTTTATACTTTGCATACTATCTATTCTGCATTCTCTCTTTCAAAGGATGAATAATGATATGGTATCTTTATGATATCTTAGAAATTATCTAAAGAATTTGCAATGGCATGTGAGCTTTTACTGCTTTAACCTGGGGAATAAAAACAAATAGGGTTTACGTACATCCGTGTTTTACACTTATGCAGCAAATATCTAATGCCACATGTAATAGCTTAGAACAATTGCAACGATTTTGATGTAATTCCTAATTATACTTGCATGTATTATGTTTGAATAGGATACACACAATTGGTTACATGGAACCAGTGGTGATTAAAGGCTTATAATAAGATGGATTTTATTTCTAGTCATACACACACCAACCAAACAATTGTAGCTTGTGTTCACATGTTATTCACTTGGAGTGTAATGTAAGTTGCTAGGTTTCAAATTACGGAATTATTGTCGCTTGGGTTTATCACAATATTAATGGTCTAATCTTGATTGCTTAGGTGTACTAAAAAATGATACCATAATAGAATGACAGCTTCAATTGTTATGCCATTGTGGTTGGTATTGAAGGAAGTCATCGATTAGGTTTTCTGCTCAATAACATATGCATTAACACCCAGATATTGACTATCAATGAGTAGCAAATGTCATCTTCATTCGGAAAAATAGTACAAAAGTAAAATATGAACATTATGCAAGTAAAATAGCCGTATGTATTTGATGAGATAGCTACTATGATAAAGGATACATTATTCTGATCAGTAAATATCCTTATGAAAAACAATTGAAGATCTAAGAAAAGATATTAATAAAACAACATGAAGTAAGATTATTTTGATTGTTTTGGAAGATTTTTTTAGCGTTTGTTTAAAAGTACAATAAAACTTCTCCATTTCCTCCTTTCAACACAACCTTCCCTTGATACTATTTTACTTCTTTCCATACTGTATTATAAAGCCTTCACTTGTTTTTCTTTCCAAAATTCATTTATAATTAAACAAATAAGAAAATATTCTTAAGCTTAGATGTTGGTGTATTTAACATGTTATTCAAAACCTTGTTGTCAACGACATCTTTTAGTAAACATGTTTTAAATCTAAAGAATTTAAACTATTTGAAATTGGAAAACCTCGTTTATTTGAGCAGCCTAATTAGCGTAGATTATTGGAGTCAAATTATCTATGAGAATAATGCATAATCTATAATTAAACACTTTGAAACATGTTAAATGGACGATACCTGCCTAAGTGTTTGGAAACTATTGTAAAACAGTTACTTATTCTGCTTTTTATGTTTTTCTAAGAAAAATTCTTGTAGCAATTGAATACGAAAATTATGTTCCCATTTTCAAAAATAAAAAGTAAAATGTTATTTGTGCTTTTCTTAGTAGAAAATGCAAACTGACCTGCGCTCATTAGATGTCTTCTAATAGAAGTTCCATAAAAACATATTCTAATGAAAGTGTCCAATAAATGAAATAGATGCTCAAATTAATACACGTAAGTGTTTTGGATCAATATGGTTAATATGTTTTGTATCGTATCACATTTTGTTTTGTAGAAATTGCACAATAAATGAAAACACCATAATAGCAGGTAAACTTTTTCTACGATTGTTAGAAATGCATGTAATCCAACCAAATAAACATTGTCATGATTGTTTTGAAATTAGTTTAATATTATGTCAATATGGCAGCAATTGCCTTCCGGAATTGTATATTGGAGCGAATATCTCATAAAAGAAAAGGGGAGATAGAAGAAAAGTATTCAAAGGAAAAATACACTAATACTGGATAAGGATAGGTGCAAGCATAAAAAAATGTTGTATCCCTTATAGCAGATAGGTATGCCCACTTGTTGGATTCATATATAGAGCTTTTAGTGTTTCTCCATTAGTAAAAAGCAAGATGATTATTAATTAAACGTGAAAATTATTTTAATTAATAAACGGTGAAAACATTTATAGTTTTAGAGATGAAGAGAAATCAGTTTTATCTCAAATTATACCTACGACGTATTTACCATCTAAAATCAAGGCTAAACTTATTTACCAAACTATACAGAGTCCCTAACGAACCCTACCTCTACAAACCAATTTAAACCTAAAATACATCATCCAGGAATAAATAATATTAGCAAAAAAAGTAGTCCAAATAATGCCCAACTCCATAGCAATTAACAAAGTTACAGGGAGAAACTGAATAGGAGAGGACATATAATAGGAAAGCATATAATGAAACTCTATTGGATAAGATGAAAGAACATAATAAGACCAGACCAGGAATAATTGCTCATGCATATTTCCTGGTCTTATTAGAACAACAACCTAGGCCTAGTAGAACAAAGTATTTGACAGCAATGTAAATAAAGGAGGCCTTGTTGATAGAGACACTTGAGAAGAATGATAATAAATTTGTACTGAATAAATTTGAGAAGAGGATGTTTCAAATGGGGAAGGTGGAAAAAATTCATGGAAAGTAATTTATTAGGTTAGGCTAATGTTGATGTTGTTTTTAGGAAAAAAAATAAAAACAGATACGCTTTGACTATGCGGTGAGTGTCAGTTTTTTTTTTTTTTAACAGGTTTTGACTATGCAAATTAATTGCAAAGAGAGCATGTGTTTGAAATATTTAAGAAGAGAGGATAAATTTTTGCTGAACATTAATAATATAGTATAAATAAATTTGCAATCAGTTTGTTCTAATACTGGTTGTACTATGTAGTTGTTCGTACTAAACTAATATAGATAATGCTAAGGAATACAAGTTATGAAACAAATATTAAAATAACACCAATGAAAATCAAAAGCGGTCGCTAATTAGATTGGTGGAATAAACATTAATTAATATCAGTGGATCCCCTGATTAGTGGATGGGTTCCAATTTGTTGTACTATATGAAATCTTGTTTGAATGCAACTCCATAAGAAAAAATTACATCATGGTAGGTAGATATGACATGAGGCAAAAAGTGTATAAAGTTTTAAACTAAAGCTAATGAGTCTTATATATCACCTATCGTTGTTTACACTAAGCATTAGCTTTTGTGGTATCATGGACATTATTGACATAAGTTTTGCATGAATTGGTTGTTCCTTGCATTTGTAGCAAAATGGCAGTTGTCTTGAAGGTGCATAACTAAGTTAATCTTTTTATATCAAAAAAACATGACAAAATCAAAACTTGTTGCAATGAAAAATGCATGCAACAAAAAAGTTGAAATCCAAAAGATTCTACCAGTTTAAACATTTGCACAAAACTTAAAAGTTCAATGGCATGTTAATAACTAAGTTTGTAACATGCAATGAATTAATGCTAAATTATGGACTAATTTAACAGTTTCTCATTTAATTAACTACTATATTTGGATATAAAATAAACAGCAACAAATATAATGGTTGTAAAATTTACACCAATTTATTCGGCACATTACTGTAAATCATGCGCAATTATATGTTTTATGTTGGACAATGTATTTAATTTTTCTTCTTGATTGAAAAAACACATAGAACAATACAATCATTGTGGATAGAAAGTACACATCAACATCTGATATAAGCATGGTTTTGTGCAAAAGTTGCTTTACTTTTCAATCAAGTTTCTTTTGCAAATGAAAGTGGTGATCCTGCATGGTTTGCTCACAAACAGCATTTCATACAAATAAGTAATCCTATGTGGTACATGTATAATAAGCCACCGAGGTAAAGCAAATCCAACATGAAACAGGGGCACAAATTTTACCAGGCCAATACATCTTAGAATTTTACCAAGCTAATATATCTTAGATACTCAAAGTTTGAAAATTAATATATGTAACTGAATAATCAAAATTCTATTTGCCAAACATTAAAAATGACCTAAAATAATGGATTATATGAATCAGTCATAAGGAAAAAGTGTGTACTCCGTTGTATTTTTGATAAAGGTCCCTAATTTAAAATAACACGTGAAGCATAGGTTTCTTTATGTAACTTCGAACGTTAAACATATGTGGTACCCATCTGATTGTAAAGGAGAAAATATCGTGCAATAGGAAGGTCTATGCATGTTAGCAATTTACAAACTGGTTAATGCATGATATACACAACATAAACGTAATAGTGATTGGTGCCTTTAATGCAGTCTGCTAGAAATGTATTATTTACCATAAATCTTAAAGGAGGATTATTTTCTATTACCTATAAGTTACTGGTTCCAGCTCTGAAGAGATGTGATTTTTGGTTCTAGTGCTGCAAATATATGAAAGAATGATCACCTGAATATAACCTTGTAACATGAGTTGTTGAAGATAACATTAAAAGATATAAATTGATCCAGTAATATCTAAACCTCATAATTAACATCGAAAACCATATCCAAAATTAGATATGTTCATTAAAATTGTCAGTCTATCTAGCAAATTTTTTTTAAATCACACTACTATATTTTTAGCTAAATTTATAAGGATGTGAATATTAGTGATTATTTAAGGAGTTATTAATGCAAATTTCATAAGTTCTATACTAAAAGGATATCTAATAGTGGATAGTCCCATTATCAAAAATGCAGTGACAAGAATTATACACTAAACTTTCAAGACAAATGTTTAAAGAACCAGGACGACACATATATCATGTTGGATATTGATGAATGAATATCATAATCTAATGCAATCGATGCTTTAAAAAAGAGTTGCATCAGCTTAAACTCAAGTGATTGATAACATGATTTGTATAACATAGTAAAATTGATGGTAAAAGATCACACGTCAAGCAAATGAAGATCGTAGCATATTTTATAAGTTATGGTTCAAAAATCATTAATAATCTTCTCTGCAACCACTTGTCAACATATCGTATAAAGTAAGAAACATTGTTGTAGTAGAAACAACATGAGAATATTCATATATATGAAGCTATATTCTATTGCTTGATTTTTTTTCTTATATCACAAATTTGACTTAGCTTTTCATGCGCTTTTTAGTGAAACATGAGGAATTTTTTGGTGAGTCGGATTAGAAATTTTGAATTTAATGTTAAAATCGAAAAGGAAGTTGCTATCTTATCTAGTGAACTTGTTTTTTCATTCTTATCAATTCCAAGAAATATGGCAAGTGAGTATTAATTAAAACATTTTTGAAATGTGGCTGCTGATGAAATAAAGGATTCTTTTTTATAATAAAATTGCTACATCTTCACGCCAGGCTCTTCCAAAAGTAACGCATTCGGAACATAAATTTGAAGGCCAACCTTATTCCAACAAAAAAGCTTAATTCCAAATTACTACCAATTTGAACCATTCACATTATACATCAAATGAGAAGAGCACTGACATATGATTATTGAAGGCTAATCGTGCAAAAACTGCATCCAGAATCTCATATGTACATCCATTTGACTGGCAGAAAGCATTTTGCCTTTAATAATGCATTTTCTAAAAGCATTAACATCAAACCTTTCAAAACCGATAGTACATCTTCTAAAAAAATGTATTAATGACATTAAATACTGGTTTTCCTTCGGGTTAAACTATTTAGGGGTAAGAGAGGGAAAAAATTAAGAAACATATAAAAAAGAATAATTAACAGTGGTAACAGTCTACCACATTATAAACAAAGACATTGTATTTAAGCCTTTTCCCTAGTCTGAACCTTTCTATCATAGTTTCATTTCCTTCTTATTTTTTATTATTAAAACTCAAATGTTTATGTGGCATCCCACCTTCACCTTTATTTCCTCTTCTATGACTGTTTAATCCTTTGTCCTTTAGTTTTCTTCATTTCATCCTAATAGTAAAAGATTTCTCTGCCCATTTATAAAGCCCAAAAGTAAAGAGGCTAGTTAGATTAATGCCATTTTGAAATCAATTTATTTGAGCTCTATGGCCGTAAAAAAAAAGAATGAATACTTGTATATTCTTGCAAGACAACAAAAATAGAGACTGTTTAAATTTCTTGAGTTAGTGATCCTTTCTAATTTTTGTCTTACGTCAATTCATTGTACTAACTCGAAATGATTTCAGGCGGACTTTATTTGGCCTATCTATTCAGTAAATGTTGGTGAATGCAACTTTTTAGTGTTTTCACTTTCATTTTTCTAAATCCATCAGGGATTTCTTCATAATTTTTAAGCATATATTTTATAACATATCTAATGCTTCAACATGGCCTAGTCTTCCCCCATTTTTATTTCCTTTTCTAGCAAGGTACTGTCCTAACGATATGTCAAGTTCATACAAAAATTGAACACAAAATCTAAATAATAAAGTAAGTTATGGACAAAATAAAGGCAGTCATCGATACCTGTAGCATTTAAGCAAATGCATGAATAAGACCAGCTAGAAGATAAAGCTATTTTATAACTCTTCATGCCAAGTTACTGCAAATAAAGAACGGAACGAAAAAGAATGAAAAACACATGGAAGAACCTAAAATTGAATCGCCTCTGTTTTTTAAAGTACAGAATTGATCAGCACGGGGAAATCAAATGTTATAACGAATTAAGTCAAATTAAAAGACCTCTATTACTTTTCCAATTTCAATGTAGCATATATGTAAGAGTAGAAAAAGAATTCACAATTATTTGTAGCATCCATGCAATTCTTAGTTAGAAAAATCAATTTTTGAATATCAGCGTATACTGAATCAATCAATGGGTCAAATACCTAATTAAGCATGAAATTTTACAAAATCAAACACATGCATCACTTCATGTTAACAGTGAATGTTGAAATAAAAAATAAAAAATGAAATAAAAAGCTAAAACATTGTTATACCTAACTTTCATACATATGAGTCATATTAATTGGTCACAATATCATATTAACTTATTACATGGTATGTCTTTTAATTAACCATTAGGAAAATATTTCAGGATACCAGTAAACCTTTTAACAAAAGCGATTTTATATTTGGATTTTTCAATTTTAAAATATAAAGTTTTTCTCAGTGGAACAGATGCAATATTGCATGAAGATCAAAGGGCACCAACTCAACCAATAGTTATAAGCAAATGCTTAGCTTAAAAATATGTAGTTTACGTTATTCTTATACCCACACAATACAATTTAAAGCACAACCAAGAAGACAATGTTCTTAGTCATTTTCTACAATTATAACTATTTGAAGCTTAATTTCAATAATAACAACGAAATATTTGGAAATAAACTACATATTTTAAAAAAAATGTAAACTGCAAACTTGGTTGAAAATTTACTTTGAACCCAAAGTGGCAAGATGTAGCAAAATTGATAGCTTCTAAAACGAATATAAAAACTGATAGCTTTGAGAAGGAATGTTCCTAACCAATTAACAAAATAAAATTCTACTTAGCACAAGCAGTATTGTATAATCCATAACATCTCTATTTTTCCCGTAAGCCAACATGTAAAGACATGAAAATAATGTTTTGATATAGAGATATTATCAAATATATAAATAATGAATTACTGCTTCATTCATACGATCATTTAGTATATGTAATGTAATAACTGTGTTTCATTGTCAAAGCTATTAACACGTAATTGTAATGCTGACGACATGTATGAATTTACAATTATTTTTTAAGTTAAATTGTGCAACATGAAATATGCATTCTTCCAATCATTTTACCAATTATTTCTATTACTTTAGCTATTTCCTGACATGATTTCTATTATATAGTTCAGAGAAAGGCTTTTCTTCGAAAAACCATCATAGTAAAAGGGTGGCAACAACAAGTGCTTTGAGTTTTAATTACAATATGATGGTTTAAAGAAACATATTAATAGGCAATATATATGTCTTTGTATCTTAGGCTTACATGAAATTCAAACTTACACATATTATCCAAAAGTGGGGTTAATGAGGAAATAATAATTGATTAATGATGTATAGTGTCGGATTTCACTGTATTTAGATTTAGAAAATACATTATTGAAAAAAAAAATTGAAGGAAATAAGAAAAGATAGTGAAGAACCACAACTTAATTAGAACCACCACTAACATCAAATCATAAGTTTTAACCTAATAAAACCTTATTAGTTACTTTATTTGCTTGTCTTTTGATAATATATTTACCTTATGAACAATTAGAAATTAGAAATAAGTCATAAACCAGATTTAACAGTCACCTTAATATATTGCCCATAAGAAGAAAGGAATAAACTATTAGAAATGAGTTGATCAGAATTCCAACCTGCATTATTTGTTGTTTGAAAAAAAATTACACACACAGATAGTCCTTTGATAAAACAAATCATTAAATATACATTAAAAGTAACCAATATGTTCATTTGTGTAGTGAAAATTTTGAAATCCTAAAGAAGTAGAAAAAATATAGCTAATTACCCTAGGAAATTGTATATAGTAACATTTAAACCACATATCTAACAACAGCTTAGTATTAAGTGATCAAAAAATGGTGAACCCTAAATCGTGAACCCTAATCAAATAACCTAACGAAGTGAACAAATTTGTTTCTGAGAAAAGAAACCAACAACCCTCATCGAAGAAGAATACGAAAATAATAGAAACCTAGCTAATATAAACCTAGCGCAGAAAATAAGCTGTAAATAGGTGCTTACTTCGGAAGAAGAGCTAGCAAGTTCACAGCAGTAGAGCGCGGATCCGATGGGATAAAATTTGATCGTCTTCGATTTAGGGCTAGGTTGAAGGGAGAAAGTAACATCAACAGCTGAAGGAAAAGAGGGATGATTTGAATAATTTAGCGCAAGTAGGGTTGAGAGGTAGACAGTTAAAGCGGAAGGAGCGATGATGTTTCTGCTGTTGATATATTGGGGAGACGGTTGAGCTTTAGATGGTGAGAAGGGCTCACAACGCTCTATTTTGAACTCTTGAGATTAGCCCATATTCTAAACACCCAACAAATCACAGCCTGAAAGTGGTTGTCGACTAATACCGGACTATATGAGGTGTTGTCAACTAATAACAGCCTGAAAGTCCGATCGCTTTCTTTAGATTTTAAAGGTAAATAAGCCAAACTTTGTATATTACTTTAGCATTCTAAAACATGTCTTTCCACCGTATCTAATCTTAAGTCACCATAGCTAGAAAGCACATTGTTTCAATTCTAAAGGAAGATAACTTTTCATGAATAATAATTCATAATATGTATTAAAGATTATCGTCTAGTCTACTTGCTATAAGATGAACCATGCCAAATTTGAATCATCGGTTCTTTAAGAAAAATCAAAAGCCGAAATATCCTGCATCAACCTAGTGACAAACATTCTTTTCAATCTATGTAGATCACCAAATATTATTATTTTTCCACATTTATTTGTAAATTATTTCTCTATACTCGCAATTTCCTTTTTCTGTCTATTAGTATTACTAATCCATCAAGCTGTTTGACATTGTTCTTTTTGATGAAACTTTTCCCAATTGTCTATCATATTTAGCAAATGTTTAAGTCATGCGTTAATTTAATCAAATAAAGTGTTTAGAATCTTTTTAAATTGTGATGGAATAGCAGTACACAATTTGAGTATCAAGATATTTTATAAACAACTGCTAAAAAGTACTAAGTTCTAAACCATGGTAGAGATTATGCAGAAAAAGGCAAACAAATTCTGAAATGCTAGTTTAAAGTACCTTCATTATAACATCTATTACAGCCAACCAAAAAAGCAATGAGCGAATATGTGATGAAATATAGCCTGAGGGGAAAACGAATATCAATTTCAACCTTATTAGAGCAGAGAACTAGGAATAGTTGACCAATACAAATTGATGAATTATTTTAGGAAGAAGTAAGGATTGAAAAAAATTAGTACCTTCCAGATAAATCTTTTAAATCGAGTGGTAAGATTATCAAAAGCATTAGAATAAGATCAAAAACATTACATATTTTAGACGATTCTATCGTTGATTAGGACAAATTTAGAATGAATTAGGGATACATCGTAGATTTGTGATTTACTGAATCGACGATGGTCAACTTAGGATGAAAGAGTGAATAGATTTACCGGTGTACTGAATCAAAGAAGGTCGGCTTACAGGATGCTGGACTGAAGGTTGATTTACTGGTGTTCCTGGAGTTTGTGAAGTGAATTGATTTTTTTTGGGATTTGAAGATATGTTCGTGTAAGTGATGAATAAATTTTCATTTTGGCAGCCTTTTGTTTTCATTTGTTCCACGCTGCTTTTCGGTCCCGCCTTCTTAGTGCGCGGCACAAACATAGCGGAATATATTTATAAATAGCACAATTTATTAGTTGTTTCCTTTATTTTGTTTATATAGCACAATTTATTTGTTATTTTTGGTTTTTAATTATTTTGTTATAGCTGTTTAATATAAGGCTATGACACAATGCAATGTATATCATATTTTCGTGTAGTGCCCAAAACCTGCATATTGTAATTCAACTCTGATTTCATCCAAACTTCGGCAAATGACAAATCCGGCGAAACCAACTCATCCAATTCATCAAATATGGACACAAACATGGTATGAAACCATCATCAACATGAATACAACGATTTTCACCAAAATTATGCAAATCACCCCAAATCATGGAAAAATGATCATATGAACAAAACTATAGATCTAACTTGCATAAGCATATGAAATATGATGGAAATTACCTATTTAAACTTACCAAATCATATCATAGGGTGATTCATATGAAAAACGGACTTAATATGGCATAGATCTATGGGAAATGATTGAATATGATGAAAAACGTAATTAGACACTCATACACTTCACTGAATCCATGTGAGAGATGTAAATCACTCACCGATTCTCCAATACAAGCTAAAATGATAGAGTTATGAATCCGGACAACGAACAATTCAAACCAAAATCCTTGATCCGATGAATTCGCCATTGAAATGATACAGATATAGCCTCCAATGGTGTAGATCTATGATTTCCCTCCTTGGATTATTATTTTTAATAGCGGAAAAGTGTTAGAGGAAGAAGGAGCACAATGTCATCAAATGAGGTAATCAAAAACTAAACCCTTTCCCATATCCCTTACCCTATTTATACCCTTCCACTAGCCCACTAATGGGCCTTCCCCAAATCAGCTCATTCGGCTTCCAAAACCTGAACAGCCAACTGAAAAACCTTAAAATAGCAATTTCTCCCAAACCGCTGAGCCAAATCTTTAACGTAATCGCTCTACGGAAAGACAAACATCAATTCCTTTCCAATGGCACAGGTCTCACCCTCTGATTCGACCTGAGTCAAAAGTTATTCCCTGTATAAGACTGACATGGGAAAAATGGCCACAAACAAAATCGGTAAAAATTATGGACATGTCTCACATCCCCATAAGAAACATATTAAAAGATGAGAGTGATCCAACCCTTAGAGAATAAAATAAAAATATTTCACGATCCTCCGATACGTAAAATGCGGGCTCTTATATTCTCCACCCTTTAGAATTTTTCCCTAGAAATTCCAAGCAAACACAAGAAATCACAACAGTTCTGCATGCCTATCATCCATGAGAAGCCAATTCTATCATTCAAACTGGTAACCATCAAGCCATGCATCAATAGCCTTATCCTAGCACTTGGAATTCTATCAAATAGCAACAAGATACAACGATATAACAATGATACGATATCAAAGGGTCCTACCGACGAAGAGTTCTGGATGAGTCGCCTTCATGCCCTCTTCCGTCTCCCATGTACAATCGTCACCATCTTCACTCCATTGTACCTTGACTAGTTTAATCGTCTTCCTCCAAAGCTGTTTTGTGTCATTCCCCACAACACGAAGCGGCTTACGAGGTCTCGTAACTGCGGTTTCAACTTCTAGGCCTTCGTACTACTCTGGAGATACCACCACATTTGAATCATGCACGAACATTCATAGAAACGACACACGGAAAACATTATGCACACTCGACATCTTCTCGGGTAAGTCCAATCGATATGCAAGCTTTCCAATTCGCTCGACTATCGTAAACGGTCCAACAAACTAGGAGCCAACTTTCCTTTTCTCCCAAGTCGAACTACATGCTTCAATGGCGAAATCTTCACGAAAACCATGTCACCAACATCGAATTCCAAATCTTTTCGACGCCTATCAGCATAGCTCTTCTAACGGTCTTAGGCTACCTTCATTCGTTGTCGAATGATCTCGATACAATCTGAGGTCTCTCTTATCGTCTCAGGACCAACTTATCCCCAGCTTCCAACTAACAAGCTGGAAAATTACACGGCCTCCCATACAATGCCTCATATGGTACCATCCCAATGCTCGACTGGTAGCTATTATTATATGCAAACTTAACTAGATGTAGATGGTCCTCCCATGATCCCCCAAAATCCAACACACAAGCTCTTAAGAGACCTTCCAAAACTCGATCAAATCTCATGGTCAGACCATCAGTTTGGGGAAGATATGTCGTACTCAAGCACAAATCGGTTCCCAAAGCTTCTTGCAAACTTTTCCAAAATCCGCTGGTGAACAACTGATCTCGTTCACTCACTATACTCTTTGGGATACCATGGAATCTAGCTATCCATTTCACATAGAGTTCAGCCAATTTCGACGCTGTCCTAGTCGACTTGACATGAATAATTCTCGCACTTTTGGTCAAGTGATCCACAGTGACCCAAATCCCTTCATTTCCTGCCCTGGTTCTAGGTAGTCCATTGATAAAATACATCGATACTTGCTCCCACTTCCATATAGGAACTTCCAATGGCTGAAGCAACCCACTCGGCTTCTTTTGTTCAGCTTTCACCAACTGTCAATTCACGCAATTGGAAATGAACTTTCCAATATCTCACTTCATCCCCTCCCAGTAGTAAATTTTCTTCATGTCCTGATATATCTTATTACCACCGGGATGGATTGTCAACTTCGAGTGATGACATTCTCTCAAAACCTCATCTCTCAATCCATTGATATCAGGAACAACTAATCGCCCTTGCTTTTGAAGCCAACCTTCTCGATCGACTTCGATCTCCTTATCTTCAGGTTCTATTCGCTGGATAAACTCTACAAGCTTTGCATCTCGCTTTTGGCTCTCGCCAATCCTTTCGATAAGAGTAGGGCTTATCGACAAGCTTGCCAACAATTCATATTACAACTCACACTTTGGCCTGAACTCAAACCTTTCCAAATACTCAAGGCTCTTCCATTTCGAAAACATCGCCCCCAAACTTGCGTGTCTACGACTCAGTGCATCTGCAACTGCGTTACCGTTGCCAGTAGTACAGGCCATATCAAAATCATACGATGTCAGAAACTCTAGCCACCGTTGCTGCCGAAGATTCAAATCATTTTGGGAGAAAAGATACTTCAATGACTTGTGATCCGTCAACAACTCGAATCGAACTTCTAACGGGTAATGTCTCCACATCTTCAGAGTAAATACAATTGCCGCCAACTCTGAATCATGAGTTGGATAATTCCTTTCATGCGGCTTCAGCTGCCGACTCGCGTAGGCCACAACCTTATCCTTCTGCATTAGCACTGCTCCAAGTCCAGTACCACATGCATCGGTGTATACCACCATCTCTTCATTCCCACTTGGAATGGTCAATGAAGGTGCACTCGTCAATCTCTCCTACAGGATTTCGAACGTTTGTCCATGTTAGAGTTTATGCCCTAGAGGCAATCCATTTGATGAGATTGATAACAATGTTGTTGTTATTATTTTATTTGAAATAAAATAATATTCTATTATATTGTATTTACTGCGTAATATAAATATTGATATAATAGAAGTCCTTAGAACTATAATACAGAATTATATGATTCGAGTAAGACTTGAATTTGAGATTATATAATATGATAAGTATTGTAATTCTTAAATGTCCCTAGTCAAGTTTTATTGTTTATATAGGAAAACAATAAAACGTAGAGACTAGTATATTGATTGACTGATGATCACATCTCATTGATCATTAATATACGTGTTATTAAAGTCAAGATATAAATACGTATTAGAGAATAGCGTATTGGGCTGACCCACCGTGAGATAACTACATGGAATATAATTAACAGTATCATAAGTTGTTCTCATAGTGATAGTGATGTAATGGTCCTCAGACCTGAAATCATTATAATTTTATTCGAGAATATTTGTGTTTTGATATCATCTAAAGTTACTCGTAACAGAGTAACGATAACGGTGATTATTGGATACATCTCGAATCGAATGAAAATTACGAATGATCTAGATGGAATTTAACCCTACGATATATTCGTAGTGATATCCATGGGCCTCATGATTGAGTGAGACTGTGAAATGCATGGCCATGCTCAAATATTGATTTGTTTTAAACAGTCCACTCATCGATCAAGAAAACAGATTAAATCATAAAGGGGGTGATACGTTCCATGCCTCGAGTTTAATTCAGGATATACTGGTTAAAAGGATTATATTACATTGATACACTGGTCACGGAAAGGTTGTATCGAATCATTGATCTTATTATAACTTGGGTAGCAGTGACGTATTGCTAGATGCCAATCACAGTTTATGAATTTAAATGCGATTTAAAATCATTGCCAACGTTGTAATAACCTATAGGGTCACACACTTAGAACATTGTGAGGGGAAACTGGTTTAGATTCGGAATAAAATAAATATCAGCAGTTGATATTTTATTTGAATCGGTATAAGGAATGGTTCCTTATTTGTAGAACACGTGTATATTTTGAAAGGGTATTTTACATCCTATTAAAATAAAACACGGGTACTATGTTAAGGAATAGGGATTATTAAAAACTGATTCATGAGAAAACCCTAAAAACTAAGATCAGAAATGGCGGCTAGCACCGCTGATTTTCCCTCCCCTTCGATCAGATCGGAGACGATGTTCGTGTGGATTACTTATAGAGGCTCGACAAATGGAGAGCTCAGAATCGATTTAATCAGATCCAAGCCTTGAATGATTTTCATCGATTTAAAATCAAGGAAAAAGGTATAAAATTTATCCAATTTTCGAATTTTGTATGCAATTGAATTTGCCAGTTGTTTAAATCCGTTGCGTATTGATCCTAGAAAACCTTTCAATGGTATCGGAGCCTAGGTTATTACAAATTCGATTATTGGGTTAATTGTCTAAATTGTTTTGTAGATCTATGATCAAATGTTGTGAACACTGATACCTCAATGAATATTGGATTTGAATCAGTAATGAAATTGTTTCATTATAAAAAAAATTCTTTGTTGTTAATTTGAATCGTATATTGGTTCATAATATCGATCATGTTTTATGCCCTTTTTTTTAATGATTGAATTCGGGACTCTAGTTGATATTGATCCTTATAATTTACTAAAGTATATTTATGGATCTAAAATAAACTGTGTTAGACAGTGTACCCCAATTTTGATTAATAAGATCATCCCTGTTTCAGATCCCATCAGTGTATACATATTTATGGTAGATATAAATTATGAAATAAATCCAGCAATGATCGAATTGTTTCAGTAGATTTTTTTGTATATGATACGAAAATTAAACGGATTTATGATCCCAATGTAGTTGCTTTGTTATGGTTTAAAATGTTTAGACCATCTTGTGGTAATGTTTAAAATTTCAGATATGTTATAATTTAAATATGAACCTAGATTTGATTTTACTCTAAATCTGAGTTGGATTATCAATTAATATATGATATTTGTTAACCCTCTTTTTGGCAAAAGTCTCAACGAACAAAGCCCAAACGCGCAGTCAAATACAAAGCCGCACTTTAGGAAACCCAATAGCTAATAATGGGTCCAAGGCAGTCACACATCGGCCCACGTCCAGATTCAACAAATAACAGCTCACTACGGAAGAATAGGCCTCCCAGTCGACTGAGTTTATCGGAGTGAGTCGACCGATTATTTCGGGCCAGCGTGGAAACCTTCTACAGAGCCAGTCCACTTAATATCCCGACTTCCAAAGAGATAAAGGCGGTCAACCATATGCGGACAAAGCTCTGCTTTTGATGTGCCTCTTCGCAGATGCCACGTCAGCCACAACTTCCGAGGATACTATTTATGAACAGTGGAGTCAGTCTTCCAGCCGCAAATCGAGCCAATGGATGGATTCCACGTGTCCGGGCCTTCCCGAAATGGCCGAACCATTTCGCAACAGCCCAAGCTGCATTTTCCACCTATAAATACCCCTAAGCTTAAAGAGAAAAAGGATCTTTTGGCCAGACGGCTCTCTTCAAGTTTTTCACCTCTACTCTTCTCCAGAATCTCAATCTCTCAAAAGGAAGAAAACAAAATAGTCATTTTCTTTCTTTCGAAAAAGCATTGTACTTGTAATCAAAAAAGAGAAATAATATATAAAGTGGACGTAGGCATCGCCTTTGCCGAACCACTATAAAAATTCTGTGTGTGCTCCCCGTTCTTTTACCTTTTTACTGCGTTTTTATCTTTAGTCGTGTGTTGATCACGCGATTGTGGGTTGATCTTCACTAGTGACCAACTTTTGACGTCAACATTTTCGCGCGCCAGGTAGGGGGAAAGCACTGACATTGCCATCGAGCTCCTGCTTATCTCAGGTCATGGCGAACAAACGAAAGAAAGATGCAGCATCCTCTCGTCCCGCAAACGCCGATGCAGCCGATATCGATGTTGCAGAAGCAAGGCATGAACTTTCCTGTCATGACAACATGTTTTGGTTACTTACTCGGGACGACATGGATAAAATCATGGTCGAACTCAGAGAACATATGACATCTCAGGGTAAAGTCCTCGAATGACAGCAGTAGTTGATGGATCACCTTCTCGGTCGACTGGAAACAGGGTTAAACGCTTCAACATCAATTCCTCCATCGACCGAAGATGGGGCAATAACCGATCTTCGGTCTGCACGGAATCAGGCCACTGATCACGTCACACTTTTATTTCATCCTGGTTTGGTCCCACCAACCGATCGACCCCAGCCAGGGATATCACTTCCAGCAACCAGCGCGGCTGCACCAACAGAACCTCAGGAGGCAGGCGATCGAGATCTAGGTCGTCTGGCAAATATGCCTCCGCTCTTTGGAACATCTCGACCTGTCGAATCGGTCGAGCTACCACCGGGTCCCTCAGAATCAATGCCATTCCCATTACAACCCGGGATCTTACCACAAACCAGTCTAACCACTCTTCCTTTTCAATGAAGAGCTGGGGTAGCCTTCCCTTCGAACGAGGGAAGCCGGCCTACCATGCCGATCCTCACTGTGGCGGAAGAAAACGATACCGTAGAACCCCCTAACCTCGCTTCAAGCGGGGGCAACCCTGGCCTCCGAACATCACATACTATGCTGGATCAGCCTAGACCCTTTGCTACGGGTATGGCTCGATCCACGACTCATCAGGTTCTAGAGGGGCCATTTTGCCCAGAACCACCTGCCAGATCTTACCTTCCCTCACACCTTTACTCAAATCTCGGAGGTTGAGCCCAGCCAACGGCCACCCTTCCGAGCATGCTTTTGTCAGATCCTCGTACAGAACCCTCTCAAGATGCAGAGCTAAGTTCATGGCAACGACTCCTCGGGGATGGGAGTCAGCTCGCAAGCATTATCCGACGCTTCACTCGGGGAAATTCTTCGTAGCAAGATATAAACAATGTCAACCGCAGCCCGTTCACTAGTGGAATCAGAAATTCTCGAAATCCTCCAGACTTTAGGTTCCCAGCCATACAACGGTCGCACTGACCCGACCATTCATCTCATGTGATATATGTGACACATGGAAGTGCTTGGTGCATCAACCAATTTCATGGCTAAGTGCTTTCCTCTCTTTCTCACAGATATAGCTGGTATATGGTTTCGGCAGCTAACAACGGAGTCGATCAGTAGTTGGAATACTCTGGTCACCCGCTTCATCGAGCGGTTTCGAGTGCATATCTCTCGACCGAAAAGTGTCATGTTTTTATCTACCATCAAATAGAGATCCGGAGAGACGCTAAGATCCTTCCTCGAAAGGTTCAACTTAGCTGTAGCATCTATCGATCGGCCCGAGCCATCGATGGTGTTGATGGCAGCCATCGCGGGAGTCCAGAAGAGATCAGAATTCTCGAACTCCTTAACCAGGGATCCTCCCAAAGATATAGATGATTTTTACTCCGAGGCCGAGAGATTCCTCCGACAAGAGGATGCCAGCCTTGAAATCGAGAGCCTTGAAGTTTTAGTAGCCAAGCAACAAGGTCCACTCAACGGCAATGGCCAGAATAAAGGAATAGGAAATGCCCCGGAAAAGGATGAACGCAATGTACGACCTCGAAATGAAAACAAATATGATCAGTACACCGAGCTCAATTCCTCTTTGCTCGATATTTGTCTCGATATGCGCGAGTCCTTCCCCACTCCAAGGCCACCTCGACGAGAACCGACCCAGACGGAACTTGACTCTGGTAAGCATTGTATATTCCACAACGTAGCTGGACATAATATAAATGATTGCCGACATCTGCGCGATCTCATCGAAGGACAAGTCAGAAAAGGGGAACTCGCTGAATATGTTAAAGATCGCGCCCCAGCCATGCCGCCGCGACCTTCTGCCCAAGCTCCTCAGGCTGGTCCGCGAGCTCCTCGAAACGGAAAGGACCCTGAGACTAGCGCTCGCGGCGTTATCATTAATTAGATTTTTTATCTTTTCTTTCGATAACAAGGACGGCTTGATGCTCTGTAATCAATCACTATCCCCGTAGAATTTCTTTGTAATAGTAGCTTAGCAATTTAGAACTTTACTTTTTGCAAAATTAGACCATGTTGTGAAATTTCTAAGCCGAGCATGGTTAATGCTCGCCTCCCTGTTCTATGTGGTTAGCGCGAAAGCCCACCATTACTTCAAACACCTACTCTTTCAAGTGAGAGAGATTATTTTTTCTTAAACACGAGTGTGGATTACACTCTCTTTGTTTACACCATGAGCGTGCATAGCTCGTTAAACTAACTAACCTAATATGAGTTGAGCATGAAAAACACTTGCCCTAAGCGGAGTATGGTTAGTACTCGCCCTATCTAAGCCGAACCAGATTAGTGTTCGCCACCAAGCCGAGCATGGTTTATGCTCGCCACCAAGCCGAGCATGGTTTATGCTCGCCACCAAGCCGAGCATGTTTTATGCTCGCCACCAAGCCGAGCATGGTTTATGCTCGCCACCAAGCCGAGCATGGTTTATGCTCACCACCCTTTAAAGCCAAGTGGAATAAAATGCTCGACCCATGGTTTGTTTTGTATTTGCATGAACCAATTCTTATGGCAATCGTCATCTCGGCCTTAATACGGTTCCCAATGGTTGTCGGTTTCCTGGCCTTAATACGACCTGGCATGGTCATCGGATTTCTGGTCTTAATACAACATCGGACCGTCGGTTTTCTGGCCTTAATATGGTCCGGCGCGACCACAGCAGCTCGAGCGTTTGTGCTTCGGTCCAAATTTCAGAACACACCTCCTTCTGTCGATGAAGATGCATTCTGAGGGGCAAAGTGTTAACCCTCTTTTTGGCAAAAGTCTCAACGAACAAAGCCCAAACGCGCAGTCAAATACAAAGCCGCACTTTAGGAAACCCAATAGCTAATAATGGGTCCAAGACAGTCACACATCGGCCCACGTCCAGATTCAACAAATAACAGCTCACTCCGGAAGAATAGGCCCCCCAGTCGACCGAGTTTATCGGAGTGAGTCGACCGATTATTTCGGGTCAGCGTGGAAACCTTCTACAGAGCCAGTCCACTTAATATCCCGACTTCCAAGGAGATAAAGGCGGTCAACCATATGCAGACAAAGCTCTTCTTTTGATGTGCCTCTTCGCAGATGCCACGTCAGCCACAATTTCCGAGGATACTATTTATGAACAGTGGAGTCAGTCTTCCAACCGCAACTCGAGCCAATGGATGGATTCCACGTGTTCGGGCCTTCCCGAAATGGCCGGACCATTTACCAATAGCCCAAGCTGCATTTTCCACCTATAAATACCCCTAAGCTTAAAGAGAAAAAGGATCTTTTGGCCAGACGGCTCTCTTTAAGTTTTTCACCTCTACTCTTCTCCAGAATCTAAATCTCTCAAAAGGAAGAAAAGAAAATAGTCATTTTCTTTCTTTAGAAAAAGCATTGTACTTGTAATCAAAAACGAGAAATAATATATAAAGTGGACGTAGGCATCGCCTTTGCCGAACCACTATAAAAATTCTGTGTGTGCTCCCCGTTCTTTTACTTTTTTACTGCATTTTTATCTTTAGTTGTGTGTTGATCACGCGATTGGGGGTTGATCGTCACTAGTGACCAACTTTTGACGTCAATAATTTTAATTTTAACTAGGCTCAGATCCTATTACCACATTGGATGATATGAGATACAATTATGTCAAATTTAACTATTGGCTTTGTATGCTTTATCAAACATATGGATACAGTTTCAGTATTATACATATGTAAACAGTACTTATACTATTTTACTTGTATCCAAAATCTGTTATATTAATATTTGTTTTTCTTAGTTGGAAAATATGATTTGTTAGGAAGAATTACTTAAACAGTTTTAAATTTTGATGTTTTAATCAGATTTAAAACTATCGTAAAAAAACAGATGTGTATGTGATAAAAAGGGACAAGCTTGACTGTTGATCACATGGTTGAATATTAGATTCATTGTTAACTCCCTTTTGTCTTGCAAGTTTGTGATATTGATCACGAACACATGAATACTTTCAGGTCACAGTATATATATATATATATACATATATATATATATATATATATACTGGTCTTGATCTAAAGTACACAAAGTTAAGTCTTATGTCAAGATTAACATTTAAGATAATTGATCTATTATGTTGAAACAGGCTAAGTATCCACTACATTTTACAGTAGCCCTTTATTTATCTTAAATAATACCATTAATTTTTTTTAAAATGTTTAAATTAGAAAAAAATGGTAATAAGTACGACTTAACATTTAAGATAAACTGGGTCATAGAAATCATTGAATTTGGTTTTGAGAAACCTGACAAAGTCTGGATACTTGTTATATGATAGCATATATATACATATGCATAATGTATGCTATAAGTTGATTTGCCTGATCATATTTACAGAATTTTTGAATATGATTTATTATTGAAATATGGATAAATAAACCTATTTATAAACCTATTTTCTGATATGTGATATAAAATTTATTTAGATTTGTATATTATGAATGTACAAAATTTTAAACATTGCAAAATTGTTTGCAGCTGTATTTCAATAATATCGGTGTTCATTACCATAATGTTTAAGACAAAACATTAGATTAAAATCTGGGTATCCATATATCACATGTTAAAACATGTTTTGATACTATAGGTGTTTGTTCCATTGTATGTTTATACTAACTTATCTATAACCATAATCACACTGTTTAAAACAAAATGTTGTGAGCCCTGATAGTATATTTGTGTACTCTGCATAGAATTTATATTTGATATATAATTCAAATATGTGCATATTAACCCATTTCTTACTATTGACTGCAAATATGCCTTTTTTATATTAATTCATGTTTAATTGAGTTCCAGTATAAATCTGTTATACAGCTGACATGAATGTGATTCATGATAAAAACAATCACCTCATTTATAAACTTTATAATTGGATTATTGAATGCAATATCCAATGCTAGGACATGTATGCTTAACAATAATGATATATGTTTAGTGCCCCTGCTTGATTCTAAATGGGTAAATTGTTTAATTTTATTTTAAATCGATTCAGCTTGATTTTTTTTTATTGAGTTTTAATCATTAAATCTCGGAAACATTGATTTGTCTAAGACACAGAACTGATCTGTTTACACGAGTAAACAGTGTTAAAGATTATAATCAAATTGTTTGATTGATAAACATACTTGAAGACTTATAAATTTTCTTCTCATCTTCAAAAACTGTTTCTTGCTGATTGTTGAATCAGAAAGATAATTTTTGATTAATTTTGATTTATTGAAATCAATAGCATGGAAATTTGTTTAGACAGATTATTTTGATTTTTTTTATAAATCCTATAGTTTAACATTTACATTATATAGATAATGTAAAGGGTAACTTCAAATCATAATAGACAGACCATGATTTGTTAATTCTATAGAACAAATATGATTGTTTTACATGTGAGTATATAATGTATATACAGTGAACTATATGTAACTGAACTGTCAGTTAAAACTACTTTTGGATTTAAATATATAGATGAGATATATTTATGGTGATAAATACATGGTATAATCATTTTTCATAACAACAGGAAATAAGTTTACAAGTTCAGTTTTTTTTTTTTTACTATTGGTGGAGATAGTTGAGTCCGGGTGATAAAAGGTCAATTTTAAAATGCTACTAGTACCCCAAGTGCATTTGTTACTTGTTTACAAGTGTAACTTGTAAATACTAAATAGATACCCAAGTGTTGCTCTGTCGTAAACTATTAAATCCTTCTCAATGATTTGATAAATATATGTATACATATATATATGCTTATATATATATATATATATATGCGCATATACATACATACACACATATATTTTGCATACCATGATGCACTAACCATCTTCAATTCATTGTTGGATTTAATATGATTAATCTGAAGAATGATTACCTGTTTTAAGCATGCTGAAATTGTTTCAGCAGGAGATGGCGACTATGAACCCAAGAGATGAAACTAAGTTCCACTGCAAATAAGCCTATGGATGTTTAAGCAGGACTGGTTTGTAATAATGTAAACGATGTTTATGTATAAATATGTATATATTAACATTGCAAGTTAATGGATTGTCTGTTGAAACTTGTAATGTTATTATTTTATTTATATATAGGGTCTGACCCTATACGTATTTGATTCTTGTCATTATATTTTGTAAACAATCTGTTTTGTTTCAAAATTTGATAAATTTGTTGTATGTTTGATACATTGACTGTCAACGTTTATGAATTATGCCTTGAAATGTATAGTGTAATATCATATATGTTAATTTTAAATAGGCCTTTTACAGTTCTGATATATACAGTGGGCTTAAATACATTTATTTGGAAGGGCTATTGAACATGAATTGTTATTTTGTTTTGTGCTGAGACCTATATTGAATGTAACTTAGATATTTATTGAAAATGTATGTAGTTAGGCGCAATGTGTTAAAAGGATCAATGTTTTTCATTATATATGAAACTTGCTATATATTAACATAGCAATTGACGGCCTATGCTACTTCTAACGACCCGCATTTTTCAACGATATAATTAATTTATTTAACCATTAAAATAGTGAATTAGAGAATTTAAATGGTCGGTTAATTAAATAATATTGAATATTTAATTAAAATAAATAATAGAATAATATATTTAATTCAGAAATAATCAAAAATAGTGAATTCACAATATTGTGTGGATTGGATTATTTAATATATATATTTTAGTTTAGAGTTGAAATATATTCACGAATATATTATATAAACGAAGTTTGAACGTATAATTTTATTTTAATTAAAAACCGAGCTCGAAATGGCGCGGTAGTTCGTTATTTGGCGATTTGAACTTAAACTGAATGTACAGGATTCGTTTTAAGCCGGATTTCTATGAAATAAGAAATGCACGGAGCTGGTGAAGTATATTTTTCTAATGGAAGAGAAAAATGGGGATTTCGTCGTGTAGATTTTTAGTTATGTCCAAATTAAATATTCAGAAAAACAGCGGTATATTCGTTCGTGGCCATAACGGTTATTTAAAAATATTTGAATATCGGTTGTGAATTTAGACAAGGTTCTTTTGAGACATAACGATAATTTAATTTTTAGAATTTTATTGTAATTTTTAATTAATTAATTAATTAAGCAACTTTTTATTTGCAGTATTTTGCACCTTGTATCAGTATTTTGGGGTTTCAAAATATGAGTTAACCTACCGGTATTATTATATTTTTGGAATCTTGGCACCTGGCTCGTCTCAACGATATTTTTGTCTTTGTCAATAGCAGTCCATACGTTAATAAAGTTTTGAATAACGGATGATTGGAATCATTTAAACCTTAATAACAAGTGTACATCAATTCATTCAAAAAACGCCGGCAAAGGGAGAGTGTTTTCCTTTGGTTCCAGACCGTTGATTCAAAGTTCTAAATATTTTGCTGTGTTTGAAACCAAATCATTTTACCCAATTGGTTGTAATGAAAACAGTGTGGTTAATACTTAGGTTACGTGGCCGGTTTTATCTCCTTAAGTTTTGAGCATATTTTTATTTATAAGTATGCACACTCCTTCCCTAAACCTAGTTATTTTAGTTCATCATCCAAAGCAATTCTTGGCCGCCACAAAAAATACCACAACGTGAGAAATAAAATCCAAACAAATACAAATCAAACCCCGTAAATACCAAGACTCATATAGTAGGACTACTGCAAACTTAAGCTTTGATTTCATATCCATTTCGTGTGGTGCGATGGTGATTTTGGGTACCTCAAAAAATCGGTCAACGACAATGACTTTGAAGCTGTTATGTGAGGAACTGGGGAGCCGCACTTCAGGCTCAAGTTGAACGGAGTTTGTGGGATCGTAGGCGCGAGGGAAGGGGTCCGGTGAGTTTAACGTCGGTGGCAAACCAGCGGTATAGCGCTGGGGAGTCGGATTTTGCAGGGGTTCGATGTTTTTGTGACTGTTGGTGAAAACCTGAAGGGCGAGACTGAAATGGACGGTGCGAGCTGGGGGTTAGTACGACAAGGAGGGGGTCGTCCGATCATGGAGATCGATGTAAGGTGGCTGTGTGAGTGGGCGTTTGGATTGGTTACACTACTGAAGGATAGAAGTTGTGTCAAATGTTGAGTACTTGAGTTTGTTCATTTACTGGAAAGAAGAGTAAAGGGGAGTTCACGTTGGGGAGGACATTGGTTACAGAGCAAATCCTTTTTGTAGAAGGAGTGGTTCTTCTGTACGAGTTGAACTTGATACTGTAGTAAAAGGAAGGGAGGGACCGTCGTAATATAAAGGGTAATTATTTGTTAAAGAAGTTAATCAAATCATTTGTATGGTTTGGATTTTGGTTGAGTGAGGAAAGCCGTTCGGTAGGTCGAAGTTCTTTTGTGGATTTCAGGCGTAGAATTTGTCAGTGACGTTGTTTGAGGCGATGATGAGGAGAATTGTGGCAAGCTTTGTCTACTGCATTTTTGGTTCAGATGTCAAGCATAAGAGATCGGTTAAAGATCATATTAAAGCATTTGGTTAAGGTAACTCAGCTTATGGGATCAATTGCTTTGATCATAATGTGGAAGAGCCTTCTTCATTGATTGAACAAGAGCTGTTCAAGTTTGATACTAGTGACCGTAGGAGGAAGGAATCGCGGAGAACGGGATGGGTATTGGGCTAGTTTTCAGAAAAGGGGTAAGGCCCAAACAATGAATATTTAAGTGTTTATTTAAATTAAATATATGTTTTAACTTATAAATCGAATATCTCGCGCATATGTTATCAGTTTCGCAAACCGTTTGTCACGTCGGGATCGTACGGACGATGGCTACACAATGGGATTGACTAGGAGTGAAATGAGACTCGTTACAATTTATAGCGAAATAAATTGTCCGTATGAATCAAGCGATGGTTATCGTTATTAACGATGATCGTCCAATGCGAGTAAAACTCACCAACTCTGAACAGTTATATTTTTATAACGTATTTCTAGAACTGTTAATCATCTGTTGATTATTGTGTATTAACTGTTTGGTTGAATTGCTTGTGTATTGGTTGAAATCATAGATAATGATATATATAAATCGTTAATCAAATATTGATTCTATTTAGCAGAATATTTCATGATGAAATGAAATCGATGTTAATTATATTGTTTAACATCTGTGATGCAGGGAGACAGGTTGGAGGAATCCGACTGGATTCTTCAACATTTATTTTACTGTTTACCATATATCGTGATATATGCTGTGATATAAAATCGGTTATTGATTTTGTATGTTGGATGAGATTGATCATGTTATTGGGTATTTTAAACACCATAATGAATACTGGGAAGTAAAAAGGGATTTATTTTAAAGATCCAAAGCTTTTAAAGAAGGAATTTATTTATAAAATCATAAGATTTTATAAAAGAGAATATTTATAAATGGAATTATAAATAAAAGGGAGATCTTTAAAAATGAAATATTTATAAAAGGAAATATTTATAAAATCATAAGATTTTATAAAGGAGATATTTATTCGTTAAATAAATAGGATATCATAAACGAATTATTTATTTAGTAAATAAATAGGATATCATAAACGAACTATTTATTTAGAAAATAAATAAATATATACAAGGAAATATTTGTGAAAACAAATATACAAGGACATATTTGTGAAACAGAAATCGAAAGAGAAATATTTGTAAAACCTTTACAAATGAAATCGAAAAGGAGATATTTGTAAAACACTTATAAATAGAAAGATAAAGGAAATATTTATAGGAAATAAATAGAAAAGATTAAAGAAATATTTATTTGTTAATTAAATAGAATTGAAAAGGGAATAGTTATTTGTTAAGTAAAAAAATAGAAAAGGGGATAATTCAAATGGAATGATTCAAAGGAGATAATTCAAAGGAATGATTCAAAGGAGATAATTCAAAAGGAATGATTCAAAGGAATGATTCAAAGAAGATAATTCAAAGGAGATAATTCAAAGGAATAAATCAAAGGAGTTAATTCAAAAGAGTTAATCGAAATGAGTTAATCGAATATTAGTTATTCGATTAGAGTAAATCGAATAGAGTAAATGAGTTTGAGTTAACCAGTTAAGGTTAATCAATTAGGTTTGACTAGTTAGAGTTGATCAGTTAGAGTTGATCAGTTAGAGTTAACCAGTTAGAGTTAATCAATTAAGGTTGACCAGTAAGAGTTGATCAGTTAGAGTTAAACAGTTAGAGTTAGAGTTAACCAATAGAGTAATTAAAAGGAGTTAATCGAATTTAGTTATTCAAAAGGAGTTATCGAATATTAGTTATTTGAATCAAGTTAAAAGGAGTTATCGAATATTAGTTATTCGAATCGAGTTAAAAGGAGTTAATCGAATTAAGTTATTCGAAAGGAGTTATCGATTAGTTTAATCGAAAGGAGTTAATCGAATTTAGTTATTCGAAAGGAGTTATCGATTAGTTTAATCGAAAGGAGTTAATTGAATTTAGTTATTCGAAAAGGAGTAATCGAATTTAGTATTCGAAAAGAGAGATTATCGAATATCGTTTATTAGAAAGAAAGAGTAATCGAATACTAGTTATTCGAAGTGAGTTAATCAAATATTAGTTATTCGAAGAGAGTTAATCGTCGAATTCGATTATATTGAATTCGGGAAAGTACTTATACTTTCCGGTGTTTAAATCAAGATTTATTTATTTATAAATAAGGTGTTTATTAATTTATTCACATTAAAGAATAAAAGTTATAATTGAAGTTAGATATGTCGAAAGTAGGGATTATAACATTATCGTTATAACCAATGTTTCAATAAAGAAGTGGATTCGTAAATAGAATCCGAGAGTTTCGTAAGGAAGTTTGTTAATGGTTTAAAAGATAAACTTTGACTATTTCGAAGTTAAAACGTTGTTCAGTTAAGGTCTGAGAGGTAATTATACCCCAACTGGATTGACTTCTTTCTTAACTAAGGAATGGTAAGGTTTGATAGTGAAGAAGTTTTGGAAATGTTTTCCAAATAAGAATCAAAAATGTTTTCTGATAATAGAAAATAAGAATTTAGAATATATGGAAACAGGAGATAAGTAAATTAATGAACTAAAGAGATAAATGTTCAATGATGATTGATCGATATAATTTCCATTTGGAAATAATATCATTGTTTGCACACGTGTTTTTCTTTGATAGTTAAATCACAGACTATCAAAGTTTTGACCATTTTAACGTTGTTAATATGGAGAGACCGGTTGGATTATTATCCGAAGAACCACTCAGTATTCGCATAAGCGTTGCGAATCATATATGCCAAAGAAAATTGAAGACGGAGTAAAGTGCAAGGGCTGTTGTATAAATCTTAGATAACAATTGCCTAAGATGGTTGTACTGAATAGTGCCTTCGGTCTTTCCAGTCCCAGGACAACCCGTATGGAAGAATGTCTGACAGAGTATATTTAATAGATCGCGTAAGTTAATCTCTTCAAACGTATTTACGTTTGGTGGCGGAGGAATTCGTTTCTCTTAGCTGTATACCCGTGGTATTTTTGGGGAAATCAATTTGTGATTTGGCGGATCTGACGATGTGACATTCAAAGTGAATAAATGTGTGATCTATCAGGGATAAGCGTGGCCTCTAGCCTCACAACTGGGAAATGACAAAAATCGGGCAGGCATCATGGCTATGTAGGTCGCACCTATTAGGGTGTATAATCACCTGATCTAGAGTTTCATTTACTTCTAAAAATCTATTATCGATGTTGTCCCATTCGGGAAACGGTTGCTGATCCCAACCGTTGGTGATATACATTCGATACACTCAAGTGAAATGAGTGGTCGGTCATGTGTGGTCGGGTTGCAAGATGTTCTTGTTGAACCCAGTGTATTCCTCTCTAGGGGTACACTAGCGAAAGGTGGTTCCATACCTTGTCATAGTTGGAAATCCATTACCCAATCCGTGCTTGCGGTTTTGATTATATACTATATATGTAGAGCGTGAGATAAAGCGTTTCTGCTAGATGATTATTATATTGTGGTTGATAGACATTATTATAATATCAAAAGCTTTTTGATATAAAGATATTTTGGATTCAGGAAAATCGGTTGAAGGAAATACTTGTAGCGTTTTTTAGTTTATAGGATGCACTAATTATTTTTATAAAAGAAGGATGCGCATGTTTTAATTTTTGGCTGAAGGAAAATTTCCACAGAAAATTATATCGTTTGTTTCTTCTTCAATCTCCATCCTAAATCCTGCCGATCAAAAAACAAAAACAAATCGATCTTAAATTTCAAATTGTGCGCTACAATCAGAAAACGACGCCTTTAATTCCAAATCGATATGAAGTTGTGTTTTTTCTGTTGTCAAATTTGGAGAAGACTTCAATCTAAAGATGGCGGTTGTAGGTTAAGCTTGTTGCAAATTTGATAGATCGATATCGAATCAATCAAGCGACTACTTTGCAGGTCGATGACAACTTGAGCGATGATGTTGATGGCCGATTTCAGATGAACAACGGCGGTGGACATGAGGTATTTTACCCTAATATGCTATTTGTGTATAGCATTTTCTGTTTTGTTAATAATAACTGATATTACATTTGTGAACCGGCAAGCTTGCTATCGTTTGTGAATGTTCCACCTGTCTTAGCACGGACTCTTCTTTATTTGAAGTTAATCGTAAAAATTGTGAATGTTAGTCGCATCAAGGTATGATTATAATCTTAAATATGGTTTTTAAATTTTATTGTTATTTGTATTCAAATGGTATGTTTAGCTATCATTTTCTATTTATATTATCATTTAACAGCACTGGATTGGAGTTGTTTTACCCTGATATGCTATGTGTATAGCATTTTCTGTTTTGTTAATAATAACTGTATACATTTGTTTTGCAGTGATGATATTACCTTTGTGAATCAACAGGCTTGCTAGTTATTTTTTAGTATAATGATAATTCATATTCCACCTGTTATATCATGAACTCTTCTTTATTTGAAGTTAACCATGAAATTTGTGAATGTTGGTCGTATTAAGGTATGATTATCATCTTAAATATGGTTTTTAATTTTTATTGTTATTTGTTTCAAATGGTATGTTTAACTATCATTTTCTGTTTATATTATCATTTAACGGCGGTGGATTGGAGATATTTTACCCTGCTATGCTATGTGGGTATAACATTTTCTGCTTTGTTAATAATAAATGTACACATTTGTTTTGCTATGATGATATTAACTCTATGAATCAACAAGCTTGCTAGTTGTTTTTGAGTATAATGATAATTCATATTCCACCTGTCCTAGCATGGACTCTTCTTTATATGAAGTTAAGCATGAAATTTGTGAATGTTGGTCGCATCAAGGTATGATTATCATCTTAAATATGGTTTTTAAATTTTATTGTCATTTACATTCAAATGGTATGTTTAACTTTCATTTTCTGTTTATATTGTCATTTAGTTTGACAGTGGTTTATTTCTTTTAGTCTGATGATTGTATAATTATTACTGCATAATGGTAGTTGCATATATCATTTCATACAGTAAAATTATGGAGCAAATTGCCAGAAAGAGGGAGAAATGTGCGCTATGGAAAATAGTTCTTTGCCATATCATGGAGGACCATTTATCAAAATTAGTTGATGGTTTTGGTTGGGATGTTTTCAAGTCATCAGATTTTATTTTTGAAGTTAAGTTGTGGAAGTCACAAGTTGTTGATCTTCAAAATCATTCATGTAGTTGTAATCAATGGAGAATTACTAGTTTTCCATGTGCTCTTGCAGTTTAATGTATTATACATTTTGCTATGTAATTCAATTTTTTTCAATCGTTTAAATACTATGCAAATATCGTCTAATTTTTATTCTACTTGATTTTTTATGTTGATTATGTTTGTGGTTATATAATCATTTGTTACAGTATAATGCTAGTTGTATATATCGTTTCATTTATATTTTGATTGTATGATGCATGTTGTGTGATTTGTTTCTGTTTGATTTACTCTATTGATTGTATTTGTGGTTTTATTATTCTTTATTGGAGTATAATGCTGATTGTATATATCATTTTAGTTATATGGTTTCATATTTGTATAGTGCATGATTGCATATAGTTGAGAGGTGTACTAAATGGTTTTTCACATTTGACAATACTTATTATACAGCTATGATATGTATAGACAAATCTGGTTTTGTATTTGCATTTGGTTTGAAGCATTAGTTGTACATGATGCTCCAGCTTAAAAGTATAGAAACTATAATGCATTTTAGCTAGGTGGGCATATGGAATTTTACAACGGCATCAAGGGATAATCAGGATGCACATCTAATATTAAGATATTAAACATCGTTTTTTTATATAATGATAGTTGTATATAGTATTTTAGTATAATACAAACTATCAACATCAATCGTCTCAATTTTCATTCTACTATGATAGTTGAATATAGCATTTTTTTTCCTTTCATAATTTGCATACCATGTTGTGTACAGATTTTACTTACCAGAAATGAAGCTTGTTTGAACCTGTGAGTTGATGCTTGTGTTGATCTGGTGATTGGTTTATTGTGTACGGATGTCTTTTACATGTCATCACTACTCGCTCGGTTAATCAATCCCCACTGGGTGCAGATTTGTTGTCTAAGTACCCGATTACGTCTTGCGTCCAGATGTCTTTTACGTGTCATAGTTACCCGATTAGGCCTTACGTTCGGATGGCTTTTATGTGTCACAGGTACCAGCTCGGTTAATCAATCCCTACAGGGTGCAGATTCGTTGCTGAAGTACCCAATTAATTCTTGCGTCCGGACATCTTTTACATGTCATAGAAACCCGATTAGGCCTTGCATCCGGATGTTTTTTACGTGTCACTGGTACCCGCTCGGTAATTAATCCCAACTGGGTGCAGATTGTTGCTGAAGTACCCGATTAGGCCTTGTGTACGGACATCTTTTACGTGTCATAGATACCTGATTAGGCCTTGCGTGTAGAATTCTTTGACGTGTCACGGGTACCCGCTCAGTTAACTAATTCATACTGGGTGCAGAATCGTTGCTGCAATACCCGATTAGGCCTTGCGTGCGGAAGTCTTTTACGTGTCATAGGTACCTGATTAGGCCTTGTGTGCGGAAGTTTTTTACGTGTCATGGGTACCCTCTTGGTTAAATAATTCCTACTAGGGCAGAATCGTCACTGGAGTACCCGATTAGGCCTTGCGTGCGGAAGTCTTTTACGTGTCATAGGTACCTAATTAGGCCTTGCGTGCGGAAGTCTTTTACGTGTCACGGTTACCGCTCGGTTAACTAATTCCTACTGATTGTAGAATCGTCGCTGGAGTACCAGATTAGTCCTTGCGTGCGGAAGTCTTTTACGTGTCATAGGTACTCGATTAGACCTTGTGTGCGGAAGTCTTTTACATGTCACGGTACTCGTTCGGTTAACTAATTCCTACTAGGTGCAGAATCGTTGCAGCAGTACCCGATTAGACCTTAGGTTCGGATGTCTTTTACGTGTCATAGGTACCCGATTAAGCCTTACATCCGGATGTCTTTTATGTGTCACCGGTACCCGTTCGGTTAACTAATCCATACTGGGTGCAGATTCGTTGCTAGAGTACCCGATTAGGCCTTGCGTGCGGAAGTCTTTTACGTGTCATATGTACCCAATCAGGCCTTGCATGTGGAAGTCTTTTACGTGTCATGGGTACCCGTTGGGTTGACTAATTTCTATTGGGTGCAGAATCATTGATGGAGTATCCGATTAGACCTTGTGTGCGGAAGTCTTTTACGTGTCACGGGTACCCGGTCGGTTAACTAATTCCTACTGGGTTTAGAATCGTTGTTGGAGTACCCGATTAGGCCTTGTGTGCGGAAGTCTTTTATGTGTCATAGGTACCCGATTAGGTCTTGCGTGCGGAAGTCTTTTACATGTCACGGCACCCGCTCAGTTAACTAATTCTACTGGGTGCAGAATCATTGCTGGAGTACCCGATTAGGCTTTACATGCCGAAGTATTTTACGTGTCATGGGTACCTGATTAGGCCATGCGTGCGGAAGTCTTTTACGTGTCACGGGTACCTGCTCGTTAACTAATTCCTACTGGGTGCAGAATCGTTGCTGGAGTACCAGATTAGGTCTTGCATGCGGAAGTCTTTTACGTGTCATAGGTACCCGATTAGGCCATGCGTGCGGAAGTCTTCTACGTGTCACGGGTACCCGCTCGGTTAACTAATTCCTACTGGATGTAGAATCGTCGTTGTAGTACTCGATTAGGCCTTGCGTGCGGAAGTCTTTTACATGTCACGGGTACCTGGTCGGTTAAATAATTCCTACTGGGAGTAAAATCATTGCAGTAGTACCCGATCAGGCCTTGCGTGCGAAGTGTTTTATTTGTCATAGGTACTCGATTAGGCCTTGCATGCGAAAGTATTTTACGTGTCATATGTACCCGATTAGGTCTTGCGTGCGGAAGTCTTTTACGTATCACGGGTACCCCTCGGTTAAATAATTCCTACTGGGTGCAGAATCGTTACTGGAGTACCCGATTAGGCCTTGCGTGCGAAAGTCTATTACGTGTCATAGGTACTCGATTAGGCCTTGCGTGCGGAAGTCTTTTAGTGTCATGGGTACCCGTTCGGTTAACTAATTCCTATTGGGTGTAGAATCGTTACTGGAATACCCAATTAGGCCTTGCGTGCGGAAGTCCTTTACGTGTCATAGGTACTCGATTAGGCCTTACGTGCGGAAGTCTTTTACGTGTCATAGGTACCCGCTCGGTTAACAATTTCCTACTAGGCGCAGAATCATTGTTGCATTATCCGATTAGGCCTTGCGTGCGGAAGTGTTTTATTTGTCATAGGTACCCGATTAGGCCTTGCGTGTGGAAGTTTTTACGTGTCACAGGTACCCGCTCGGTCAACTTATTCCTACTGGGTGAAGAATCGTTGCTGGAGTACCCGATTAGGCCTTGCGTGCAGAAGTCTTTTACGTGTCATATGTATGTCTATCATTACTCAAACGCTATTTTAAAGTGAACTAACATTATAGAATATGATAAATGATCGATGAATATAGCGTTGTGTTTTCAAAGTGAACTAGCATGTATATAATATGATGAATGATATCTGAATATAACATTACATTTTTAAAGTGGTAAATGATAGTTGAATTTAGAAATTTATTTTTTAAAGTGAAATATGATGTACAATATGCTAAATGATAGTTGAATATAGCATTGTATTTTCAAAATGAGCTACCATGTATAAAATATAATAAATGATAGTTGAATTTATCATTTGTATTTTTATAGTGAGTTAGCATGTGTAGAGTTTGCAAATATTGTTTGAATGTAGTATTTATTAGTAAAATGGATTAGCATGAATAGAATATAATAAATGATAGTGAATTTAACGTTGTATTTATTAAAAGGAACTAGAAGATCTAAATATGTTAAATGATAGTTGAATATAGTATGGTATTTTTAAAATAAACTAGAATGTATAGAACATAATAAATGATAGTCGATTTCAACATCTTATTTTTAAAGTGAACTAGCATGTATAGAATATGCTAAATGATTGCTAAATGTAGCATTATATTTTTAAAGAGAACTAGCATATAGCAGTGTGTTTCATAAAGAGAAATAACATGTATATATATGATAAATGATAGCCCTAACTCTAGATCAAGACATAGTTAGCCCCAAAATAGTTCTTATAAAGGACATCTTGACCACAGGTGATAAAATCTCATCAAAATCAATGCCCTTTTTCTGGTTGCAACCTTTGACAACCAATCTAGCTTTACGCTTTATTATCTTCTCACCATATTTCTTGTTTTTTAAAACCCATTTGTTTTTCAAGATTTTTTGCCATTAGGAAGATTCACCAACTTATAAGTATGATTCTTCATCAAGGAATCCATCTCTTCTGTCATAGCTTCGAGCCAAAGATTCTTGTCGTCACTAGACAACACTTCTTGGAAACTCTCGGGTTCGCCATCAGTAGTAATTAAGATATAATCTGTGCCTGAATATCTTGTAGACGGTTTGCGTTCTCTAGCCGACCATGCCCTTGACCGAGTACTTGACTGAAATGACCCGAACTTCCCCGGTCTCCGAAGAGAAAGAGAAAGAACGAATTGTTTTGAGAACAAGCCACAACAGAACGCAGACGGAAGAACATTTCATTGTATATTACAACAATTCATCAGATTACAAGAATATACAGAGTATGAATAAATAATATACATCACAAATTATCAGAGATTACAATAAATTACATAGCAGCGGAAAATAATACAATACACAACTAGAAGGGATATACGGATATAAAGCTTTCCGGATATCATTCCAGCTGTAAACCAGGATCCTGTGAATATAAATCTGCAAAACCAAAACTGCTAGCTGCCCGTGTCAAAATAAGGGCACCCAGAGTTTAGGTTAAAACAATAAACTCCAGGTCAGTCATGTGACTGGTGTGAGAACTAAAACAGTTATTAATCTTTATTTTTAAAGTTAGGTAAATCAAGGGACCACGCCGTATAACACGAAACGGGTTTCCTCCCAAGAATACCAGTGCATAAAACAAACAGCGCAATGCTAAATAGAGAAAAATGAAGCTGTTATAAGACCCAGGTCCTATCACACAATGCAACGCAAGCCGGGGGATAGGGTTTTTCCCTTATAACAGCCAAAGAATGCTTGATACGTTTAAAACAAATCATTTGATACTATTAAGAGTGCATAGTGTATAAAACAACTTCAAATCATAAGTATCAATCATAGACGGCATGGGTACCATATATCATGTCGCCATACTAGGCTCTATAATTAAAACCGCAAATGTCACGTATTTGGAAGTTGGGTTTCCTTCTGCGAACCAAGGCCAGTGATCGTCCTCTACCGATTCGAAACTCTCTAGCCCGAGCCTCAGACAAGCGCGCAGGCAAGCCTTGGAGCGACAGGGCCGGTCCACCGATGTGGATTATTATGCCTGAACACTACGTTTCCCCGCCCTTTGGGGCGTAAATGAGACAACGAATGGCTCCATCGGACCCGGATCGTCCGATCTAACCGAGGCGCCTCGCAACAGCAACAACCACACAGGTGAAAAGTATATAAATGTCAGGGCTGGTAGGTCACTGACACCACCCTAGCTAGAAAGAAACGCATGTCCTCCCTGAGGTCCTCTCCCGTTTCTGGTTCACAACCGGGGTGTGAGGCTCGCGAATTCACGTTACACAAAGCTATGCCACACAGGCGGTGCTTTGATCATCAACCACAAGACTTTGCTTTTCAACAGAAGCCTTGATCATTTGTATCTTAGCATGCCACACAGGAAATTCACTCTATTCGTTTGATATCCATCAATATATAACCCCTGAGCTCGTACGTCTCAGAGAAGGGCGTTAAGCAAGAGAATAAATTCTCCGCCGCCAAACAGATATATATTTAATAGAAATCAATCATACAGACTAAAATCCAATGTCAGACACACAGTCCATTTACAAGTCCGTTCTGGGTCTGAACGAAACCGGAGGCACCTAGGACCCCGCATATCCAACGATCTACAAGTACGTCTAGACGATCACCAACTGTTTCCATCTTCTTGGGTGTACATCCCAATCAAGATCATCAGTAATCACCCAAACGACGTGAAGACCTCCGGTCTTCGACCACCGTCTTCATCTTCGACACCACGTCGAATCAGTTATTCAGAATGGGATAAACCCGGTCTTTCCGAATAACTGCGTATATTTTAAATAAGTGTTACACAAACACAACATATGCCTCATTCCAATTCAGAATATTCTTTTTATTCAAATATTCTTATATTTTGGGAAAAGTTCCCATTAATTTTATCCAAGATAAATTCTTTAAATTTATTCTTTAATCTCCTTTGAATATCAATTCAAACTAGTCGGGATTAGCGAACCACACCGAAGTAACCATTTATTTTATTTCCCAATCCCAACCCATTCATCCCATGAAGTAAAACTGGTAATACTTCATATCTAACACCACAGTGTTATCGGTAAATTCAATTACCATTTCACGTTCAAATCTAATTAAAGATTTAACTATCGCCTGGAGCAAAACTGGTGATACTCCATTCTCGATCATTTCAATCTAATTAAAGATTCATTAAAACTCCGCTTAGTTTTAATCTGTGACTGGGTTAAAGAATTAGTGTCATTTGAAACACGGTTCACGATAAACCCAAAATCACAACACATTTCAATCAGTCCCTAACCGTAAATTAGCAAGTGAGCAATTCCCTAAGTATTAACCCCGAAGGCCGAAACCAACATCAGATCAATACCCCAGAAATCATTCAACTTAACTAATCCCCAGTTAGTTTCTGATTTTCTTAACTCCTTTGGGTCTAAGAACAGTATTATTGAAGATACCGTTCACGACAACCCAAAATCACATTCCATTAATTATCGGGTTAAAGAACAAGTGTTATTTAAAACACTGTTCACAATAAACCCAAAAATCAATACCAATTCAACTCCAATTAAATATTACTTAATTGGTACACTTCATTAAATCTAAATAAAAAGATTTAATCTTTTCTCAACTGGGCTTAAGAACAGTGTTAATGAAGACACCATTCACGGGAAACCCAAATCACATTTGATATTACATACAAGGCTCTGAATAGAAAATATATCGGCTTATATTCAATATCAAATTCTACGACTAACAAATATCGTATTGGAAATAACGATATAAATATATATCTTTCAAATTTCCATAACAATATCTGTATAATCACGAAATCCAACATCGAAATATTCCGAAGACAATTTCGATTCAAATCCATTTCAATGCAATCATTGGAAATTCTGGTTATTTTCAAAACCATTTCAAATTCAATTTATTTATTTAAAAATAAATAGAATTATAATTCTAGTTCAAAACTAGTTCATTTCGATAAAAATCTATTTTTATCTTTTTAAATATGTAGTTTTTCATCCCAATTCTTCACATATCACTTTCGATAATTTTACACAAATTATTAATATTTTTAATAATTTTATCAAGGCCCGTACAGTCGATTTCCATCAACGGCCATCGAACTACACTTATAGCGACCTTTTTCAAATTTGATTTGGACATAATTCCAAATCCAACCGTTAGATTTCTAATTTCTAATATTTGTTAGAAAGCTCTTTTCGATACGAACCCAACAGTTCCGGTTTTAGGAGAATCCGACGGTCGGATCTCCCGTAATATCCGTTCGAAGTCAATGGTCGAAATTCGCGAACTGCCGCGGCGCGGCGCGTTCTATTCAGGCCATTATATTATATATATAATATATATTTCGTCGATTTCAATTCAAAACGTGCTTTATAAATCGTTTTAAATTCGTTTTCAAAATGGTTTCAACTTCATGTTCAATTTCAAATCAAAATTGAATATTCCAATATAAATTCGTTTTAAATTCATTTCAATTCATTTCAATTCAATTCGAATTCATTTTCTATTCAATTCAATTCGAATTCGTTTTCTATTCAATTCAATTCGAATTCGTTTTCTATTCAATTTCAATTCGAATTCACTTTTATTCAATTTCAATTTGAATTCATTTCTATTCAATTTCAATTTGAATTCATTTCTATTCAATTTCAATTCGAATTCACTTTTATTCAATTTAAATTCGAATTTCAATTCTTTTCAAAATTTCAGATTTTGAAATCACTTTCGATATTCGTTATAAAATGAATAAAATCGATATAAATATCGTTCACGTCAAAATGGCGTAAATCAAATCAACACGGCTTCATATATTTCTATTTTCAAATATTCTATTTCAAATATTTCCTTTTCAAATATTTCTATTCTGTTATTTCTTTTTCAAAACTGGAATGAGGCCCAATCAATTACCATATAATGTTACTTATATGGATTTTCTACAACACATGTATACAATAACAACGATGAATAATCAACCAGCATCCAAAGTGCATTCTACACTGTATAAGCATCGAATAGAAATGTTCAACGCTTATAACAGCCTGTCAATCAATCGATCAACATACAACTAAACAATCGGGATTAGTGTACGTCAAATATCATCCCAATACCCGTGTGGGGTTTCAAACAATCAAACACAGATTTTATTTGTGCAGTTGGGCGATGTGTAAAATTTATCGTCCCAATCAATATCAGTCAAATGTGTGTATATAAATGAATCGTCCGATTTGTTTATTTTTATTTCCTTTCATATATACGTTAAAAATTCTATTTTTAACTATAAAATATTTTTCCTTATAAAATATTTTATTTCAACTATATAAATATTTTATTTCATTTCACATCACATCACACAATCAACTACACATCAAAATCAAACAAACAAGCATACAAGCCGTCCATGGTCTGTGGACGACGGGTGTCGGGTGCTACTAAACACCGTCTGCATCCTAGTATATCTTTTTAACTAAAAAATTAAATTAAAAGGTGAGAAATTCTCACAGATATTGCTAATCCAACGCCACGACTCTTCTTATGTAGAAAATCTTCGCCACTCGCCCTTTGTCACTTTCTTTGCCCGTAGTCTCTACATATGTAAAAATCACATTTTTACTTCGCTATTCAATATATAAAAATCGAATTTTCACTTTGCTATTCAGTATATAAAAATCGAATTTTTTACTTTGTCTATAATGTAAAAATCATATCTTTTATCCACATTAAAAATCATGTCTTTATTTAATAAAAGATTATATTTTTATAACTTCTATTTTATAAAAATTATATTTTTATATTTCACATATGATAAAAATCATATTTTTATTCTTTCTATCATGTAAAAATCATATTTTTCCTACGCCTATCATATAAAAATTATATTTTTAAGCGACTAAAAACCTTGTCTTTCATTTGCTACCTCATTTTAAATAAAAATCCTACCTTTCATTTTAAATAATCAGATTTTGTAAAGGTATATATAAATTAAACTAACTAAAAAAACTGAAATTAAATAAATAAAAATAAAGGAGCTTACTTTGCAATCGGACTAGGAGGGGGAGAGGTTCGCTGCAGTGGGGCGCATCAATGTGGAGGAGCAGCGAGAGGGGTTCGCGGTGTTCATCAGGGTGGCGGTTTTTGACTGGATCGAGAAGGGTGCCGATGGTCTTCGGGTGGAGGAGGGTGCAGATAGGGAGCGAAGAGCAGGTGGAGGGAGAAGAGGGAGGGCGGCGCTCCGACGAGGTGGTGGCGCGTTGCGTGGGGGAGGCGGTTTCATCGATCGAAAAGGGGGCCAGAGGGGCGCGATGGGGAGGCCAGGGGGGTGTCGAGGCGAGGTGGTGCTCCGAGGATCGACGCGGCGAAGGTGGAGGTGGAGCTCGCCGTCGGGGCTGAGGTGATGGGGGCGCGCCTCGATGACTCCAATTTTTTTTATTTAAAATCGATTTGGGAAAGAAATGAACGGGGGGGGGGGGGGGGGGCAGAGTATAAGGGGAGAGAAGGATTTTATATTATTTAATTTATTTTTAAATTCAAAAAGAAACTTTCTATTTTGAATTCAAAATCAAACCCGCCGACTGTCGTCCCTAGCGTTTTACCCCCATTCCGAACACAATGAGATATGTATCGCCAGCTGATTCGATCGTTTCGATCAGTTTCCGTCAAAATCAACATATAACTCTATATATTGAATTTGAACGCGCATTTCAATTTACCGGGCCCACATACGAACTCTAAAAATTCCCGAAAAATATTTTCTAGCTTCGTATTGACGATACGGTCCTAACAAAACTAGTTTCGTTGAATTCTGAGACTTTTTGAAAATGGCCATTTTCCAGTCGATTAAAATCAACTGAAACTGGTCAAACGCGTTTTCCTTTGCCACGCTCACATATTGATTCGAAAAATTATGAAATTTGAAACCTAGCAATAACTTGACATCACGGATCCAACAAAAGTGGTTTCGTCAAAATCCGAGGTCGTTTGCAAAATTTCCATTTTTAAGGACCTGAATTTCATAGCGACTATTCAGAATTTTCAACTGGACAGATCTTTTGATCCCCGCTATGAAATTTTGATTTTTCGGATTCGTTGGAAAGATATTCCCAATTAGATTCTAATATTTTTGGTTTCACTAAAATCCGGTTTATTTTGCATCCGGTACATTCAATTGAAGTTTGAAATCGAATTATCGAACTGCAGGGCCATTTTCAATTCCTTTTATATATATAAATAAATATTTATATTCTATCGTCGATTCAAACGAATATATACGTTCGAAATATATTCAAAATAAATTTCTCGTCCATATTATTTAAAATAATTCATTTTAAATAATCAAAATTCGCTAAAATTGCCAAAATAAAAATTTTAAACTGGCCCAAAATTTCGGGTTATTACAATCTCCCCCACTTAAAACTTTTCGTCCCCGAAAAGGAACAAAACTGAAAGTTGTTTAACTAATCAACTCAACTTTCATTATTTTGATTACGGCTTAAGTTCTTCAACTTTTCAGTTTCTAAGAACTTTCAAATTTTCAAAAATTTGGCTAACACCCTAAATTTTCGAAAAATTTCGCCATAACCTCCCCTGCACCGGGAGCCACGGGAAAATCCAGAAATTGCCATACAGGCCTTCTGATCTCAAAAAGAAAAAGAAAAAGCCAAGCGGCTAGCCAATAGGCTCATAAAATCATCATCACCCAAACAAAACAGTAAATTATATAGTAAACATGTACCTATTTGTCGGGCAAACAAATTTTATTCTCTGCTCTAGCCTCCTTGCTATGACCTGTTCACTGTAAGCACAAGTATATGCAAGCAAATGCGATAAATTTTCAATACAACTCACCTTTTGGTACAATTTGACTAAATGGTTTAAATTTTAATTAATCAACCAATAATCAAACAACACAATCAACAATCAATTAGTGAATTATCATTTGAAATTCATAACTTTGATATATAGTCAAAAATCAGATTTTTGATGCCAAATCACAACAATAGGCCCTATCTAATTTTGGTTCTCACACCAGTCAATAGGAAATATATAGAAATCTCACTTTCGTCACTCGAATATAAACACTGATGATGAGGACTCATCATCAGAATCATCTTCGGGCGACTAGAGTGTGATTCTATATCTATCCAATATATTAAAATTTCGAACACACGTTTGCAAGACGTATATGCAAAATCTCTATATACTGGACTGTCCTAATCAATATGAAATAATCAAATACGAATAATTGATTTTAAATTTTCAAAACAAAATTTGTTTTCACTTTAAAAATATACTCTTCACACTCGTTCTAGGATACTACTGATCCTATCTCTAACGAGTCATTCCCATTGGGTATTACTAATCCAATATCTGATGAATTCTTTTGTATGGTTCTAATGTGTCTTGTTCTCTGAGCTTTGTAAACCAAAGCTCTGATACCACGTTGAAACGACCCGAACTTCCCCGGTCTCCGAAGAGAAAGAGAAAGAACGAATTGTTTTGAGAACAAGCCACAACAGAACGCAAATGGAAGAACATTTCATTGTATATTACAACAATTCATCAGATTACAAGAATATACAGAGTATGAATAAATAATATACATCACAAATTATCAGAGATTACAATAAATTACATAGCAGCGGAAAATAATACAATACACAACTAGAAGGGATATACGGATACAAAGCTTTCCAGATATCATTCCAGCTGTAAACCAGGATCCTGTGAATATAAATCTGCAAAACCAAAACTACTAGCTGCCCGTGTCAAAATAAGGGCACACAGAGTTTAGGTTAAAACAATAAACTCCAGGTCAGTCATGTGACTGGTGTGAGAACTAAAACAGTTATTAATCTTTATTTTTAAAGTTAGGTAAATCAAGGGACCACGCCGTATAACACGAAACGGTTTTCCTCCTAAGAATACCAGTGCATAAAACAAACAGCGCAATGCTAAATAGAGAAAAATGAAGCTGTTATAAGACCCAGGTCCTATCACACAATGCAACGCAAGCCGGGGGATAGGGTTTTTCCCTTATAACATCAAAAGAATGCTTGATACGTTTAAAACAAATCATTTGATACTATTAAGAGTGCATAGTGTATAAAACAACTTCAAATCATAAGTATCAATCATAGACGGCATGGGTACCATATATCATGTCGCCATACTAGGCTCTACAATTAAAACCGCAAATGTCACGTATTTGGAAGTTGGGTTTCCTTCTGCGAACCGAGGCCAGGGATCGTCCTCTACCGATTCGAAACTCTCTAGCCCGAGCCTCAGGCAAGCGCGCAGGCAAGCCTTGGAGCGACAGGGCCGGTCCACCGATGTGGATTATTATGCCTGAACACTACGTTTCCCCGCACTTTGGGGCATAAATGAGCCAACGAATGGCTCCATCGGACCCGGATCGTCCGATCTAACCGAGGCGCCTCGCAACAGCAACAACCACACAGGTGAAAAGTATATAAATGTCAGGGCTGGTAGGTCACTGACACCACCCTAGCTAGAAAGAAACGCATGTCCTCCCTGAGGTCCTCTCCCGTTTCTGGTTCACAACCGGGGTGTGAGGCTCGCGAATTCACGTTACACAAAGCTATGCCACACAGGCGGTGCTTTGATCATCAACCACAAGACTTTGCTTTTCAACAGAAGCCTTGATCATTTGTATCTTAGCATGCCACACAGGCAATTCACTCTATGCGTTTGATATCCATCAGTATATAACCCCTGAGCTCGTACGTCTCAGAGAAGTGCGTTAAGCAAGAGAATAAATTCTCCGCCGCCAAACAGATATATATTTAATAGAAATCAATCACACAGACTAAAATCCAATGTCAGACACACAGTCCATTTACAAGTCCGTACTGGGTCTGAACGAAACCGGAGGCACCTAGTACCCCGCATATCCATCGATCTCCAAGTACGTCTAGATGATCACCAACTGTTTCCATCTTCTTGGGTGTACATCCCAATCAAGATCATCAGTAATCACCCAAACGACGTGAAGACCTCCGGTCTTCGACCACCGTCTTCATCTTCAACACCACGTCGAATCAGTTATTCAGAATGGGATAAACCCGGTCTTTCCGAATAACTCGCGTATATTTTAAATAATTGTTACACAAACAAAACATACGCCTCATTCCAATTCAGAATATTCTTTTTATTCAAATATTCTTATATTTTGGGAAAAGTTCCCATTAATTTTATCCAAGATAAATTCTTTAAATTTATTCTTTAATCTCCTTTGAATATCAATTCAAACTAGTCGGGATTAGCGAACCACACCGAAGTAATCATTTATTTTATTTCCCAATCCCAACCTATTCATCCCATGAAGTAAAACTGGTAATACTTCATATCTAACACCACGGTGTTATCGGTAAATTCAATTACCATTTCACGTTCAAATCTAATTAAAGATTTAACTATCGCCTGGAGCAAAACTGGTGATACTCCATTCTCGATCATTTCAATCTAATTAAAGATTCATTAAAACTCCGCTTAGTTTTAATCTGTGACTGGGTTAAAGAATCAGTGTCATTTGAAACACGGTTCACGATAAACCCAAAATCACAACACATTTCAATCAGTCCCTAACCGTAAATTAGCAAGTGAGCAATTCCCTAAGTATTAACCCCGAAGGCCGAAACCAACATCAGATCAATAACCCAGAAATCATTCAACTTAACTAATCCCCGGTTAGTTTTTGATTTTCTTAACTCCTTTGGGTCTAAGAACAGTATTATTGAAGATACTGTTCCCAACAACCCAAAATCACATTCCATTAATTATCGGGTTAAAGAACAAGTGTTATTTAAAACACTGTTCACAATAAACCCAAAAATCAATACCAATTCAACTCCAATTAAATATTACTTAATTGGTACACTTCATTAAATCTAAATAAGAAGATTTAATCTTTTCTCAACTGGGCTTAAGAATAGTGTTAATGAAGACACCATTCATGGGAAACCCAAATCACAGTTGATATTACATACAAGGCTCTGAATAGAAAATATATCGGCTTATATTCAATATCAAATTGTACGACTAACAAATGTCGTATTGGAAATAACGATATAAATATATATCTTTCAAATTTCCATAACAATATCTGTATAATCACGAAATCCAACATCGAAATATTCCGAAGACAATTTCGATTCAAATCCATTTCAATGCAATCATTGGAAATTCTGGTTATTTTCAAAACCCTTTAAAATTCAATTTATTTATTTAAAAATAAATAGAATTATAATTCTAGTTCAAAACTAGTTCATTTCGATAAAAATCTATTTTTATCTTTTCAAATATGGAGTTTTTCATTCCAATTCTTCACATATCCCTTTCGATATTTTTACACAAATTATTAATATTTTTAATAATTTTATCAAGGCCCGTACAGTCGATTTCCATCAACGGCCATCAAACTGCACTTACAGCGACCTTTTTCAAATTTGATTTGGACATAATTCCAAATCCAACCGTTAGATTTCTAATTTTTAATATTCGTTAGAAAGCTATTTTCGATACGAACCCAACGGTTCCGGTTTTAGGAGAATCCGACGGTCGGATCTCCTGTAATATCCGTTCGAAGTCAATGGTCGAAATTCGTGAACTGCCGCGGCGCGGCGCGTTCTATTCAGGCCATTATATTATATATATAATATATATTTCGTCGATTTCAATTCAAAACGTGCTTTATAAATCGTTTTAAATTCGTTTTCAAAACGGTTTCAACTTCATGTTCAATTTCAAATCAAAATTGAATATTCCAATATAAATTCGTTTTAAATTCATTTCAATTCAATTCGAATTCGTTTTCTATTCAATTCAATTCGAATTCGTTTTCTATTCAATTTCAATTCGAATTCACTTTTATTAAATTTCAATTTGAATTCATTTCTATTCAATTTCAATTTGAATTTATTTCTATTCAATTTCAATTCGAATTCACTTTTATTCAATTTCAATTCGAATTTCAATTCTTTTCAAAATTTCAGATTTTGAAATCACTTTCGATATTCGTTATAAAATGAATAAAATCGATATAAATATCGTTCACGTCAAAATGGCGTAAATCAAATCAACATGGCTTCATATATTTCTATTTTCAAATATTCTATTTCAAATATTTCCTTTTTAAATATTTCTATTCTGATATTTCTTTTTCAAAACTGGAATGAGGCCCAATCAATTACCATATAATGTTACTTATATGGATTTTCTACAACACATGTATACAATAACAACGATGAATAATCAACCAGCATCCAAAGTGCATTCTACACTGTATAAGCATAGAATAGAAATGTTCAACGCTTATAACAGCCTGTCAATCAATCGATCAACATACAACTAAACAATCGGGATTAGTGTACGTCAAATATCATCCCAATACCCGTGTGGGGTTTCAAACAATCAAACACAGATTTTATTTGTGTAGTTGGGCGATGTGTAAAATTTATCGTCCCAATCAATATCAGTCAAATGTGTGTATATAAACGAATCGTCCGATTTGTTTATTTTTATTTCCTTTCATATATACGTTAAAAATTCTATTTTTAACTATAAAATATTTTCCTTTATAAAATATTTTATTTCAATTATATAAATATTTTATTTCATTTCACATCACATCACACAATCAACTACACATCAAAATCAAACAAACAAGCAAACAAGCCGTCCATGGTCTGTGGACGACGGGTGTCGGGTGCTACTAAACACCGTCTGCATCCTAGTATATCTTTTTAACTAGAAAATTAAATTAAAAGGTGAGAAATTCTCACAGATATTGCTAATCCAACGCCACGACTCTTCTTATGTAGAAAATCTTCGCCACTCGCCCTTTGTCACTTTCTTTGCCCGTAGGCTCTACATATGTAAAAATCACATTTTTACTTCGCTATTCAATATATAAAAATCGAATTTTCACTTTGCTATTCAATATATAAAAATCGAATTTTTACTTTGTCTATAATGTAAAAATCATATCTTTTATCCACATTAAAAATCATGTCTTTATTTAATAAAAGATTATATTTTTATAACTTCTATTTTATAAAAATTATATTTTTATATTTCACATATGATAAAAATCATATTTTTATTCTTTCTATCATGTAAAAATCATATTTTTCCTATGCCTATCATATAAAAATTATATTTTTAAGCGACTAAAAACCTTGTCTTTCATTTGCTACCTCATTATAAATAAAAATCCTACCTTTCATTTTAAATAATCAGATTTTGTAAAGGTATATATAAATTAAACTAACTAAAAAAACTGAAATTAAATAAATAAAAATAAAGGAGCTTACTTTGAAATCGGACTAGGAGGGGGAGAGGTTCGCTGCAGTGGGGAGCATCAGGGTGGAGGAGCAGCGAGAGGGGTTCGCGGTGTTCATCAGGGTGGCGGTTTTTGACTGGATCGAGAAGGGTGCCGATGGTCTTCGGGTGGAGGAGGGTGCTGATAGGGAGCGAAGAGCAGGTGGAGGGAGAAGAGGGAGGGCGACGCTCCGACGAGGTGGTGGCGCGTTGCGTGGGGGAGGCGGTTTCATCGATCGAAAAGGGGGCCAGAGGGGCGCGATGGGGAGGCCAGGGGGGTGTCGAGGCGAGGTGGTGCTCCGAGGATCGACGCGGCGAGGTGGTGCTCCGAGGATCGACGCGGCGAAGGTGGAGGTGGAGCTCGCCGTCGGGGCTGAGGTGATGGTGGCGCGCCTCGATGACTCCATTTTTTTTATTTAAAATCGATTTGGGAAAGAAATGAATGGGGGGGCCAGAGTATAAGGGGAGAGAAGGATTTTATATTATTTAATTTATTTTTAAATTCAAAAAGCAACTTTCTATTTTGAATTCAAAATCAAACCCGCCGACTGTCGTCCCTAGCGTTTTACCCCCATTCCGAACACAATGAGATATGTATCGCCAGTTGATTCGATCGTTTCGATCAGTTTCCGTCAAAATCAACATATAACTCTATATATTGAATTTGAACGCGCATTTCAATTTACCGGGCCCACATACGAACTCTAAAAATTCCCGAAAAATATTTTATAGCTTCGCATTGACGATACGGTCCTAACAAAACTAGTTTCGTTGAATTCTGAGACTGTTTGAAAAATGGCCATTTTCCAGTCGATTAAAATCAATTGAAACTGGTCAAACGCGTTTTCCTTTGCCACGCTCACATATTGATTCGAAAAATTATGAAATTTGAAACCTAGCAATAACTTGACATCACGGATCCAACAAAAGTGGTTTCGTCGAAATCCGAGGTCGTTTGCAAAATTTCCATTTTTAAGGGCCTGAATTTCTTAGCGACTATTCAGAATTTTCAACTGGACAGATCTTTTGATCCCCGCTATGAAATTTTGATTTTTCGGATTCGTTGGAAAGATATTCCCAATTAGATTCTAATATTTTTGGTTTCACTAAAATCCGGTTTATTTTGCATCCGGTACATTCAATTGAAGTTTGAAATCGAATTATCGAACTACAGGGCCATTTTCAATTCCTTTTATATATATAAATAAATATTTATATTCTATCGTCGATTCAAACGAATATATACGTTCGAAATATATTCAAAATAAATTTCTCGTCGATATTATTTAAAATAATTCATTTTAAATAATCAAAATTCGCTAAAATTGCCAAAATAAAAATTTTAAACTGGCCCAGAATTTTGGGTTATTACATTGACCAAGCCCATGACCGAGCACTTGACCGAGCCTACGATATATTTGTCTATCATTTTTTCTCGATGCAATATTTATCTATCACTCTATAACTATTCATCTTGCTTTTGTTATATTTTGTCGATCTTATTTCCTTATGAATTTACAGGTTTTTTGCATTAATATGTCTGATTTGGTTTTAATCAGTAGAGAAGAACAAGAGTATGTTTTTGGATACGCTGTTATTATTATTTTTAGATTTTAATGCTATGTGCATTTAGCATTTTCTTGCTGTTTAATATTTACTCATGCAAATAGCTATTATTTTTTCTGCAATATAATGCTAGATTAATCTAGCATTTTCATACATTTGTCAATGTCTCGGTTATTCGCTATAATGTTAGGTTAACCTGGCATTTTCATACAATAGTCAAGGGCTTGGTCATGCCGTGTAATGCTAGGTTAACCTAGCATTTTCCATATACCGTTGAAGGGTTTGGTCGTGCGCCATAATGCTAGGTTAAACTAGCATTTTCATACATTGTTCAAGGGCTCAATCATTCAGTATAATGCTAGATTAACCTGCCATTTTCATATACTTGTTAAGGGCTTGGTAATGCCCTATAATGCTAGGCTAACCTTGCATTTTCATACAATTTCCAAGGGCTCGATCATTTGCTATAATGGTAGATTAACCTGACATTTTCATATAATGGTTAAGGGCTCGGTCATGCCCTATAATGCTAGGTTAACCTAGCATTTTCATACAATTTTCAAGGGCTCGGTCATTCGCTATAGTGCTAGGTCAACCTGACATTTCCATATACTGGTTAAGGGCTCGGTCATGCCCTATAATGCTAGGTTAACCTAGCATTTTCATACAATTTTCAAGAGCTCGGTCATTCTCTATAGTGCTAGGTTAACTTGGCATTTTCATATACTGGTTAAGGGCTCGGTCAAGCTCTATAATGCTAGGTTAACCTAGCGTTTTCATATGATTTTCAAGGGCTCGGTCATTCGCTATAGTGCTAGGTTAATCTAGCATTTCCGAACACTGTTCTAAGGTTCATTCATGCGCTATAATGCTAGGTTAACCTAGCATTTTCATACAATATTCAAGGGTTCGGTCATTTGTTACAATGCTAGGTTAACCTGGCATTTTTGTAGACTAAATACAAACGGATGTTAAATTAATGCTATAAATACAAATCAATCCATTAGATACAGATCAATGCTATAATGCTAAATTTATCTAGAATATTTTGCACTTAATTAACCTAACATATTCTGCACTAAATACAGATGGATGCTAAATTAATGTTATGTATGTCTATCATTACTCAAATGCTATATTATAGTGACTAACATTATAAAATATGATAAATGATAAATGAATGTAGCGTTATGTTTTCAAAGTGAACTAGCATGTATATAACATGATGAATGATATTTGAATATAGCATTACATTTTTGAAGTGGTAAATGATAGTTGAATTTAGAATTGTATTTTTTAAAGTGAAATAAGATGTACAATATGCTAAATGATAGTTGAATATAGCATTGTATTTTTAATGTGAGCTACCATGTATAAAATTTAATAAATGATAGTTGAATTTATCATTTGTATTTTGATAGTGAGTTAGCATGTGTAGTGTTTGCAAAATATTGTTTGAATGTAGTATTTATTAGTAAAATGAACTAGCATGAATAGAATAGAATAAATGATAGTTGAATTTAGCATTGTATCTTTTAAAAGAAAGTAGAATGTTTAAATATGCTAAATGATAGTTAATATAGTATTGTATTTTAAAGTAAACTAGAATGTACCAAACAAAATAAATGATAGTTGATTTCAACATCGTATTTTTAAAGTGAACTAGCATGTATAGAATATGCTAAATGATAGATGAATATAGCATTATTCTTACTCAGCAGAAGCAAATTGAAATTTAAAAGAAGACCTGCTCAAGACTACGAAACAGAGCATATGTTGAAATGATTAGTATCATCATTCCAATCTGTATATACCACATATAAGTGAAAAAAATTGGGATTTTCAGCAGAAAATATGAGTAGATGGAGAATTGCTTCGAACTGACTGAATTCAGACAACTGCAGCAGCTTCGGGTGTTGGCAGCGGCGACAGCTTCAGGCGACGGGAGCAGCATCTTCAAGCGTCGGCGGTAGCTGCTTCAAGCGACGGCGGCAACTTCAGTTTTGGAGGAATTCGAAAGGATGTTGGTGGAAGAAGGAGAAATCGCGATGAGAAGAAGGCGAACGCGAAGGCGACGGCTTCGAGCGGCGGCGGCGGCGGATTGGATGGCGAGAGCTAGTCTTGGGTGGGCAGTGACTCGGCTGGTGATAATCATGGCCGGCGGCGGCTGTTGATAATCGATGATGGAGGAAATAAAAGAAGAAGATGACGACTGTCCTTTTGCTTAATTTCGTAAAGTTGCGTCCGAATTTTTAAAGTTTATTATATGTTTGTCCTTTAAACTAATTAACTCTTTTGGATTCTCATAAGGGAAAAACCCGTTCCGTTATACGGCGTGGTCTTATGAGATATCGTTTACTTGTTCAAACTGTTTTAAACGGTTCTACTCATACCAGTCCCATGACTGACCAGGAGTTTATTTTGTTTTGTTTTCCCTAAACTCTTGGGTGCCCAATTTTGTACGGGCAGTCAAGTAGTCAAGATTTTACAGATATACTTGAAGAGCTGGAGCGGGAGACTTCAGGATTATATAGCTATTATTATTCCGCTGTGTTGTAAGTGCTGTACTTTGATAATGATGTGTATATTCAAGTACAGATTTATATTTCAAGGTTATGTTATATATATTATATGTTATTCATTCCGCTGTGAGATTCGTGTTACTATGACGTTTTGTTCTTTTTCTTCTTCTATTCTAAGTTTCTATCTTATCTATTCTCACCCTCTAATTTCTTTCATTAACTACCGGTATTTTTCGATGTTTGGTTAGTCGTCATTGAGTTTATGTCGATAACCAAAGTCGCTAAAAACCGGGACGTTACAGTTGGTATCAAAGCTTACGGTTAAGTGAATTACCTTGGCTCTGGGGCGTGACTCGGTAGAGATGGGGTTAGTAATACCCTAGATTGAGTTTGAGTGTATATATATACGAGGGCGTATTTGTTATTGAATATAAAATTGTTTTATATTGTGGAGATTTATTGGTTGAGTTGTTTATGGATTCTGGTCGATGGTGGGGCACCACTGTATCGGTAGGAGTTTATAAACACTCGAATACGATGAACCGTCATGGTATGTTTTGAAAGATGGTAAACGAAATAATTTTACCCAAATTATAACTTTGATATAAAGGATTTATATTGGTTGTTGTTATAATCAAGTAAGATTATAAAAAGTGAAATGGTTACGTATATAACCAAATAATATTCGTATAAGTGTTACGAAATGAATTAAATCTGAATTCAAATCAGAATTTAAATTAAAACCTTGGAAAATTTGGAATAGAGTTTGTAAATAGACTTGGATTGAATATATGTAAATTTTAAGATCCTGGGAGATTTTAAATTGTATTCCAAGCATTTGTGAATGATATTTTGAACTGCTTTCGAAATAAAAGTGTTTAAGAATGATTTTTGAAGGTGATATAGTATTGAACTCTCTTCGATAATTGGAAAATAATTCTGATAATGACTGCAGCATAATCAGTGTTCATTTTCGAGTTCTAAGTGACGGATTACTACCAAAGATTTTGTTTTTGGATTGTTTTGAGGAAACAAGATTGTTTTGAATCCTAAAAAAGAATATTTGACTTTTGAAAGGTAAGCTATTTGAAAATTCCAAGGCAGAGATTGTTTAAAATAAAAACAAGTTAAATAATACTTGTGAAAGCAAATTGGGATTTAAAGTAAAGCCAGTTAAGTGGTAACTGAAATTGAATTAAAATCGAATAGGATTGAATTTGTGAAATTTGAATTTGAAATGTGATTGGATAATCGAGTTAAGAGTTTGGAATCAAGAATTGAACTTGAGTTGAAATGGGATTTGCTTTGGATATAAGCGAATAGCCGTGTTGAGGATAAATTCATCAGAATTTGATTGGGATAACATTGGTATATGCTAAGTTGATAGCATATGGAAGTAATAGAGTTGATATGCCCGACAAAAAGGTACAAGTTTATATTTGATATAAGCATGAGATTTATGAGCCGAATTGGCAAGCCGCTAGGCTGGTTGATTTTCTTTTGGGTTAGAGATGGCCCAGAAAGGCGAGTTGTAGTTTTACCGGTTGACCAGTAAGAAGGAGGTGCTGGCGAAATTTTTCGAAAAGTTAAGGTGTTAGAAAATTTTCAGGATTTTTGAAAATTTTGGTTGATAAGAATTAATTAATATTTCAGTTGAAATAAAATTGGTTCAGTTGAAACTGAAGTTAAGAAGTGAACAAATAAAGTTTAACCCAGTTAATAGGGTTTGTTTTCTACCTTAGCAATTTCGAGGACGAAATTATTTTAAGTGGGGAGAATGTAACGACCCGCATTTTTCAGCAATATAATTAATTTATTTAACCATTTAAATAGTGAATTAGAGAATTTAAATGGTCAGTTAGTTAAATAATATTGAATATTTAATTAAAATAAATAATAGAATAATATATTTAATTCAGAAATAATCAAAAATAGTGAAATTCACAATATTGTGTGGATTGGATTATTTAAAATATATATATATATATATATATATTTCAATTTAGAGTTGAAATATATTCACGAATATATTATATAAATGAAGTTTGAATGTATAATTTTATTTTAATTAAAAACCGAGCTTGAAATGGTGCGACAGTTCGTTATTTGGCGATTTGAACTTAAATTGAATGTACAGGATTCGTTTAAGTCGGATTTCTATGAAACAAGAAACGTACGGAGCTGGTGAAGTATATTTTTCTAGTGGAAGAGAAAAATGGGGATTTCATCGTGTATATTTTTAGTTATGTCCAAATTAAATATTCAGAAAAAACAGCGGTATATTCGTTCGTGGCCATAACGGTTATTTAAAAATATTTGAATATCGGTTGTGAATTTAGACAAGGTTCTTTTGAGACATAACGATAATTTAATTTTTAGAATTTTATTGTAATTTTTAATTAATTAAATAAGAAACTTTTTATTTGTAGTATTTTGCACCATGTATCAGTATTTTGGGGTTTCAAAATATGAGTTAACCTACCGGTATTATTATATTTTTGGAATCGTGGCACTTGACTCGTCTCAACGATATTTTTGTCTTTGTCGATAGCAGTCCATACGTTAATAAAGTTTTGAATAACAGATGATTGGAATCATTTAAACCTTAATAACAAGTGTACATCAATTCATTCAAAAACCGCCAGCAAAGGGAGAGTGTTTTCCTTTGGTTCCAGACCGTTGATTCAAAGTTCTAAATATTTTGCTGTGTTTGAAACCAAATCATTTTAAGCAATTGGTTGTAATGCAAACAGTGTGGTTAATACTTAGGTTACGTGGCCGGTTTTATCTCCTTAAGTTTTGAGCATATTTTTATTTATCAGTACGCACACTCCTTCCCTAAACCTAGTTATTTTCGTTCATCAGCCAAAGCAATTCTTGGCTGCCACAAACAATACCACAACGTGAGAAATAAAATCCAAACAAATACAAATCAAACCCCGTAAATACCAAGACTCATATAGTAGGACAACTGCAAACTTAAGCTTCGATTTCATATCCATTTCGTGTGGTGCGATGGTGATTTTGGGTACCTCAAAAAATCGGTCAACGACAATGACTTTAAAGCTGTTATGTGAGGAACTGGGGAGCCGCACTTCAGGCTCGAGTTGAACGGAGTTTGTGGCATCGTAGGCGCGAGGGAAGGGGTCCGATGAGTTTAACGTTGGTGGCAAAGCGGCGGTATAGCGCTGGGGAGTTCGGATTTTGTAGGGGTTCGATGTTTTTGTTACTGTTGGTGAAAACATGAAGGGCGAGACTGAAATGGACGGTGCGAGTTGGGGGTTAGTACGACAAGGAGGGGGGTTGTCCGATCATGGAGATCGATGTAAGGTAGTTGTGTGAGTGGGCGTTTGGGTTGGTTACATTACTGAAGGATAGAAGTTGTGTCAAATGTTGAGTACTTGATTTTGTTCATTTACTGGAAAGAAGAGTAAAGGGGAGTTCACGTTGGGGAGGACATTGGTTACAGAGCAAATCCTTTTCGTAGAAGGAGTGGTTCTTCTATACGAGTTGAACTTGATACTGTAGTAAAAGGAAGGGAGGGACCGTCGTAATATAAAGGGTAATTATTTGTTAAAGAAGTAAATCAAATCATTTGTGTGGTTTGGATTTTTGTTGAGTGAGGAAAGCTGTTGGGTAGGTCGAAGTTCTTTTGTGGATTCCAGGCATAGAATTTATCAGTGACGTTGTTTGAGGCGAAGATGAGGAGAATTGTGGCAAGCTTTGGCTACTGCATTTTTAGTTCAGATGTCAAGCATAAGAGATCGTTTAAAGATCATATTAAAGCATTTGGTCAAGGTAACTCGGCTTATGGGATCAATTGCTTAGATCATAATGTGGAAGAGCCTTCTTCATAGATTGAACAGGAGTTGTTCAAGTTTGATACTAGTGACCGTATGAGGATGGAATCGCGGAGAACGGGATGGGTATTGGGCTAGTTTTCAGAAAAGGGGTGAGGCCCAAACAATGAATACTTAAGTGTTTATTTAAATTAAATATATGTTTTAACATATAAACCGAATATCTCGCGCATATGTTATCAGTTTCGCAAACCGTCTGTCACATCGGGATCGTACGGACGATGGATACACAATGGGATTGACTAGGATTGAAATGAGGCTCGTTACAATTTATAGCGAAATAAATTGTCCGTCTGAATCAAGCGATGGTTATCGTTATTAACGATGATCGTCCAATGTGAGTAAAACTCACCAACACTGAACAGTTATATTTTTATAACGTATTTCTAGAACTGTTAATCATCTGTTGATTGTTGTGTATTAACTGTTTGGTTGAATTGCTTGTGTATTGGTTTAAATCATAGATAACGATATATATATAAATCGTTAATCAAATATTGATTCTGTTTAGCAGAATATTTCATATTGAAATGAAATCAATGTTAATTATATTGTTTAACATCTGTGATGCAGGGAGACAGGTTGGAGGAATCCGACTGGATTCCTCAACATTTGTTTTACTGTTTATCATATATCGTGATATATGATGTGATATAAAATCGGTTATTGATTTTATATGTTGGACGAGATTGATCATGTTATTGGGTATTTTAAACGCCATAATGAATACTGGGAAGTAAAAAGGGATTTATTTTAAAAATCCAAAGCTTTTAAAGATGGAATTTATTTATAAAATCATAAGATTTTATAAAAGAGAATATTTATAAATGGAATTATAAATAAAAGGGAGATCTTTATAAATGAAATATTAATAAAAAGAAATATTTATAAAATCATAAGATTTTATAAAGGAGATATTTGTTTGTTAAATAAATAGGATATCATAAACGAATTATTTATTTAGTAAATAAATAGGATATCATAAACGAATTATTTATTTAGAAAATAAATAAAGATATACAAGGAAATATTTGTGAAAACAAATATACAAGGACATATTTGTGAAACAGGAATGGAAAGAGAAATATTTGTAAAACCTTTACAAATGAAATCGAAAAGGAGATATTTGTAAAACACTTATAAATAGAAAGATAAAGGAAATATTTATAGGAAATAAATAGAAAAGATTAAAGAAATATTTATTTGTAAATAAATAGAATTGAAAAGGGAATAGTTATTTGTTAAGTAAACCAATAGAAAAGGAGATAATTCAAAAGGAATGATTCAAAGGAGATAATTCAAAGGAATGATTCAAAGGAGATAATTCAAAAGGAATGATTCAAAGGAGATAATTCAAAGGAATGATTCAAAGGAGATAATCCAAAAGAATAATTCAAAGGAGATAATTAAAAGGAATAAATCAAAGGAGTTAATTCAAAAGAGTTAATCGAAATGAGTTAATCGAATATTAGTTATTCGATTATAGTTAATCGAATAGAGTAAATGAGTTAGAGTTAACCAGTTAGGGTTAATTAATTAGGGTTGACCAGTTAGAGTTGATCAGTTAGAGTTGATCAGTTAGCGTTAACCAGTTAGAGTTAATCAATTAGGGTTGACCAGTTAGAGTTGATCAGTTAGAGTTAACCAGTTAGAGTTAGAGTTAACCAATAGAGTAATTAAAAGGAGTTAATCGAATTTAGTTAATCGAATTTAGTTATTCAAAAGGAGTTATCGAATATTAGTTATTCGAATCGAGTTAAAAGGAGTTATCAAATATTAGTAATTTGAATCGAGTTAAAAGGAGTTAATCGAATTTAGTTATTCAAAAGGAGTTATCGATTAGTTTAATCGAAAGGAGTTAATCGAATTTAGTTATTCGAAAGGAGTTATCGATTAGTTTAATCGAAAGGAGTTAATCGAATTTAGTTATTCGAAAAGGAGTAATCGAATATAGTATTCGAAAAGAGAGATTATCGAGTATCGTTAATTCGAAAGAAAGAGAAATCGAATACTAGTCATTCGAAGTGAGTTAACCAAATATTAGTTATTCGAAGAGAGTTAATCGTCGAATTCGATTATATCGAATTCGGGAAAGTACTTATACTTTCCGGTGTTTAAATCAAGATTTATTTATTTATAAATCAGATGTTTATTTATTTATTCACATTAAAGAATAAAAGTTATAATTGAAGTTAGATATGTCGAAAGTAGGGATTATAACGTTATCGTTATAACCAATGTTTTCAATAAAGAAGTGGATTCGTAAATAGAATCCGAGAGTTTCGTAAGAAAGTTTGTTAAAGGTTTAAAAGATAAACTTTGACTATTTCGAAGTTAAAACGTTGTTCAGTTAAGGTCTGGGAGGTAATTATACCCCAACTTGATTGACTTCCTTCTTAACTAAGGAATGGTAAGGTTTGATAGTGAAGGAGTTTTGGAAATGTTTTCCAAATAAGAATCAGAAATGTTTTCTGATAATAGAAAATAAGAATTTAGAATATATGGAAACAGGAAATAAGTAAATTAATGTACTAAAGAGATAAATGTTCAATGATGATTGATCGATATAATTTCCATTTGGAAATAATATCGTTGTTTGCACACGTGTTTTTCTTTGATAGTTAAATCACAGACTGTCAAAGTTTTGACCATTTTAACGTTGTTAATATGGAGAGACCGGTTGGATTATTATCCGAAGAACCACTCCGTATTGGCATAAGCGTTGCGAATCATATATGCCAAAGAAAATTGAAGACAGAGTAAAGTGCGAGGGCTGTTGTATAAATCTTAGATAACAATTGCCTAAGATGGTTGTACTGAATAGTGCCTTCGGTTTGTCCAGTCCCAGGACGACCCGTATGAAAGAATGTCTGACAGAGTATATTTAATAGATCGCGTAAGTTGATCTCTTCAAACGTATTTACGTTTGGTGGCGGAGGAATTCGTTTCCCTTAGTTGTATACCCGTGGTATTTTTGGGGAAATAAATTTGTGATTTGGCGGGTATGACGATGTGACATTCAAAGTGAATAAATGTGTGATCTGTCAGAGATAAGTGTGGTCTCTAGCCTCATAACTGGGAAATGACAAAAATCGGGAAGGCAACATGGCTATGTAGGTCGCACCTATTTGGGTGTATAATCACCTGATCTAGAGTTTCATTTACTTCTAAAAATCTATTGTCAATGCTGTCCCATTCGGGAAACGGTTGTTGATCTTAACCGTTGGTGATATACATTTGATACACTCAAGCGAAATGAGTGGTCGGTCATGTGTGGCCGGGTTGCAAGATGTTCTTGTTGAACCCAGTGTATTCCTCTCTAGAGGTACACTAGCGAAAGGTGGTTCCATACCTTGTCATAGTTGGAAATCCGTTACCCAATACGTGCTTAAGGTTTTGGTTGTGTACTATATATGTAGAACGTGAGATGAAAGCGTTTCTGCTAGATGATTATTATATTGTGGTTGATAGACATTATTATAATATCAATAGGTTTTTGATATAAAGATATTTTGGATTCTCTTAAGGGAAAAACCCGTTCCGTTATATGGCGTGGTCTTATGAGATATTGTTTACTTGTTCAAACTGTTTTAAACGGTTTTACTCATACCAGTCCCATGACTGACCCGGAGTTTATTTTGTTTTGTTTTCCCTAAACTCTTGGATGCCCAATTTTGTACGGACAGTCAAGTAGTCAGGATTTTACAGATATACTTGAAGAGCTGGAGCAGGAGGCTTCAGGATTATATAGCTATTATTATTCCGCTGTGTTGTAAGTGTTGTACTTTGATAATGATGTGTATATTCAAGTACAGATTTATATTTCAAGGTTATGTTATATATATTATACGTTATTCGTTACGCTGTGAGATTCGTGTTACTCTGAAGTTGTGTTTTTTCTTCTTCTATTCTAAGTTTCTATCTTATCTATTCTCACCCTCTAATTTCCTTCATTAACTACTGGTATTTTTCGATGTTTGGTTAGTCATCATTGAGTTTATGTCGATAATCAAAGTCGCTAAAAACCGGGATGTTACACTACTTTACAACCGGATTCTGATGTGATCAGTACATAGTAGGCATGTTGATATATATAATATTTTAAAACTCATTTTAAAACGTGTGTTAATTAAATATCTTTGGCATTTATACCCAATAATATGAATGCAAGATACACATGTATAATGATATGTGTATATAAAACTGATATTGTTCAACACTACAAAATTATAAAATTCCCTTCAAAGCAAATCTTGTTATATTAAGTCATGGTGACGTCTTCCAATAATATACTCATCACGGTCCAAAATCACTGGATGTAACTAAGGCCATAGCGTATTGCACCTTTTATTTTGGTTATATGCGATGGAGTAAAATGTGGTGCTCCAACCTATTATTGGGTCTGACTTAACTAGGCTGCATAATATGATTATGGCCTTAGAGACAAAAAACATGAATTATTCTATATTTTGAGCAAATGAATAATACTGAACAAAATGTTCAACATGCGATCCAAGAGTTATATAGATGATATAATTGACATAAGATATCTACCTAAAAGGTTGTGTTTTGGGTTTAGCCAAAGCTGGGTCAAGGCATGATTAGATATGGATCTTGGAACACTGTTATATATGTATACCGATATGTATATATATACAAGAGGGATGTTAATTTGATTGGGAGCATATTTTAGTTTAAATATTATATTTATGTTAATATAAATTTTGATTGTCAAAATTTTGAATTTATATTAAATGAATATTATAGAATCAGTTATTATTTATTATCTACTGTAGATATTAAATAACAGAATAACTCCGATAATTTAAATTAATCCTTGAGAAGGACAAATTAAATTAAATCAAATTTCTTGACTAACATTAAAATTTGTGGATTGTCCTCAAACAAATTAAACGTAATTGTTTTAGATATAAAGAGAGGATCTAAAATAAGTTAAATTATGACTTCAACTGAATAAAATATAAATGTTATAATAATCTACTTATACATTTCTAGTATTAGATACTAGGTATAAATCACATAAATGTATGTTGGTTTACAGAAATTGCAGAATAAGTAGAAATCTGATAAAAGGACAAGTGGACATACGATTGGAAATGAAGCAAATGTTGTTGGATTATCCATAGGAAGTTGATTCTTGTTAAATATACTGGCTTAATTAAATAAATAAAATAATTGTTATTATGAAATTCCACTTAAAATAAATGTTATAATATATCTTGTCTAGACAAGTTTGAATTTCATTTGTAATAAAAGCATAATTGTTGTTCATTTTATTTAAATGAAATATCGTATGGAATTTCACAAATAGTTAATGATATTTGTAAAATCCTTAACTATAATGCACTTGACATTAATAATGACAGGATTAAATTTAGTGATTTAAATCCAATATACCTTTAGTATTACCAGTTAGCCCAGTAAACAAGAAAGTATATCAAAACTCCATAATAATGGAATTTTGAAATCATTTGATTTTGAATGATATAAAGTATACAAATCTTGTTTATTAGGCAAAATAACTGAGTCTCCTTTCACTTGACACAGTGAATGAATGATATGTATTGGGTCTCATACATAATGATGTACATGGAGCAATAAATACATAAGCTAGAGGTAGGTTCATTACTTCATTATATTTACTGATGATATCAGTAGATATAGATATGTGTATCTTATGAAACACGTATTAGAATCCTTTGAAAAAGTTCAAAGAATTGAAAGTGGAGTTAGAAACCAACTTTAAAATAGAAAATAAAAACTTTTGAACATATCGAAAGAGAATATTTAAGCCAACTATATAATGACTATCAAAATGAGTTTGAAATTGTTTCACAACTCACTCCACCTAGAACATCATATTAGAGTGGTGTGTCTGAACGGAGACATCGCACCTTATAAGATATAGTACGATTAATGATAATTCATATAGATCTTCCAATAAATTAAATTTGGAACAATTATATTAAATCCCACTAAAACGATTTAAAGATGCTATATAAGATATGGACTAGGAAATGTCCTAGTGTGTCTAACACAAAGATTTGGGACATAAGGCGTTTGCTATACGTCCTTCCTCTGATAAGATCGGACCTAAATCAAATAACTATTTTGTGGATATATATTCTCTGAGAATAAAATGTTTATTGATCGATTTGGTATCCTTTTGAAGGAGAGCCTGTATCTAAAACACCAATGGAAATGAAATAGAATTCAAAATGTCTCGGAAACCACAAAATATCATTGAATCTTGTATAGACAAGAAATTGAGTGGGAGTGACACAATAATTCTAATGTTATTTGATAACACATTAATTATTGTAAATAATGTTAGTTTTAAAACAAGAAATAAATACTGATTCTAAGAAAGAAAACGTTTGGATTAAGAAGTTCATGAGTGAACTTAATTCATTGTTGATCCAATGATATACATTGCGATAACAATATGGCTGTTGCTCAGGCCTAAAACATTAAACTCATTATCGATCCAAACATATATTTAAGAAATATAATTCCTATGTGAAGTTGTTCACAGAGGAAATGAACATATCTGCAAAGTTACAAACATTGTAATGTGGCAGACTTACTGAATTAAACTCTGTCGCAGCAGAAGTTTAATAGTCATACTAGTTTCGTGAGTATATGATACATGAATGATTGACTCTAGTGTAAGTGGGAGATTGTTGGAGTTTATGCCCTAGAGGAAATCCATTTGATGAGATTGATAACAATGTTGTTGTTATTATTTTATTTGTAATAAAATAATATTCTATTATATTATATTTACTGGGTAATATAAATATTAATATAATAGAAGTCCTTAGAACTATAATACAGAATTATATGATTAGAGTAAGACTTGAATTTGAGATTATATAATATGATAAGTATTGTAATTCTTAAATGTCCCTAGTCAAGTTTTATTGTTTATATAGGACAACAATAAAACGTATAGACTAGTGTATTGATTGACTGATGATCACATCTCATTGATCATTAATATACGTGATATTAAAGTCAAGATATAAATACGTATTAGAGAATAGCGTATTGGGCTGACCCACCGTGAGATAACTACATGGAATATAATTAACAGTATCATAAGTTGTTCTCATAGTGACAGTGATGTAATGGTCCTCAGACCTGAAATCATTATAATTTTATTCGAGGATATTTGTGTTTTGATATCATCTAAAGTTACTCGTAACAGAGTAACGATAACGGTGATTATTGGATACATCTCGAATCGAATGAAAATTATGAATGATCTAGATGGAATTTAACCCTACGATATATTTGTAGTGATATCCATGGGCCTCTTGATTGAGTGAGACTGTGAAATGCATGGCCATGCTCAAACATTGATTTGTTTTAAACAGTCCACTCATCGATCAAGAAAAACGGATTAAATCATAAAGGGGGTGGTACGTTCCATGCCACGAGTTTAATTCAGGATATACTGGTTAAAAGGATTATCTGACGTTGATACACTGGTCACGGAAAGATTGTATCGAATCATTGATCTTATTATAACTTGGGTAGCAGCGACGTATTGCTAGATGCCAATCACTGTTTATGATTTTAAATGTGATTTAAAATCATTGCCAATGTTGTAAAAACGTATAGGGTCACACACTTAGAACATTGTGAGGGGAAACTGGTTTTGTTTCGGAATAAAATAAATATCAATAGTTGATATTTTATTTGAATCGGTATAAGGAATGGTTCCTTATTTGTAGAACACGTGTATATTTTGAAAGGGTATTTTACATCCTATTAAAATAAAACAAGGGTACTATATTAAGGAATAGGGATTATTAAAAACTGATTCATGAGAAAATCCTAAAAAGTAAGATCATAAATGGCGGCTAGCACCGTAGATTTTCCCTCCCCTTCGATCAGATCGGAGACGATGTTCGTGTGGATTACTTATAGAGGCTCGACACATGGAGAGCTCAGAATCGATTCAATCAGATCCAAGCCTTGAATGATTTTCATCAATTTAAAATCATGAAAAAAGGTATAAAATTTATCCAAATTTTGAATTTTGTATGCAATTGAATTCTCTAGTTGTTTAAATCTGTTGTGTATTGATCCTAGAAAACCTTTCAGTTCACACTTCGCATCCCACGTGAACACTTGGTTCTTCTTCATTAATCCTGTCAACGGTGTAGCTATCTTGAAGAAATCCTTGACAAACAGTCGGTAGTATTCTACCAACCCAAGGAAACTCCGAACATCTGTCGCATTCTTATGTCGTTCCCAGTCCTGGATTGCTGCCACATTAGCGGGGTCAACCACTATCCCTTTTCCAGAAACTACATATCTCACTTCATCCTTCCAGAAGTGACATTTCGAGAACTTAGCTTTCAACTGATGCTTTCGCAAGATCACTAACACAACTCTCAAGTGCGTCTAGTGTTCTTCCTTATTCCTGGAGTAAACCAGAATATTATCCACGAACACTAGAACAAATTTATTCAACTGATCTCTGAACACTCTATTCATAAGATCCACGAAATACGCTGGCGCGTTAGTTAAGCCGAATGGCATCACCAGCCATTCAAAGAAACCAGATGGTGTCCTAAAAGCAGTCTTTGGTGCACTATCCTTCGTCACCCTCAACTGGTGAAACCCTGTTGCCAAATCCATCTGAGAAAACACTTTGGCTTTGTGAAGCTGATCGAACAAGTCATCTATCCATGGCAAAGGATACTTGTTCTTGTTAGTCACCTTGTTTAGCTCACAATAGTCCACACACTATCTTAACGAGCCATCTGCCTTGGTTGCAAACACGACTGGTGCACCCCATTCAGAAACACTTCTCCAAATGAACGCCTTTCTTAGAAGGTCTCGAACTTCCACCTCCAATTCTCGTTGTTCCTTAGGCGCCATCCGCCTAAGAGGCATAACGATTGGTCTAACACCCTCGACCAAATCAATCCTAAAGTTGACCTCTCGATGCGGCGACAACCCTTTGACCTCATCAAAGTCATCCTCATACTCATTAGCGATCATCACAGATGACAAGTCTTCTTGTGGAATCACAAGCAAATATAGATAGCTAACAAAGAGACCCACTTCGCGCTTACACTTTATCAACACCATTCGGCCTTCCACATCGCTGACTCTCACCTCTAGCTTCTCGCAATTCACTATTGCCACATACCTCTCAAGCCAATCGATGCCCAAGATGATCTCAAACCCAGCGAAGTTAAGAACAAAGCAATCATACACAAAAGAGCAACCATGACTTGAAAACACTAGACCACGACACAACATGCACAAACTGGACGAACCCCCAACTGGATTAGTTATGATCAATGATCTATCACATATCTCGGGTTCCAAACCCAAGCGACACACAAGCTCATTGCAAATGAAAGAATGCGATGCTCCAGTATCAAACAAAACTCGAACTGAAACACCATGAATAGAAATATTACCTTGCACCACGACACCTTTTCCTTTCTCCTCCGCAGTACGAGCTTTCGAAGAAGACTACACTGCCCCTAAAGCATAAGCCTAAACCACTTGGTTCCCTTGAGCTGATTTTGGACAATCTTTCTTCTCCCTTCCGCTTTACGATTCTTGCATTCACTAGCAAAATGGCCCTTCTGCCAATAATTGAAGCAAGTCACTTCTCCCTTCCGCTTCTTTTGGCCATCCTTTCCTTTCTGTTGTTGTTGCTTTCTTTTCTTGTTATTACCACCTTGTTGTGGTTTCTACTCCACTTTAGCCGCAACAGCAGACATCTTCTTAGGAAAAAGACTTTCATGCCTCAAAACCTTCTCGACGATCTTCTCAAAGTTGTCATCGAGGTGATCCACAAGCTGATTCCCAAGATATTCATCCAATCCCAGGACAAACTTCTAGTTCTTTTGATAAGGAGTATCCACATATGAACGAGCATACTTCAACAAAACCTCGAAGTCAGAAATATAGTCAAGCACTGGGCAACCATTCTGCTTAAGGTCCACGAATCTCTTGAATAGAACAGACTTCTGCACGATGAAGATAAATTTTGCTTCGAACTTATCTTGGAACAATTCCTATGAAATATCCTCTTTAGGAGCCTTAAGTGTGATAGAGTTCCACCAGTCCATTGCTCTGTCCATTAACTGCCTTGATGCAAGTTTCCTCTTTGTTGCATCATCAGTGCCCAAGTCCATGAAGATCCTAACACAAGTATCCAACCATCTTTGAACCTCTTCAACTGTTTTTGTGCCTTTGAATTGTTTTCCTCCCAATGAAGAAAAATATTTGCATAGCTTTGCAAATTCTACAGCTCTATGCACTGGAACTCCAACATCAATGTACCCGCCACTAGAGCGGGAACCCTTTTCATGATCGCTACCGCCATGGCCTCGAATATGGCTGGGTAGTCTGGTTCGCCACCATTTCCCCCTCCAGTATTAGCTCCCCTAACAACATGTCTTGATGGTCGTCTACTCATTCTAAATCTGCAATTTAGAATAATTAGTCACTTCCAAGAAAAACTGCTAAAGGAAAACAACCGTCACTACTATATATGCTAATATATATTAAGCATCCAACTGAAATCTACAAGTAAGTCTCTCATACATGATTACGTCTTAGTACTTTGGCTAAATTCGTTAACCAGAGCTCTGATACCAAATGTGACGACCACCCACAACCCCCACACTATACAAGAGGAATAATGCGCTGAAAGGTGTGCGAGGCAGTTATGGGCGATCATCAAGGTATGATTCATAAGCGGAACCTGTCGTGAACTCATAGCGCAAGGATAAATTATAATAGAACATATACAATAGGTAGTGATAGTGAAGCAGAAAACACTAAACTTTCATTACAACTAGATAGTATTTCCCATACATGTGGATAACAACAATAGTGTTTGTACAATTTGCCTCACTACAACACTCAGAGAAATAGCAAACAACGTAAACAAATACTAGATAGTAATAAAACTAGTATGTGAGCCTCCTGCTCGCCATCGATCAACATCATCATTCTCACTAAAACATCACCTGTCACGTGCTACTCAGTCTGCTCATCCACAACCGGATGAACAACCCAAGGTAATAAGAGGGAAACATAAAACCTTGAGTTAGACAACGGTCTTAGTGAGCGTTAAAACAGCTAACAAGCTTCATGAATAAAGTTTATGAGAATGGGTAAATAATCAACTAATCTATCCAGCTCCAGAGAAGTACTCTCAATTGCCTTCCCTACTACATGACAGTGATAGCCTTTATAATCCATGTACCCAAAGGAATAACAATTCAGTCATGGTAATTAAAGCATCCATTCATACATGGCAAAGCAACTCAATCATGATCACAACATGCATTCAAACGTCCATGACTGACTCTGACTATCACTGCCAACCTTGCTTTGGAAATTTCGTTATCGTATGACTGGCTAACCATATGCCGTCAAATGTCGAGGACCATACACGACGCCCCGGTTCTAGCAAAACAACACACATTATCCTCAAAACGCGTTACACGCTATACCCAACACGTGGCTAGGCCATACACGACACTCCGGGCACTCGACCTATAATTGGTCTTCAATTGTACCCCTGCTTTGAGTCCGTTAGAACCTACGACAATGAAAATTCCTTGGCCTTCACATCTCTAGTCGTTATCAATTACGACTATTAATCAGCTTAGAACACTTTAGAGCAATCACTTCACATGAGCTCAATACACCCTTGAGTTGTCATACCATTCGTTGCTCTACGCCGATCAACGAACACATTTCAACACTTCAAAACTTCCCAATTGAATTCACTTTGATGTCACATCATCACCGGAAATGTCCGACCAGAAATGTGTGGCCAGAAATGGCAAAAATGGCTGATCAGAAATGGCTGACCAGAAATGGCCGACCCACTTTATGCCGACCCAACTTTAGGCTAACCCAAATTTATGCCGACCCAACTTTAGGTCGACCCACTTTGTACCGAACCAACTTTTAGCCCAACCCTACTTAGTGCTGACCCAACTATAGGCCGACCTAACTTTATGCCGATCGAACTAAGTGCTGACCTTGTTTGTGCCGACCCAACTGTATGTCGACCCAACTTTAGGCCGACCCAACTTAGGCCGACCCAACTTGACTTGTTCCCAAAGATATGATTTGAGACCGACCGACCCAACTATGGCCGACCCAAAACCTGCATACTATAATTCAACTCCGATTTCATCCAAAACTTCACCAAATGACAAATCCGACAAAACCAACTCGCCTAATTCATCAAATATGGCCACAAACATGGTATGAAACCATCACCAACAGGAATACAACGATTTTCACCAAAATTATAAAAATCACCCCAAATCATGGAAAAATGATCATATGAACAAAACCATAGATCTAACTTGCATAAGCATATGAAATATCATAGAAATTACCTATCTAAACTTACTAAATCATATCATAGGGTCATTCATATGAAAAACGGACTTAATATGGCACGGATCTATGGGAAAATGATAAAAAACGTAATCAAACACTCATAGACTTCATTGAATCCATGTGAGAGATGTAAATCACTCGTCGATTCTCCATTACAAGCTAAAATGATAGAGTTATGAATCCGGACAGCGAGCAATTCGAACCAAACTCCTAGATCTGATGAATTCGCCCTTGAAATGATGTAGATCTAGCCTCCAATGGTGTAGATCTATGATTTCCTTCCTTGGATTATGATTTTTAATGGTGGAAAGGTGCTAGAGGAAGAAGGAGCAAAAGGCCACCAAATAAGGAAATGAAAAACTAATCCCTTTCCCATATCCCTCACCCCTATTTATACCCTTCCACTAGCCCACTAATGGGCCTTCCCCAAATCAGCCCATTAGGCTCCCAAAACCTGAACAGCCAACTGAAAAACCTTAAAACAACGATTTCTCCCAAACCGCTAAGCCAAATGTTTAATGTAACCACTCTACCGAAAGGCAAACATCAATTTCTTTCCATTGGCATAGGTCTCACCCTTTGATTCGACCTAAGTCAAAAGTTATGCCCTATACAAGACTGATAGGGGCAAAATGGTCATAGAAAAAATCGGTAAAAATTATGGACATGTCTCACATCCCCATAAGCAACATATTAAAAGATGAGAGTGATCCATCCCTCAGGGAATAAAATAAAAATATTTTATGATCCCCCGATACCTAAAATGCGGGCTGTTACATTCTCTCCCCTTTAAAATTTCGCCCCCGAAATTTCAAGCAAACACTGCATGCCTATCATCCATGAGAAGCCAATTCTATCATTCAAACTAGTAACCATCAAGCCATGCAAACCATTTAAATATATATAATATATATTTCATCGATTTCCTTTTTAAAATGTATTTTATAAATCGTTTATAAATTCTTTTTAAAACGATTTCAACATTATTTTCAATTTTAAATCAAAATTGAATATCTATATCATTATAATATTAAAATGATAATATTTTCAAAATATTAGATTTTGAAATCAAATCTTTTTGGTATTCATTATTAAATGAATAAAATCGACTGATAATTCCATTCGAGTTAAAATGGCATATATCTACTTAACTCAACTTCATATATTTCAATATTTTCGTGTCAATCCTAAATCGGACGTCAATATCATACTTTGATTCGTTACTGAATATTATTTTAAAATATTCGTTTATATTCTGAATTGGAATCAGACTCAATCAATTACCATATAATTTTATTTATCTAGATTACATACATCGCATGTATTCAAAAATAGTGATAAACAACTATTAAACATTCATTTCACATCCAGAGTGCACTTTACAAATAAATAAGCATTAAATAATTAAATAATGCATATAACAGTTTATCAATCAATTGGTCGACATACAGTCAAATCCAAGGGAGATGTGAATTAAGTATCATCCCCAGACCCGTGTGGGGTTTCAACCAACAACAATGAATTCAAATTATCACCGGTTAATAAATTTAACCAATTCTAATTATTTTTCTAATTAACCAATTTTAACTGTTTAAATTATAAATTGATATTTATAATTTAATTTCAACTACCACAATAATATTAACATTATTTGTTAATATGTTAATCATCACAATCACAACACAATACAATCAATTAAATCATCCATGGTTTGCAACCAACAAGGAATGTGAGCCAGCTGCCACCGTACAACATTTGTGATAATTAAAACCGAAAAAAATAGTCCTAGCAATCACTACATTCAGTTGTAAAATAAATAACTGTACAAATATTTTAGTGAGAGAGTTCTCATATTGGTTTCCATTCCATCAGTCTTTATTTGAGAATTATTTTAATAAAATTAAACGTGCATTTAACTTTATCAAAAACTACAACAACTTCTGTTTCCGTTCGGTCAGTTCCATGTTGTAGATCTCGTCTTCATGATTCCAACGAAACTAAAATCGTTCAACTTCGTTTCTGTTTGGACAAGTTATGAATTTTTTTTAAACATAAATTACATTATTAAACTAATTAATTATAATTAATTTAATTAATTCCTCTTAACCTTGGTTAACCATTCTTCTTCCCCTAAGTTTCTGCTCCAAGCTTTCGTTTAAACCCATAAGCTTGACGCCTAGGACTCCAAATTTCCACAACGTTATTCCACCTTACCACGATCTGAGCACACCCCCGCGTCCCCCTTCGCGCCACCTCCTATCGCCTAGAGTTCAGGGGAACTCGAAATCCTCACCACGTCGGAGAATGGGTTCGAACGAGATAGATTTAAGCACATAAATCGAGAGCTCCATACCACAATTTTCGATCATAACCGTTCATGTTGGAGAGCTTGTTGAGTATAACAATTTTCACTTTGGAGATTTATCAATTCAACGATAGGATTGATCAGATTTGCAAGATGAAATTTCAAAAATATTGGCCATTGATAGATTAGGGACTTCGCAGTCCTAAGGATGGCTGAAGTTTAGTTATTTTAGGGTGTTGGTTTATATATATATACTATAATATATATTAATTATTTAATTCAGAAATTGTTTGTTTATCGCTCCAAACTCCAAAAATATCCCAACGATTGTCGCCCCTAGCCAAATACCCCCATTCTAGACACAATGGAGTCTTTTTCGTAAGCCAATTCGACTGTTTCGATCAGTTTTTATTAAAATTAAAATACAAATTAATATAACGTTCAATATTAAATTCCAACGTACATTTTAATTTACTGGGGCCATATACTTACTCCAAAAATTATGAAAATTGAAATCTAGCTATGTTTTGACGATACGGTCCTAACAAAATTAATTTCATCGAATTTGAAGACAGTTTGAAAAATGGCCTTTTTACTAGCTTATTAATTTTACAACTGAAATTCAAAAGGCGTTTAAATTTATCACGCTCACATATTAATTCCAATTGACTTGAAATCTTAAACATGGCAATAATTTGACATTCCAGATTCATCAAAAGTGGTTTCATCGAAAACGGAGGTTGTTTGCAAAATAGCTATTTTTAAGGGCTATATATCATATTAAAATATATATAAATTCCATAGCGACTATTTTAAATTTTAATATGGAGATAACTTCCAATTTATAAATGTTTTCACCAAAAAATGACTTAAATACCAAAGGCACTAAAATTTTACTTCACCAATATGGGAGGGAAATAAATGGAGCCGTACTTAATAACAATTAAAAGTGAAAATGCGTGGAAGATAAAATAGAGACAAGATTTAGAGTGGTTCAGCATTATATTAGGCCTACGTCCACTTCGAAGATAGCTTGCATTCTTATAACGGGGATTACAAAATACATAAACTCTCTTTTTTCATACATCTCTATATCCACTCAATATACTCTCATTCATACATTTCAATCCTGAGATTTTATGAGAGAATGGTAGAGTTTTAGGAGGAGAAGGATATGTGAATGATGATTGAGAAGGAGGATGTCTTTATTTACCCTAATTACAAGGTTGTACTTGATGCCATGGCCAGATAAGTGATGGAACTTCGAGTGGAGAAGATGATCATTACTTCCAAAATGCTTAAGGAGTGACTGAGGATAGAATTTAGCAGCACTTTGTGGTTAGAAATATTGGATCCCCTTTGCACTGGCAGCCATGGTGTATTTATAGGTGAGCTCCCTTGAGGAAGTGATATGAAGTCTGTATATGCTGGCTATGGGTCGCTCATCCCATTAATTACAAACATGCCATCGCCTAACTGTAGCCAGCTGTCCGTAGCTGTATCCAGTTGTCATATGCGAGCGAATCTATAGGAGTGAGCGTTTCGAGTAGTTGAGTGGGTGACTTTAGTCGGTGTTCTTCGGGCGTGGCTATATCTGGCAATTGATGAATGGTTATCTGATTCACTTGATTGTGGAATAAGCGGGTAGCTAAGATCATTCTTATGGTCGAGCGACTTCGTAAGAGCGGAGTATGGGATTGGAACCAATACTTCTCCATGTCTTGTACGACTGATTCCTTTGGTTTAGGATCGTTCGACCATCATTGTTTTTGTATCGCCCCATGGCCGTGCTACATGCTCGCTCCTGTTTATGTTAAGTGAACGATCTGTCTTGTTTCGATGTTCGAGTGGATTTGTTCTGATATGAACGACCGACCTTTATTCCTGCGCCAGAGTCACGACTTTCATTGGGCTTTGGCCTTGCTCTATGTAGTTGCTTCCTGTCCTTTGTGAGTCACTTAAATGCCTCAGATGAAACTATGCACGACCGACCCTGCAAGCGTTCGTTCCGTAGCTTCTGTTCAGATTTGATAGCCTAACTTGCACATGGATTTTTAAGGGATCAACACTTGTCCCTCGAAGCTTGTTATTTTCTTTGGTAGAGAATTACTGGCTTCGACATGACTGGTTGCAACATTTTTTGGTAGATTTAATCTGACTTACAGAACGGTCGTTCGTGCAAAACTCAAGGTTGCTTCATTGTGGTTGATTGGTGTCGTTTCCTTGGGGTGAGACGTTTGAACTATCTTATCATCATTGCAAATGGCTGAATCATGGGGAAGTGATCATGCCAACTGGATTCTGATGGGACACTTATTTCTGCAATCGAGTATTGATCTGACGTGGCGAGAAATGCTCTTGATTTATGTCCTTTAATCTTCCCCCTTATTTTCTTATTTCTCATTCTATTTCGTTCTTATTTTCCTTCAACAAGGTTTCTCAATCAAAAAACTCTGTGTTTCTTTCTATTACCATTTGTATAGCACTTGTTTGTCGATTTTTACTTATGCTTGTTCTTCTATTGGATCTCATGATTATTGTCTGATCCATCTGCAGGATGGTTACGTCCCCAGAACGACGTCGACAGGAAAGATTCTTTGATTTGGATGTCCCGATAGACGAGATTCAGTCAACTGGTCAATCTTCTGTGAATTCTTCCTTCAGTCCATCTCATGTAGAGCTTCAGACTATCATCAATAGGCTACGTTATGCTCCTGGGCCATGCAGTTCTAGGCTTGCTAAGCGGTTCCGGGGGTGGAACTTACAGGGAGTACCTTCTAACATGGATATATCTCTGTCTGAGTCTCAGAACTTTTCTTGTGACATGATTACCGCAAAAGGTCAGATGTTAGCTCATCTCGAGACTGCTGTGCATCAATTTGGAAAACAAATGGATTTGCTAAAAAAACCATTCTACAAAACAGATGAATGGTTGGCATACATTGGCTTGCGATCTCCAAAAGCTTCACAAGGACAATCTCGAGCGTATCTCTATTTTAGAAGATGTTAAGGCGAAGTTGATTCGTGCTCTTAGATCCAAAGATAGCGTGGTTGCTTCTTTTTCCCTAGGAGATGTCGAGTCGGTGGTTTCTAAATGTGCTGATGAACTTCCATCCTGTTCTGCTCAAATTAAGAGGAAGGTAGGTAGGCCCAGGAAGGTATGGGATCTGTAGTCTTCTTTTCCTGTCTTTTGTTGTTTCCTTTTCGAACTTTAAGACCGGTTGTGTAAGCGGGTGCCGGCCCTCGCTCATGAAATTATGTTGGTTTGTGACTCGTGTTGACTTTTGATGCTTTTGTGGTCTTGACGAATGGTCGTTTTGCTGGTTTTATGATGCTCTTTGTGCCTTTGTCTGCCACACCATCTCTGTTTGCCCTGCTTAGCAACACATATTTATTTATTATTATTATTATTATTTTCCTGACGATCGTGCGTTAGTATCGTATTACGGGTCGATCGTACGTTAGTATCATATTTACGGCGCGTTACTCTTAGTGTTATTAATACATCGTTATGATTTGTTTTATTATGGGTTTATTGAGCTGGGATCGTCCAGTTTTTAATATTTGTCCTGACCAGCGAGTTTCTCATTGTTTTTTAACTTGACAATTAAGCTATTCGGTTTTTTTAATTAAACGTATGTTTGTATATATGTTATGGTAGATTTAAGATTTATTTAAATGCGTGCCCCCATGGGAGGACTTCGGTTTCAATGTTGTAATCCAATCTTGGCTCTGTTTGACTTAGTTAACAACAAAGAACAAGAATGGATACCCCCTTTCGGCTGGGATTTCCGTTTTACACTGGTCCTTCCAGCATGTTTGATCCTTCCCTTTTTTTATGCTTCCTCTCGGGGAACGAACACTAGTTTATCTCATCGAGTTTTGACTCAATTCAAAGAACTCGTGTCCTTCACCTAACAAGGTGCCCCCCATTTTTTGGATTGTCAATATTCCTTTACCTTTTCGGGACATGTCAGTTTTTTTCGACTTTATGCCTCACCCCAGGGAACAGACACTAGTTCACCTTATCGAGTTTTTTCTCAAGTCAGAGAACTCGTGTCCTGCACCTAAGAAGGTGCCCCTTTTATGGGCTCAGCAATTTTAACCGTGGGACATTTTTTAACCATGGGACGTCTTGTGTTGCTTTCACCTCAGCATTGATTACTTAATTTGGTACCAAGCCTTTTGTTGGTTGTGTGCCAAAAGATTCGGTATTTCTTAATGAAAGTCAGAACTCCTTGAGTTGGCGCCCCCTGGTCGCTTGTTTGCCTACACAAAGAAGTCAACTTTTAGTAGGAACTTGTGAATGAGTGATTTATATATGTAAACGGAATTCCATATTCATTCGTTTTATGTACATCATTCAAATGCGAATTTTTTTTGTAAATATTTACAGCCTTTTCTACGTATTCGAACAATGTGTTATAAAAAATAACGACAAATATGCTCGTTGTTCCATGCTCGTGGAATCTGGATTCCATCTGTGGTGACCAATTTGAAAGTACCATCCTAGAGTTTTTGATTTATAACATAAGGCCCTTCCCAATTGGGTCTAAAACCCTAGTATCGGTCATTATCTTCTTCAAAACAAGGTCTCCAATTTCGAAAGTCCTATGTCTGACTTTTGAATTGAAATGCCTCGCCACCCTTCTTTGATGTGCGACTACTCTGACTTCTGCTTCCTTTCTTCTTTCCTCAAGCTGGTCGAGGGCTTCGAGTTGTAACTTCTCATTTTCTTTGTGATCTAAGTATATCCTTCTATTGGTAGGGACTTCCAGTTCCACTGGTATCATGGCTTCAGAGTCGTAAGATAAAGAAAAGGGAGTATGCCCGGTCGTAGTTTTATGTGTGGTGCGATATGCCCATAATGCTAGCAGGAGTTCATCTACCCAACCACCTTTAGATTTCTATAGCCGCTTCTTAATGGTCGTTTTGATGATTTTATTTACTGCTTCCACTTGCATGTTCGCTTGTAGATGAGCGACTACTGAAAACCTTTTCTGGATTTTATATTTGGCGCAAAAATTTTGGAACTCTTCACTTTCAAATTGGGTCCCGTTGTCTGTGATTATCTTTTGTGGTACCCCAAACCTGCATATGATATTTTTCAAGACAAAGTTAATAACTTTCTTCGAAGTTATGGTGGCCAATGGTTCTACTTCAGCCCATTTTGTGAAGTAATCAACGACGATAATTGCATATTTAAAACTGGATTTTGCAGTGGGAAGGGCTCCTATGAGGTCGATGCCCCAGATAGCAAATGGCCATGGGATGACCATATTGGTTATAGCTATGGATGGCATCCTTGGAATCTTGGAAAATCTTTGGCATCTATCACATTTTTTAGTGTATGCCATGGAATCTTTATTGATATATGGCCAGAAGTAACAGTACCGCAGGATTTTCTTAGCCAAAGTTTGTCCACCGGTATGACCTCCGCATTCCCCTTCGTGTAATTCCGCCATGATCGCCTTTGACTCCTTTTCTGTAACATAAAGAAGAAAGGGTGAAAAAAATCCGCGTCTGTACAGTCGTCCGTCCTGAATGAGGTAGAAAGAGGCTTTTTGCGAAATCTTCCTTCGTTGCTTGGCTTCCACCGGGAGTGTCCCGGTGATGAGGTATTCTTTAATTGGCGACATCCATGAGTTTGGCTCATCAGTCATTTCCATGATCCAATCCATCTCGGTCTGCCTCGTGCTTGGGCTGGAAAGGACTTCCACTTGAACTAACCCCATGAGTTGTGCATCTCCTGTGCTTGCATATTTTGCCAATGAATCAGCTTTGGTATTTTCTCCTCTAGGAATGTGTGATATGGTGTAATGCTCGAAAGCTTCCAATAGTTCCAAGGCTTTGGAGAGATAATGCGGCAAGTTACCCATTTTGGCTTGGAATTCTCCTAGAACTTGTCATACTACGAGCTGGGAGTCGTTGAAGATTTGTATATTTATAATCTGTAATTCTTTTGCTTGCTTTATTCCTGTGATGAGGGCTTCATACTCAGCTTCGTTATTTGTCGACGGAAATTCTACCCTTAGTGCATAGCATAAAGATCTTCCTTCAGGGGTTTCCAGGACTACCCCTACCCCAGAACAGTAATCATTCGTGGCTCCATCAACAAATAATTTCCACTGGACATCAGTTTCAATATCATCTTCCTCTTTTATCTCCCCTCGGTCGGTAAATTCTGCGATAAAGTCAGCGAGCGCTTGTCCGTTGATCGCTTTTCGAGGGTGATACGTAATCTCGTATTGACTAAGCTCAATATTCCATTTTAATAACCTTCCGGAGGTCTCTGGCCGGGACAAAACTTGCCTCAGAGGCTGGTCTGTGAGAACTTTAATGGGATGAGCCTGGAAGTAGGGCCAAAGTTTCTTCCATGCAATAAGCAAACAATAAGCGAGTTTTTCAAGCTTTGGATAATTCAGCTATGCCCCAGACAATCTCTTACTGATGTAATAGACTGGTTTTTGTACCTTCAAATCATCCCTAATCAACGCTGCACTAAGGGCATGAGCAGAGACCGCCAGGTATAGAAACAAGTCTTCTCCGTCACTAGGATTTGATAGCATAGGAGGTGTTGCCAAGTGTTGGATCAGTTCCTCAAAGGCTTTCTGACATTCAGAGGTCAATTGTATCTCTTTCTTTCCTTTCCTAAGGGCATCAAAGAATGGATGACATATGTCCGTTGCCCTGGATATGAAGCGATTTAAAGCTGCAATCTTCCCATTCAAATGCTGAAGTTCCTTCTTGGTTCCTAGCGCACGCATTTCTCTCAAAGCTGATATTTTGGCTGGATTAGCTTCTATACACCTAGCGTTGACCATGAATCCAAGGAACTTGCCTCGACCAATTCCGAAAGAACATTTCAAGGGATTCAACTTCATGCCATATTGGCGTAAGATATCGAGCATTTCGGCTAGATCCTCCAGATGGTCTATTGCTCTTTTTGATTTCACCAACATATCGTCGACATAGACTTCCATCGTCCTACCGATTTGCTTTTTGAACATAGCATTTACTAGTCGCTGATAAGTCGCCCCTGCGTTCTTTAGACCAAACGGTATCACCTTGTAGCAGTATAGGCCGAGATCAGTAATGAAGCTCATGTCTTCCTGGTCTGGGCCATGCATCATGATTTGATTGTAGCCGGAATATGCGTTCATGGAAGATAGCAACTCATGACCGGCCGTAGAATCTACCAATTGGTCGATTCGGGGAAGAGGGAAACTATCTTTCAGAAAAATTTTATTAAGGTCTGAATAATCTACACAGACTCTCCATTTACCGTTTGATTTCTTTACGAGCACAGGGTTGGAGACCCATTTTGGATAGGTAGATTCCCTGATAAAACCATTTTCCATTAACCTGTTGACTTCTTCCTTTAAGGCACGCGACCTCTCTGGCCCTTGGGTTCTCCTTTTCTGTTTGACAGACGTAATGCGTGGGTCAATGTTTAGCTTATGGACAGCAATGTGTGGAGATATGCCTCACATGTCAGAATGGTTCCACGCGAGCACATAAAAATTAGCTTTTAGAAAGAAAATCAATTGATTTTTTAGTTCAGGGCTTAACGGAGATCTTATATTTATCACACGATTTGGGTCTTTTGGAATTACAGCTACAGGAATTGTGATTTCGGCCGATGTCGCCCTTTCTTCCTCTGCACTAGCTTTACTAAGGTCGATTTCTTTTTGCACTCCGCTATGTTCGCCAGTGCATGGAACCTTCTTTAATTTCTATTAAGGGAGTTTTTGGATGCGGGGAAGAGCCTCAGCATCCTTTCCCGAGTCTTTTTTATTAGCCTCCCTCGGCTCTGTCACATGCAGTCTCTTGCAGCAATTTGGTCGCATTTAATCACACCGATTCCCTTTTCAGTTGGGAACTACATAGTCAAACACCATGGAGCTAGTGCAACCTTAAAACCCGAAAGGGTTGGCCTCCCAAGAAATGCATTGTAAGATGAAAACTCATCTATCAAGACAAAAGTTTGTACCATAGAGACCCTACGTTCTCCATCTGCCAATTCCATGTGTATGTTTATCGTTCCGATGGGTTGCGTAGGTTGACCCGTAAAACCGTGGATCTTATTTGGATATGCACACACTTCTGCCATAGGGAGATTCATTTTTTGGTAGGTTCTTACGAAAATCACATTAACAGATGCCCTTGTGTCAACTAGGACGCTTTTTACAACTGCAGGACCGAGACCAATTGTGATCACCATGGCGTCAATAGTTGGTGTAAATAATACGTCTGCATCTTTATCTTTGAATATCACATCATCGGTCAAAGTTTTGGGCATTTTCATCGGGAGCTCGTTGTTCAAGATCATGCATCTTTCCTCTTTCGAAGCATCCTTCAATTTGTTAGCATACTTTTCCATATCCGCCTAACTGTTCCCAACCGGGTGAGGCCCCCCAAATATCATATTGATTACTAGCCTCGAATCGACTGATATTTGAGCTTCCTCACCCGAGTCGGGTTGGCTGACCATATTATTATGCCCTTGTGCAGCTAGAGTACTTTGAGGATTTTTCACATACTGTTGGAGTTGGTTCTTCTTGATGAGCTCTTCGATTAAACCCTTCATGTGCCGACATTTGTTGGTGCTGTTCCTGGTTGGTTATGAAACCGACAGAATTTGCCGGAATTTGCTTGCTGCTCAGTTATCTTCTGCGGCTTCATCTGAGGGAAGATACCTGAATCCTTTGCGGCGGAGTAAATTCTTTTTGGAGTCTCGTTTAGGACGGTTAATTCGGATAGTTTATACAGCCGCGTCTTTTTATAGGCTTTTCTGTCATTCTCATCACTTCCCCTCTTTTGTCCAGCGTCATTATTCTGCTCAACTCTGGACTCATTGCTTTTTCCTTCTCTGATGACATTATTTTCTATAACCTTATGGACGCTTGGAGCTTCATCTTCTACACTCATGTATTCCTCAGCTTTTGTATAAAACTTCTTCAAAGTTTTTGGTTTCTTCATATTGAGCCACTTCCCAAATTCTGACTTCTTATCGATAGCTCCTGTCAGGGCTGCCAATAAGTACCAAGGATCTGGTTCTATGACTTATGCTGCTGCAGCATGGAAGCGTGTAAGGAAAGCTCTAATGGTTTCCCTAGGCTTTTGTTCCATCTCGCATAATGAAATCACATCCCTTGCCTTGGTGGTTTGTAGTCGGAATTGATCATGAAATCTCCTTGCCAAGTCGGCGAACTGATCAATACACTTAGGTGGAAGTCTGGTGAACCAAAGCGAGGCCACACCTTCTAGGCACACGGGAAAGTATAAGCACTTGATTTCATCAGTAGCCCTAGCTCTATTCATGTGTTGGTCGTACTTGAACAGAAAAATGTTCGGATCTCCAACTTCGCTATAAGGTGCTATTGTTGGGGGCATGATTTTCTTGGATAACTTTGCTTAATGGATTTTCTCTGTGAACGGATTTTTACTAGGTGAGAACCCCCATTCTTTCTCTTTATCCTCTTGGGTTGCTTTCTCCTTTATTATTCACTGGATCATGTCTGTGATGCATCTCTCGTCACCTACTTGCTCAACGGGATCAACATCGATGTTCTTATCAGAGCGACCACGATTTGAGCTTCGACGCCTTGCAACTTTTTTGGAGATGTTTTGTTGGTGGGACCCACGATAGCCTGAGTCGCACGTTTTTCTTTACGCTGAGGAGATCTGGCCTTAGATTCCTCAACGCCGACCTCTCCCTTGTCTCCCACTAATTAGTGAGATCGACCAGGGTCTAAGGCTGATGAGTCCTAGTTTTCTCCATCATTTGGTGGCAATAAATTGGTTTGAGCATTAATCAGGTCATCGAACCTTTTCATCATCATCTTCCCCGTAGCGTCCATCTTTTCGTTCAAGTCGGTAACAACCACATTCAACTCATCTCACGTTACAGATGGCCTAAGGGTTTCCTCAGCCCCATGGTTCAGAGTTTGTGGTATAGTTTCATCAGCATTATTATCCTCATTGATCGTTGTAGCTTTAGCAGATTTGCTGCTTTTCTTTGATCCGGCCATGGCTTCAAGGGAGAAAGCGATTTTGGATTACTTTTTAGGTTGCTGAACTCTGATAGAAAGTACGAGGCAAGGAATTATGAACACGGCCCCACGGTGGGCGCCAAAATGTTTTCAACAAAAAATGGCTTAAACATCAAAGGTACTAAAATTGTACTTCACCAATATGGTAGGAAAATAAATGGAGCCGTACTTAAAAACAATTGAATGTGAAAATTTGAGGAAAATAAAATAGAGACAAGATTTAGAGTGGTTCAGTCTTATATTAGGCCTACGTCCACTATGAAAATAGCTTGCATTCTTATGACGAGGTTTACAAAATACATAAACTCTCTTTTTTCATACATCTCTATATCCACTCAATATACTCTCATTCATACATTTCAATCCTGAGATTTTATGAGAGAATGGTAGAGTATGAGGAGGAGAAGGATGGGTGAATGATTGAGAAGGAGGATGTCTTTGTTTCCCCTAATCACAAGGTTATACTTGACGCCATAGCTAGATGAGTGATGGAACTTCGAGTGAGGAAGATGATCATTACTTCCAAAATGCTTAAGGAGTGACTGAGGATAGAATTTAGCAGCACTTTGTGGTTAGAAAGATTGGATCCCCTTTACGCTGGCAGCTATGGTGTATTTATAGGTGAGCTCCCTTGAAGAAGTGATCTGAAGTTTGTATATGCTGGCAATGGGTCGCTCATCCCATTAATTACAAACATGCCATCGCCTGACTGTAGCTAGCTGTCCGTAGCTGTATCCAGTTGTCATGTGCGAGCGACTCTATAGGAGTGAGCGTTTCGAGTAGTTGAGTGGGTGACTTTAGTTGGTGTTCTTCGGGCATGGCTATATCTGGCAATTGATGAATGATTATCTAATTCGCTTGATTGTGGAATGAGCGGGCGGCTAAGATCGTTCTTATGGTCGAGCGACTTCGTAAGAGCGGAGTATGGGATTGGAACCAATTCTTCTCCATGTCTTGTACAACTGATTCCTTTGGTTTAGGATCGTTCCACCTTCAGTGTTTTTGTATTGCGCCATGGCCGTGCTACATGCTCGCTCCTGTTTATGTTAAGTGAGCCATCTGTCTTGTTTCGATGCTCGAGTGGATTTGTTCTGATACGAATGACCGACCTTTGTTCCTGCGCCTGAGTCACAACTTTCTTTGGGCTTTGGACTTGTTCTGTGTAGTTTCTTCCTTTCCTTTGTGAGTCACTTAAATACCTTGAACGAAACTGTGCACGACTGACCCCGCAGGCGTTCGTTTCGTAGCATCTGTTCAGATTGATAGCCCAATGTGCGCATGGATTTTTAAGGTATCAACAATAAAGTTTGCAATCTCAGTTTCTTACATTCGTTAGAAAATTACAGTTCAAGATATTCCAATGTTTCTTGTTTTATCAAATTCTTATTTATATTGAATTATGTATATTCATTTGAAATTAAAAATCGAATTTTTAAACTACCACGCCATTTCAAGTTCGTTTTATAACTAAAATAAATTTATACGTTCTAACTTCGATTTAAATAATTTTTTTAATCGTTAATTCTCAAAATAAATAATTTTAAATTCTTAAAATCCATTAAATCAATTGAAATTAAAATTTTAAATTGGTTCCAAAATCTGGGTAGTTACAATCTCCCCCACTTAAAATCTTTTTGTCCCCGAAAAGAAAGATAAAATCGAAGGTTGTTTACTTTATCAACTCAAACTTTGCTTGATCAAGTTCTTCAACTTTCCAGTTTCTATGAACTTTCTCATTTTTCAAAATCTGGCTAATGCCTTAAAATTTCAAATTTTTTTACCATAACCTCCTTTGTACGGGCTGATACGTAAAACCACAACTTGCTTCTTTGGGCCCTAATCAATCAAAAAGAAAAAGAAAAGGCCAAGCGGCTCATAAAATCATCAAACCCAATGAATATAGTAATCATGTACCTATTTGTCGAGCATACAATTTTATTCCTCTTCTTAGCTTTCATGTTATGACCTGTTCAATATATATACATGTATATGTATGCAATTCCAATCAATTTTCAATTCGATTCAATATTTGACTCGATTTGGCTTAATTTACCTTTCATTTTCATATTGGTTTCATCATTCCAATATTTTATTAGTTAAATTAATAATCACACATTACAACCAACAATCAATTACTTGATTAACTTTTCAAATATATAACTTTTATAAACAAAACAATCCAATTTCAAGGCCAAATCACAAACAATAAACTCTAACTAAATTCTAGTTCTCACACTAGTCAGTTGGAATAATATAGATATCCCACTTTCGAAACTCGAACATAAATAGTGATAATGCGATCACTATCATCAAAATCATTCCCGGGAGACTAGAGTGTGATTCTATATCTACCCAGTAAATTTAAGACTTCGAATACACATTAATTACGCATATATTCCTGATCTACATATACCCGATTGTCCAAATTCAATATAAATAAAATATTTAAATATTTGTAATATGATAAAAATTTCAAAACTAAACTCGTTTTTAGTAAATAACACTCTTCTAACTCATTCTAGGTTATTACTAACCCCATCTCTAACGAGTTATTCTTATAGGATATTACTAATCCAATCTCTGATGAATTTTTTCATTCAATTCTAATGTGTCTTGTTCTCGAGCTTTGTAAACCAAAGCTCTGATACCAACTGAAATGACCTAGACTTCCCAGATCCTCGAAGAGACGGAGGAGTCCGGATTGTTTTGAGAACACAACGCATCAGAACAAAAATGTGAGAACATTTCATTACTATTACAACAATTTACATTAGAGTACAAGAATATATCAGAGTACGAACAAATATTATACAGCGGAAAAATATCATATATTAAATTACATTTATTTAAAATGTGTAAATACAATGAACAGTGGAAATACATCAACTAACACAACTGAAGGGAATGCACGGATACAAAGCTTTCTGAATATAGCTCCATCCGTAATCCAAGATCCAGTGAAAAGAAATATCTACAAATCCAAAACTACTATCTGCCCATGTGGAAAATATGTGCACCTAGAGTTTAGGTGGAAACAATAAACTCCGAGTCAGTCATGGGACTGTTGTGAGAACTAAAACAGTTATTAACTTTATCTTTATGTTGGGTAAATCAAGGTACCACGCCGTATAACATAGAACGGGTTTCCTCCCATGAATACCATAAAACAAACAGCATAATGCTAAAGGGGAAAAATGAAGCTATTATAAGACTCAAGTCCCATCACACAATGCAATGCAAGCTGGAGGATAGAGTTTTACCTTATAATAGCTAAATCTGCTTGGTATGCAAGATTCATCTTTTATTATTATTATAAGTGTAGAGTGTATAAATCAAGTTCTAAAGTAAATGTATCAATCTTAGACGACATAATACCCCATCCTATTATGTCGCCAAATATATAGTTATACAAAAAAAAACCGCAAAGTTCGTATTGGAAAGTCGGATTTCCATCATGATGGCTGATGATTCAAAAGATCGATCACGTAGTGCAATACTCCATGGCTTATATCCGGGGCTTTTGGAAAACACTGTAATGCACATCCGCCTATATCCAGGAAACAAGTTTCACCGTGGCTTACGTCCAAGGCTTTGGAAAACACCGCTTACTCTATCCATCTGGGAATCAGGTATAAGCCCTATCCCTACTAGGGTGGAGCAACCACACCCAGCATATCTCGGTCGACCGAATCCATGACAACCCTAAGGGTGTCTATCCTCATCTCAAAAGTACACTGACCTAACCATCAGTTCACCACCATACCGGTGTGTGAGGCTCGCGAATTAACGCTATACAAAGTTGCGCTACTTAAAGATGTGCTTTGATCATCAACTAGAAGGCTCTACTTTTCAAGAAAATCCCTGATCCATGTATCTCAGCATGTCACATTGTCAATCCATACAATACCATTGATTTCTGCCAATATATAACCTCTAAGCTTGTACATTTCGAAGAAGGGTGTTTAGCAAGAAAATAAATTCTCCGCCACAAAACAGATATATATTTAGCAGGGATCAACGAATACAACATAAAGGAATACAATGTCAGATACTCCATCTATTTGCAAGTCCGTTCTGGAACTTAACGGAACAGGAGGCACCTTAATCCTTGTCTCTTATGTCCAATATAGGAGAGAGGCCCTCGCATATTCGGACAATCAACAAGTACGTCCGAACCACTACCACTATAACCTTTTCATGGGAGCTACCCACATCTAGGGCATCACTAGTAATCCACTCAATGTGAAGATCGTCAATCTTCAACCACCGTCTTCAATATCTTCGACTTTTAGCCGTCGTATTAGTTATTGAAAATGGGTTAAACCCGGTCTTTCCGAATAACTCGCGTATCTTATAATCAATTGATATAAAAACACATCGTACGCCTCATTCCAATCCAGAATATTCTTTTATTCAAATATTCACATCTTTAGGGAAAGGTTCCCATTAATTTTATCAAAGATAAGTTCATTTAAACTTATTCTTTAATCTTCCTTTGGATATCATTTTCAAAAGATTTTATTTTATTTTATCCTTCCACAACTTATCCCAATTAAGGTTTATTAACTAGTCGGGATTATCGAGCCTTACCGTAGTAACCATTTATTTATTAATCCTAAATTAATCCCAATCCCAAACTATTCATCCCATAGAGAAAAACAGTTAGTAATCCATATCTAACACCTACGATGTTATCGGTAAATTTAATTACCATTTCACGTTCAAATCTAATTAAAGATTTAACTATCGCTAGGAGTAAAATTGGTGGTACTCCATTCTCGACCATTTCATGAATTCGATAAATTTAATTATCACATTCACATTTCAATCTAATTAAAGATTCATTAAAACTCTGTCTTAGTTTTAATCTTCAAAAATCATTATTTAATGATTATCCAAATTTTAGGAAATAAATACTGTCTTTACTTGGGTTAAAGAACAAATGTCATTTAAAACATTATTCACGGTAAACCCAAAATCCACTTCCGTAAAAATGGAACTTTCACGGAATTCATAACAGTATACAATCGATATAAATTTCCATATCGTACTAATACTATAAACGAAATAACGACAAGGCCCTTTAAATTCCATAAATAGTAATGGTCTTCCTTCACAGAATCTCATCTCGATTATCACTAAATCAAATTCCATTCAATTCCAATTTAATGTATTAAATTGGAAAAGTTACTTTGGAAAAATTTCCATTAAATCTTAATAAAAGATGTATAAATTCCAAATCATATCTTCACTGTTAATTGGGTTTTAAGAACAAATGTTATTTAAAACATCATTCACAATGAACCCAAAAACATCTTCCATTTAATTCCAATTATATTTATTAAATTGGAAAACTTCACTATCCTTAATTAAAATATTTATTCTATTCTCAACTGGGTTTAAGAAAAGTGTTAATAAAGACACCATTCACGATAAACCCGAAATCCAATTTGATATTAAATACAAGGCTCTGAATAGAAATTATATCGAATTAAATTCAATATCAAATTCTGAAGCTAATGGATATCGTATGGGGAATAACGATATCTGTATCTACCAAATTCCTCAATAATATCCGTATATTCACAGAATCTAATATCAAAATATTCCAAATATTATTTCCAATCAAATCCATTCTAATTCATACGTTGGAAAATTCTGATCAGATTAAAACCATTTCAATTCCTATCAGTTCTCTATTCTAGTTGTTAACTAGTTCATTTAGATAAAAATATCTTTTCAAATATGGAATATTTCATCCAAAAACCATTTCATATCATTTACTATGATTTTATAAAATTTATTCACATTTTTAATAATTTTTAATAAGGCCCTTACAGTCGGTTTCCTATATCGGCCATCGAACTGCATTTATAGCGACCATTTCCAAAGCTGATTTGGACATATTTTAAAATCTAACCGTTGGATTTCAATTATCTTATTATCATTCCAAAGTTCTTTTCGATACGAACCCAACGGTTATGGTTTTAGGGAATCCGATGGTCGGATCTTCCGATACATCAATTTGAAGTCAGTGGTTGAAATTCGCGAACGGTCGTTACGCGACGTGTTCTATTCAAACCATTTAAATATATATAATATATATTTTATCGATTTCCTTTTTAAAACGTATTTTATAAATTATTTATAAATTCATTTTCAAATGATTTCAACTTCATTTTCAATTTAAAATCAAAATGGAATATTCTATGTCATTATAATATTAAAATGATAATATTTTCAAATACCGGATATTGAAATCAAATCTTTTCGATATTCATTATAAAATGAATAAAATCGACAAAAAATTCCATTCGAGTTAAAATGGCATATATCTACTTAACTCGACTTCGTATATTTCAATATTTTCGTGTCAATCCAAAATCGGTCATCAAAATCATATTTTGATTCATTACTGAATATTATTTTAAAATTTATATTCTGAATTTGAATCAGACTCAATCAATTTCCATATAATTTTATTTATATGGATTACATACATCGCATGTATTCAAAAATAGTGATAAACAACTATTAAACATTCAATTCACATCCAGAGTGCACTTTACAACTGTATAAGCATTAAATAATTAAATAACGCTTATAAAGTCTGTCAATCAATCGGTTGACATATAGTCAAATCCAAGGGAGATGTGAATTAATTATCATCCCTTAACCCGTATGGGGTTTCAACCAACAACATTGAATTCAAATTAATCACTGGTTAATTAATTTAACTAATTCTAATTTGATTCAATTTATTTTTCTAATTAACCAATTTTCACTATTTAAATTATAAATTGATATATATATAATTTAATTCCAACTACCACAATAATATTAACATTATTTTTTAATTTGTTAATCATCACAATCACAACACAATACAGTCAATTAAATCATCCATGGTTTTCAAACAACAGTGAATGTGAGCTAACGGGCACCGTACAACATTTGTGATAATTAAAACTAATAATAATTAATACTGGTGTTGACGTCAAAAGTTGGTCACTAGTGACAGTGAACCCTCAATCGTGTGATGAACACACGAATAATGATTATAAAACGCAGAAAAAGTAAAAGAACGGGGAGCACACACAGAATTTTTATAGTGGTTCGGCAAAGACTGTGCTTACGTCCACTTTATATATTATTTCCCTTTTTTGGATTACAAATACAATGCTTTTTCCTATTTGAAGAAGAGAAAGAAGGTGGTTATTTTTCCTTTCCAGCTAAAGCCTTTCTGGGAAGAAGAAGAAGTAGGAGCCAAAAAGAAGTCGGCAAAAAGTTTTGAAAGAAGTCCCTTTCCTCTTCAAGCCTTGAGGTATTTATAGGTGGAGAATGTAGCTTGGGCTGTTGCGATATGGTCCGGCCATTCCGGGAAAGCCTGGACACGTGGAGCCCATCAGTTAGTTTGAATAGCGGTTGGAAGACCGATTCCACTATTCATAAATAGTATCCTCGGAAGTTGTGGCGGACGTGGCATCCACGGAGAGGTATATTAAAAGTAGAGCTTTGTCCGGATATAGTTTGACCACTTTTATTGCCTTGAAAGTGGGGTATACGGTGGAGTAGCTCTATTGAAGATTTCCACACTGGCCCGAGATATTTGGTAGACACAACTTATATGGAAGCGAGATGCTCGGTCGATTGGGAGAGCGATTCTTTCGGAGTGAGCTATCAATGGGTAAAGCTGGATTTGGGCCGATATGTGACTGCTTCACATCGTGCATTTGCTGGGCTTCCTAAAGCGTGACATATATCCAGTTGCGCGTTTGGGCTTCGATCTGGCTCGTTGAGGCTCTTGCCAAAAAGAGGGTTAACACTTTGCCCCTCAGAATGCATCTTCGTCGATAGAGGGAGGTGTGTTCTGAAATCTGAACCGAAGCACAAACGCTCGAATAGCTATGGTCACGCCGGACCATATTAAGGCCATAGAACCGACGATCCCTATGTTGTATTAAGGCCAGAAAACCGACGACCATACTTGGTCGTATTAAGGTCTGAAAACCGACAACTATCGGGAACCTATTAAGGCCGATATGATGATCGCTACCTGTATGAGAGTTTGTTCCTGCAAATACAAAATAAGCCATTCTCGTTTTGGATAATGTTGATGGGTCGAGCATTTCATTTCACTTGGCTTTGGAGGGTGGCGAGCATTAACCATACTCGGCTTTGGAGGGTGGCGAGCATTAACCATACTCGGCTTAGTGGAGAACATTAACCATGTTCGACTTAGTGGCGAACATTAAACATGTTCAGCTTAGTGGCAAACATTAACCATGCTCGGCTTTGTGGCGAGCATTAACCATGTTCGGCTTAGTGGCGAACATTAACCATGTTCGGCTTAGTGTCGAGCATTAACCACGCTCGGCTTAGGGCAAGTGTTTTTTATGCTCGACTCATGTTAAGTTAGTTTGTCCAGCTAGCTATGATCGCTCGTGGTGTGAAAAGAAAAGAAAAGAGAGAGTATAATCCATACTCGTATTTAAAAAACATGACCTCACTCGGTTAAAGGATTAGGTGTCTTATAAAAAGGTGGTTGGCTTTCGCGCTGACCACATAAACAAGGGCGCGAGCATTATCCATGCTCGGCTTAAAGGTTTTAAAACATGATCTATGTTTGCAAAAGATAATTTATAACTGCTAAATAATTATTACGAAGAAAAGAAACTCTACGAGGACAGCGGTTGATTCCAAAGCATGCCTAGGAGCTAAATCCTAACCTCATACATGTGTACATAATGGTGTCCTTATTTTTGAAATAAATACATCAAAAGAAAAGAACCTAATCAATGATAATGCCGCGAGTGCTAGTCTCAGGGTCCTTTCCGTTACTAGGAGCTCGAGGACCAACCTGAGGAGCTTGGGCAGAAGGTCGCTGCGGCACGGCTGGGGCACGATTTTTGACATATTCGGGAAGCTCTCTGTTAGACCAAAAATTGGCACTAACACACAAATTCGATGTGAAAACCTCACAAACACAGATCAATGCAGAAAAGCAGTAAAATAAAAGGAGACACACGATATTTTTATAGTGGTTCGGCTCAAACCAAGCCTACGCCCACTTTATAGTTTCTTAAATCCTAAGAAGCTATTACAATACAGTTTGCTTGTGGTTTATGCATGAAATCCTCGTGTTTACAATGAAAAGCAGTAAGAGAAGGGAAGATTATACACAAAATCCTCGTGTTATTATGTGTAATTTGGCTTTTTTGCTGTTGAAAATGTTTTGCAGAGAGCAATGGTGGAAACCGTGAGGAGTTAGAGCCAAAAAAGATCCCTCAAATTGCCACGGAGTGGTGTATTTATAGCTGTAGAGAAGCTCTGGGCGGTTCCGGTTCGGATGGGCCACGTGGCGTGACCGGAGGAGATCTCAGAAGTAGTGGAGAACGTGGAAAAGTGGTTACCAGGTCATGCTTTTCCAAGTGGAGTCCGATCCGCAATTGTAGGAGGTAGTTACTCCTTAAAAAGCGGTCAAAGTTAGATGTGCATGCAGAAACAGGTCCAGTCGGTTCGGATCCGATCTGAACCGAATCGGTCCTTCAGGCTGAGTGCACGTGTGCACTTCTGTGCAGACGTCCAAATCGGGTCGGATCTTCCTATCCCGATCCGAACTGAAATGAGCTAAGTTTCCAATGCCAAGCTACTTCGTTATTTGCTTTTGTATCATCCGAACCGACTCGACAGGGGTGATCCGATCCGAACCGATGCGTGGTGATGGTAACTCCAAAATCCATGTTTCCGGTTCTGCATGCGTTCACGAAAACGGGCGTAAATTTCAAACCGTAAGTCCATTTTAGCCAAACAAAAGCTCGATTCGAAGCTAATTCATAGAGCTACAAGAGTCATAGAGCTTTGCTCCGTAATTGCTGTTTTCGGGCCCAAAAAAGGTCGTCTGATAGGAGTTTCGGACCACTCTTTGTTTGCGATGCGATTTCAGCCAAATCGCTTTCTGTCTTCTGACGATGCTTCCAATACTTGAGTGAATTGTTGATCAGAGATTCCATGTGTGACTGCTTTGACTAAAAAGCGGGTCAACATTTCGCCCCCTAGAATATATCTTGCTGGTTGAAGGAAGATGTGTTATGGATAATCCAAGAAATCCAAGGCCACGTCGGGCTAGCCCGCTGCAAGTATAATCCATACCTGCGAAGAAAAGAAAGCAAATAGGTATGTCAAAACCTGACAAGACTGATTACACTCTCGAGCATAAACCATGCTTGGACGTTTGTTCAAGCATAAACCATACTCAAGAAACGTTTAAATCATCCTGCCAAAACCTGGCGAGGGACCTAACCTTCCGAGTATAAGCCATACTAGGAAGTTCAAACTGAGCATAAGCCATACTCGAGTTTTATTGAGTTCCTTTGCCCAATCCTGACAAGATCGTTCATCGTTCCTGAGTATAATCCATATTTAATAATCCTAGTGAGTACAATCCATACTCATGTCGAGATGGTGCTATACTTGCCAAAGCCTGACAAGACAGTCCGTCCCTAAGCACAATCCATACCAAGGGTTTCGAGATATGTATAAACCGTACTTTTTAATTATGATTGAGAATCCTGCCACAACATGGCAAGATACTTAAATTTGCCAAACATAATCCATGCTCGGAAAGTCCTTCCTTATTCAATTCAAAATACAAAACCAAAGAAAATCCTGATTGGTTTGTCATCGAGTGCAGGGCACGCTTTGGAGCTAAATCCTAACCCCGAACGTGTGTACTCCGATTTAGCCAATCGGAAAACCTAATGAAAGCAAAGAGACATATCTTAAATCCTAAGAAATGCTGAAAATGTAGAGTGATCCAATCCAGATCAGTTGATGATGAGGCCACGGGAGCTCGATCCAGGGTCACTCCCTCTCCGGGGAGCAGGTAGTGGCGCGTGTGCAGGCGCTGTAGGTTGTTTCACATACTCGGGTAGCTCTCCACGTCTAACCCGTTCCTCAATCAAGTCTCGCAAGTGCCTACAGTCATTTGTGTCATGACCATCCATATCATGAAACATGCAGTATTTTCCAGAATCGCGTTCTCTTTGCGATGGCTCCGTCCTGGGAAGCTTTGGATAGGAGACGTTACCGTTTGTGTTCACGTAGATGTCACTCAATGTTGAATTGAGTTCGGTGTACTTTCCATATCTGGGCCCTCTCCAGGGCTGAGCGTTGCGGTCATTCTTGACCGCAGCTTTCCCTTTACCTTTTCCAGAATCAGACTGTTCTCCGTCTTTGAGCATGTTGACATCAAGAATTTTCTTTTCGTACGTTGCGTCTTCTTCACGCAGAAATCTATCCGATTCAAGGTAGTTATCGCTGAGATTCCGTGGTGGGTCACGGTACAAGGATTTTTTGAACTCTGGGTTATCTAGAACACCGGATACTGCTGCCATCAGTTCCATTGATTGTTCAGGTCGATCAACTGATGCTGCTGCAACGTTGAATCTTTCCAGAAATGAGCGCAGTCTTTCTCTGGGCCTCTGCTTGATTGTAGTGAGCGACATGACGTTCTTGGGTCAAGCGATATGGACCCGAAACTGTTCAATAAAACGAGCGACCAACATGTTCCAGTTATTGATCGATTCAGATTCCAGCTGCCGAATCCACATAGTAGCAATATCAGTCAAGAAGAGAGGGAAGCACTTTGCCATGACGTTCTCCGACGCGGATTGAACTTCCATATGCCATTTGTATTGCATCAGATGCACAGTAGGATCTGTTTTACCGTTGTAAGGCTCCAGATTTGGGTGTTTGAAATCCGGGGGATTGCGGGAATTCCTGATTTCCTGAGTAAATGGATTATGATTGACGTCATCCGTGTCACTTTGGTAAGTGCGGCCTCTCGAGGGACGTTCAATGAGGTTGACGAGCTGATCGCCATCAAAGAGCAGTTGCAAGATGCTAAGGTCAGAGCTGGTGCCCCCAGCGTTTAATCTAGAAGAGTTCAGAAAAGTATGGGGAGCTTGGAAGACCATCCGGTTCGGTTCGGAGGTGACCCCCCGTTGTGGCTCGGAGAAGTGAGGAGTTTTATGGTAATGGTCATGGTTCAGATCAGGTGTTCCGATCCGACCCGGTTCTGGCCCTCTGTTCCGAGCAGTTTCCTGTTGCCATTGAGCTGGAGGGGGTGGCTGAATGTCCATTCAGACCGAAGAGGAGGAAGGTCATGCTCGACCTGAGCCAGTGTTTTCATCCAAAACCCTGAGTGTTGCCACTGCAGAATGCTGAGGGGGATTGCCTCTTGTTCCCTCCGTGCCCCCGGTTCGGATCGGAATTCGCTCTGTGATCCGAATCGGATCCGATCCAGTTTGCTGCTCCTGCTGGGGCTGATTCCATGTTATTTCCAGCGAGTTGTGTATCACCGCTCGGCCTGCCTTCCATCCGAGCGAAGAATGCATCCATTATCTCCTGTTGTTTCTGTAAGAGATCGTCTTGCCTTGCCATTTTCGTTTTCAGTTCGGTGAGAACGCCGTCCATTTCGTCTCTGATTAAGTATGCTGATGGGTTTTCGTGAGAGGAAGCCTCCTGGCTTGCCTCGTTTCTCGCGCATTCGCCCTCAGCACCTTCAATTCGGGAGAACGTTCTATCCTTCTTTCTTTTAACCATTGATCCAATAGCCAAGCAAATCGATTTCTTTAGAGCTAGAAATGAAGTAATATCGTGTTCCCCTACCTGGCACGCCAAAATGTTAGACCAAAAATTGGCACTAACATCCAAATTCGATGTGAAAACCTCACAAACACAGATTAATGCATAAAAGAAGTAAAATAAAAGGAGACACACGATATTTTTATAGTGGTTCGGCTCAAACCAAGCCTACGTCCACTTTATAGTTTCTTAAATCCAAAGAAGCTACGACAATACAGTTTGCTTGTGGTTTATACACGAAATCCTCGTGTTTACAATGAAAAGTAGTAAGAAAAGGGAAGATTATACACGAAATCCTCGTGTTGTTGTGTGTAATTTGGCTTTTTTGATGTTGAAAATATTTTGCAGAGAGAAATGGTGGAATACGTGAGGAGTTAGAGCCAAAAAAGATCCCTCAAATTGCCACGGAGTGGTGTATTTATAGCTGTAGAGAAGCTCTGGGCGGTTCCGGTTCGGATGGGACACGTCGCGTGATCGGAGGAGATCTCAGAAGTAGTGGAGAACGTGGAAAAGTGGTTACCCGGTCGTGCTTTGCCAAGTGGAGTACGATCCGCAATTGTAGGCGGTAGTTACTCATTAAAAAGCGGTCAAAGTTAGCTGTGCGTGCAGAAACAGGTCCAGTCGGTTCGGATCGGATCCGAACCGAACTGGCCCTTCAGGCCGATTGCACGTGTGCACTTCTGTGCAGATGTCCAAAACGGGTCGGATCTTCCTATCCCGATCCGAACTGAAATGAGCTAAGTTTCCAATGCCAAGCTACTTCGTTATTTGATTTTGTATCATCCGAACCGACCAGACAGGGGTGATCCGATCCGAACCGATGCGTGGTGATGGTAACTCCAAAATCCATGTTTCCGGTTCTGCATGCGTTCACTGAAACGGGCGTAAATTTCAAACCGTAAGTCCGTTTTAGCCAAACGAAAGCTTGATTCGAAGCTAATTCAGAGAACTACAAGAGTTACAGATATTTGCTCCTTAACTGCTGTTTTCGGGCCCAAAAAAGGTCGTCTGATAGGAGTTTTGGGCCACTATTTTTTTGCGATGCGATTTCAGCCAAATCGCTTTCTGTCTTCTGACGATGCTTCCAATACATGAGCGAATTGTTGATCAGAGATTCCATGTGTGACTGCTTTGACTAAAAAGCGGGTTAACATTTTGCCCCCCAGAACATATCTTGCTGGTTGAAGGAAGATGGGTTCTGGATAATCCAAGAAATCCAATGCCACGCCGGGCCTGCCAGCTGCAAGTATATTCCATACCTGCAAAGAAAAGAAAGAAAATAGGTATGTCAAAACATGACAAGACTGATTACACTCTCGAGCATAAACCATGCTTGGGCGTTTGTTTGAGCATAAACCATGCTCAAGAAACGTTTGAATCATACTTCCAAAACCTGGCGAGGGACCTTACCTTCCGAGTATAAGCCATACTAGGAAGTTCAAACAGAGCATAAGCCATACTCGACTTTTATTGAGTTTCTGTGCCCAATCCTGACAAGATCGTTCATCGTTCCTGAGTATAATCCATACTTAAGAATCCTAGTGAGTACAATCCATACTCATGCCGAGATGGAGCTGTACTTGCCAAAGCCTGACAAGACAGTCTGTCCCTAGGCACAATCCATACCAAGGGTTTCGAGATAAATATAAACCGTACTTTTTAATTAAGATTGAGAATCCTGCCACAACCTGGCAAGACACTTAAATTTGCCAAACATAATCCATGCTCGGAAAGTTCTTCGTTATTCAATTCAAAATACAAAACCAAAGCAAATCCTGATTGGTTTGTCATCGAGTGCAGAGCACGCTTTGGAGCTAAATCCTAACCCCGAACGTGTGTACTCCGATTTAGCCAATCGGAAAACCTAAAGACAGCAAAGAGACATATCTTAAATCCTAAGAAATGCTGAAAATGCAGAGTGATCCAATCCAGATCAGTTGATGATGAGCCCACGGGAGCTCGATCCACGGTCATTCCCTCTCCGAGGAGCAGGTGGTGGTGCGGGTGCAGGCTCTATAGGTTGTTTCACATACTCGGGTAGCTCTCCACGTCTAACACGTTCCTCAATCAAGTCTCGCAAGTGCCTACAGTCATTTGTGTCATGACCGTCCATATCATGAAACATGCAGTATTTTCCAGAATCGCGTTCTCTTTGCGATGGCTCCCTCCTTGTAGGCTTTGGATAGGAGACGTCACCATTTGTGTTCACGTAGATGTCAGTCAAGGTTGAATTGAGTTCGGTGTACTTTTCATATCTGGGCCCTCTCTGGGGCTGAGCGTTGCGGTCATTCTTGACAGCAGCTTTCCCTTTGCCTTTTGCAGAACCAGATGGTTCTCCGTCTTTGAGCATGTTGACATCAAGAATTTTCTTTTTGGACATTGCGTCTTCTTCACGCAGAAATCTATCCGATTCAAGGTAGAATTCGCTGAGATTCTTTGGTGGGTAACGGTACAAGGATTTTTTGAACTTTGAGTTATCTAAAACACCGGATACTGCTGCCATCAGTACCATCGATTGTTCAGGTCGATCAACTGATGCTCCTGCAACGTTGAATCTTTCCAGAAATGAGCGCTGAGTTTCTCTGGGCCCCTGCTTAATTGTTGTGAGCGACATGACGTTCTTGGGTCGAGCGATGTGGATCCGAAACTGTTCAATAAAACAAGCGACCAACATGTTCCAGTTATTGATCGATTCAGATTCCAGCTGCCGAATCCACATAGTAGCAATATCAGTCAAGAAGAGAGGGAAGCACTTTGCCGTGACATTCTCCGACACCGATTGAACTTCCATGTGTCGTTTGTATCGCATCAGATGCACAGTAGGATCTGTTCTACCGTTGTGAGGCTCCAGATTTGGGAGTTTGAAATCCGGGGGATTGCAGGAATTCCTGATTTCCTGAGTAAATGGATTATGATTAACGTCATCCATGTCACTTTGGTAAGTGCGGCCTCTCGAGAGACGTTCAATGCGGTTGGCGAGCCGATCGCCTTCAAAGAGATGTTGCAAGCCGCTAAGGTCAGAGCTGGTGCCCCCGGCGTTTAATCTAGAAGAGTTCGGAAAAGTATGGGGAGCTTGGAAGACCATCCGGTTCGGATCGGAGGTGCCCCCCCCCCCCCCCCGTTGTGGCTCGGTGAAGTGAGGAGGTTCATGGTAATGGTCATGGTTCGGGTCAGGTGTTCTGATCCGACCCGGTTCTGGCCCTCTGTTCCGAGCAGTTTCATGTTTCCATTGAGCTGAAGGGGATGGATGAATGTCCATTCGGACCGAAGCGGAGGAAGGTCGTGCTCGACCTGAGCCTGTGTTTCCATCCAAAACCCTGAGTGTTCCCACTGCAGAATGCTGAGGGTGATAGCCCCTTGGTCCCTCCGTGCCCCCGGTTCGGATCGGAATTCGCTCTGTGATCCGGATCGGATCCGATCCAGTTTGCTGCTCCTGCTGGGGCTGATTTCATGTTATTTCCAGCGAGTTGTGTATCACTGCTCGGCCTGCCTTCCATCCGAGCGAAGAATGCATCCATCATCTCCTGTTGTTTCTACAAGAGATCGTCTTGCCTTGCCATTTGCATTTTCAATTCGGCGAGAACGCCATTCATTTCGTCTCTGGTTAAGTATGCTGATGGGTTTTCGTGAGAGGAAGACTCCTGGCTTGCCTCGTTTCTCGCGCCTTCGGCCTTAGCACCTTCAATTCGGTAGAAAGTTCCATCCATCTTTCTTTTAACCATTGATTCAATAGCCAAGCAAATCGATTTCTTTAGAGCTAGAAATTGATGTAATATCATGTGCCCCTACCCGGCGCGCCAAAATGTTAGACCAAAAATTGGCACTAACACCCAAATTCGATGTGAAAACCTCACAAACACGGATCAATGCATAAAAGCAGTAAAATAAAAGGAGACACACGATATTTTTATGGTGGTTCGGCTTAAACCAAGCCTACGTCCACTTTATAGTTTCTTAAATCCTAAGAAGCTGTGACAATACAGTTTGCTTGTATTTTATACACGAAATCCTCGTGTTTACAATGAAAAGTAGTAAGAAAAGGGAAGATTATACACGAAATCCTCGTGTTGTTGTGTGTAATTTGGCTTTTTTTCTGTTGAAAATGTTTTGCACAGAGAAATGGTGGAAACCGTGAGGAGTTAGAGCCAAAAAAGATCCCTCAAATTGCCAAGGAGTGGTGTATTTATAGCTGTAGAGAAGCTCTGGGTGGTTCCGGTTCGGATGGGCCACGTGGCGTGACCGGAGGAGATCTTAGAAGTAGTGGAAAAGTGGTTACCAGGTCGTGCTTTGCCAAGTGGAGTCCGATACGCAATTGTAGGCGGTATTTACTCCATAAAAAGCGGTCAAAGTTAGCTGTGCGTGCATAAACAGGTCCAGTCGGTTCGGATCGGATCCGAACCGAACCGGTCCTTCAGGCTGAGTGCACGTGTGCACTTCTGTGCAAATGTCCAAAACGGGTCGGATCATCCTATCCCGATCCGAACTGAAATGAGCTAAGTTTCCAATGCCAAGATACTTCGTTATTTGCTTTTGTATCAACCGAACCGACCCGACAGGGGTGATCCGATCTGAACCGATGCGTGGTGATGGTAACTCCAAAATCCATGTTTCCGGTTCTGCATGCGTTCACGGAAACGGGCGTAACTTTCAAACCGTAAGTCCGTTTTAGCCAAACGAAATCTTGATTCGAAGCTTATTCAGAGAGCTACAAGAATTATAGAGTATGGTTATGTAATTGCTGTTTTTGGGCCCAAAAAAGGTCGTCTGATAGGAGTTTTGGGCCACTCTTCGTTTGCGATGCGATTTCAGCCAAATCGCTTTCTGTCTTCTGACGATGCTTCCAATACTTGAGCGAATTGTTGATCAAAGATTCCATATGTGACTGCTTTGACTAAAAAGCGGGTCAACATTTTGCCCCCCAGAACATATCTTGTTGGTTGAAGGAAGATGTGTTCTGGATAATCCAAGAAATCGAAGGCCACGCCGGGCCTGCTAGCTGCAAGTATAATCCAAACCTACGAAGAAAAGAAAGCAAATAGGTATGTCAAAAACCTGACAAGACTGATTACACTCTCGAGTATAAACCATGCTTAGGCATTTGTTTGAGCATAAACCTTACTCAAGAAACGTTTGAATCATCCTGCCAAAACCTGGCGAGGGACCTAACCTTCCGAGTATAAGCCATACTAGGAAGTTCAAACTGAGCATAAGCCATACTCGAGTTTTATTGAGTTCCTTTGCCCAATCCTGACAAGTTCGTTCATCGTTCCTGAGTATAATCCATACTTAAGAATCCTAGTGAGTACAATCCATACTCATGCCGAGATGGAGCTATACTTGCCAAAGCCTGACAAGACAGTCCGTCCTTAGGCACAATCCATACCAAGGGTTTCGAGATAAGTATAAACCATACTTTTTAATTAAGATTGAGAATCCTGCCACAACCTGGAAAGACACTTAAATTTGCCAAACATAATCCATGCTCGGAAAGTCCTTCCTTATTCAATACAAAATACAAAACCAAAGCAAATCCTGATTGGTTTGTCATCGAGTGCAGAGCAAGCTTTGGAGCTAAATCCTAACCCCGAACGTGTGTACTCCGATTTAGCCAATCGGAAAACCTAAAGAAAGCAAAGAGACATATCTTAAATCCTAAGAAATGCTGAAAATGCAGAGTGATCCAATCCAGATCAGTTGATGATGAGCCCACGGGAGCTCGATCCAGGGTCATTCCCTCTCTGAGGAGCAGGTGGTGGCGCGGGTGTAGGCGCTGTAGGTTGTTTCACATACTCGGGTAGCTCTACACGTCTAACCCGTTCCTCAATCAAGTCTCGCAAGTGCCTACAGTCATTTGTGTCATGACCGTCCATATCATGAAACATGCAGTACAGAACCGCGTTCTCTTTGAGATGGCTCCCTTCTGGGAGGCTTTGGATAGGAGACGTCACCATTTGTGTTCACGTAGATGTCAGTCAAGGTTGAATTGAGTTCGGTGTACTTTTCATATCTGGGCCCTCTCCGGAGCGAGCGTTGCGGTCATTCTTGACAGCAGCTTTCCCTTTGCCTTTTCCAGAATCAGACGGTTCTCCATCTTTGAGCATGTTGACAACAAGAATTTTCTTTTCGGACGTTGCGTCTTCTTCACGTAGAAATCTATCCGATTCAAGGTAGAATTCGCTGAGATTCCGTGGTGGGTCACGGTACAAGGATTTTTTGAACTCTGAGTTATCTAGAACACTGGATACTGCTGCCATCAGTACCATCGATTGTTCAAGTTGATCAACTGATGCTGCTGCAACGTTGAATCTTTCCAGAAATGAGTGCAAAGTTTCTCTGGGTCCCTACTTGATTGTAGTGAGCGACATGACGTTCTTGGGTCGAGCGATGTGGACCCGAAACTGTTCAATAAAACGACCGACCAACATGTTCCAGTTATTGATCGATTCAGATTCCAGCTGCCGAATCCATATAGTAGCAGTATCAGTCAAGAAGAGAGGGAAGCACATTGCCATGATGTTCTTCGACGCCGATTGAACTTCCATATGCCGTTTGTATCGCATCAGATGCACAGTAGGATCCGTTCTACCATTGTAAGGCAACAGATTTGGGAGTTTGAAATCCGGGGGATTGCGGGAATTCCTGATTTCTTGAGTAAATGGATTATGATTGACGTCATCCATGTCACTTTGGTAAGTGCGGCCTCTCGAGAGACGTTCAATGAGGTTGGCTAGCCGATCGCCTTCAAAGAGCCGTTGCAAGCTGCTAAGGTCAGAGCTGGTGCCCCCAGCGTTTAATCTAGAAGAGTTCGGAAAAGTATGGGGAGCTTGGAAGACCATCTGGTTCGGTTCGGAGGTGCCCCCCCCCCCCCCCCCCCCGTTGTGGCTCGGAGAAGTGATGAGGCTCATGGTTATGGTCACGGTTCGGGTCAGGTGTTCCGATCCGACCCGGTTCTTGCCCTCTGTTCCGAGCAGTTTCCTGTTGCCATTGAGCTGGAGGGGGTGGCTGAATTTCCATTCGGACCAGAGAGGAGGAAGTTCGTGCTCGACCTGAGCCTGTGTTTCCATCCAAAAAACTGAGTGTTGCCACTACAGAATGCGGAGGGGGATTGCCCCCTGTTCCCTCCGTGCCCTCGGTTCGGATCGGAATTCGTTCTGTGATCCGGATCGGATTTGATCCGATCGGGTTTGCTGCTCCTGCTGGGGCTGAGTCCATGTTATTTCCAGCGAGTTGTGTATCACCGCTAGGCATGCCTTCCATCCGAGCGAAGAATGCATCTATCATCTCCTATTGTTTCTGCAAGAGATTGTCTTGCCTTGCCATTTGCGTTTTCAATTCGGCGAGAACGCCGTCCATTTCGTCTCTGGTTAAGTATGCTGATGGGTTTTCGTGAGAGGAAGCCTCCTGGCTTGCCTCGTTTCTCGCGCCATCGGCCTCAGCACCTTCAATTCGGGAGAAAGTTCCATCCTTCTTTCTTTTAACCATTGATCCAATAGCCAAGCAAATCGATTTCTTTAGAGCTAGAAATTGAAGTAATATCACATGCCCCTACCTGGCGCGACAAAATGTTAGACCAAAAATTGGCACTAACACCGAAATTCGATGTGAAAACCTCACAAACACAGATCAATGCAGAAAAGCAGTAAAATAAAAGGAGATACCCGATATTTTTATAGTGGTTCGGCTCAAACCAAGCCTACGTCCACTTTATAGTTTCTTAAATCCTAAGAAGCTATGACAATACAGTTTGCTTGTGGTTTATACACGAAATCCTCGTGTTTACAATGAAAAGTAGTAAGAAAAGGGAAGATTATACACGAAATCCTCGTGTTGTTGTGTGTAATTTGGCTTTTTTGCTGATGAAAATGTTTTGCAGAGAGCAATGGTGGAAACCGCGAGGAGTTAGAGCCAAAAAAGATACCTTAAATTGCCAAGGAGTGGTGTATTTATAGCTGTAGAGAAGCTCTGGGCGGTTCCAGTTCGGATGGGCCACGTGGCGTGACCGGATGAGATCTCAAAAGTAGTGGAGAACATGGAAAAGTGGTTACCAGGTCGTGCTTTGCCAAGTGGAGTCCGATACGCAATTGTAGGAGGTAGTTACTCCTTAAAAAGCGGTAAAAGTTAGCTGTGCGTGCAGAAACAGGTCCAGTTGGTTCGGATCGGATCTGAACCGGTCCTTCAGGCTGAGTGCATGTATGCACTTCTGTGCAGATGTCCAAAACGGGTCGAATCTTCCTATCCCGATCCGAACTGAAATGAGCTAAGTTTCCAACGCCAAGCTACTTCGTTATTTGCTTTTGTATCATCTGAACTGACCCGACAGGGGTGATCCGATCTGAACCGATGCGTGGTGATGGTAACTCCAAAATCCATGTTTCCGGTTCTGCATGCGTTCATGGAAACGGGCGTAATTTTCAAATCGTAAGTCCGTTTTAGCCAAACGAAAGCTCGATTCGAAGCTAATTCAGAGAGCTACAAGAATTATGGAGCTTAGCTTCGTAATTGCTGTTTTCGGGCCCAAAAAAGGTCGTCTGATAGGAGTTTCGGGCCACTCTTTTTTTGAGATGCGATTTCAGCCAAATCACTTTCTGTCTTCTGACGATTCTTCCAATACTTGAGCGAAATGTTGATCAGAGATTCCATGTGTGACTGCTTGGACTAAAAAACGAGTCAACATTTTGCTCCCCAGAACATATCTTGCTGGTTGAAGGAAGATGTGTTCTGGATAATCCAAGAAATCCAAGGCCACGCCGGGCCTGCCAGCTGCAAGTATAATCCATACCTGCAAAGAAAAGAAAGTAAATAGGTATGTCAAAACCTGACAAGACTGATTACACTCTCGATCATAAACCATGCTTGGGCGTTTGTTTGAGCATAAACCATACTCAAGAAACGTTTGAATCATCCTGCCAAAACCTGGCGAGGGACCTAACCTTCCGAGTATAAGCCATACTAGCAAGTTCAAACTGAGCATAAGCCATACTCGAGTTTTATTGAGTTCCTTTGCCCAATCTTGACAAGATCGTTCATCATTCCTGAGTATAATCCATACATAAAAATCCTAGTGAGTACAATCCATACTCATGCCGAGATGGAGCTATACTTGCCAAAGCCTGACAAGACAGTCCGTCCTTAGGCGCAATCCATACCAAGGGTTTCGCGATAAGTATAAACCATACTTTTTAATTAAGATTGAGAATCCTGCCACAACCTGGCAAGACACTTAAATTTGCCAAACATAATCCATGCTCGGAAAGTCCTTCCTTATTCAATTCAAAATACAAAACCAAAGCAAATCCTGATTGGTTTGTCATCGAGTGCAGAGCACGCTTTGGAGCTAAATCCTAACCCCAAACGTGTGTACTCCGATTTAGCCAATCGGAAAACCTAAAGAAAGCAAAGAGACATATCTTAAATCCTAAGAAATGCTGAAAATGCAGAGTGATCCAATCCAAATCAGTTGATGATGAGCCCACGAAAGCTCGATCCAGGGTCATTCCCTCTCCGGGGAGCAGGTGGTGGCGCGGGTGGTGGCGCGGGTGGTGGCGCGGGTGCAGGCGCTGTAGGCTGTTTCACATACTCGGGTTGCTCTCCACCTCTAACCCGTTCCTCAATCAAGTCTCACAAGTGCCTACAGTCATTTGTGTCAGGACCGTCCATATCATGAAACATGCAGTATTTTCCAGAATCGCGTTCTCTTTGCGATGGCTCCCTCCTGGGAGGCTTTGGATAGGAGATGTCACCGTTTGTGTTCACGTAGATGTCCGTCAAGGTTGAATTGAGTTCGGTGTACTTTTCATATCTAGGCCCTCTCCGGGGCTGAGCGTTGCGGTCATTCTTGACAGCAGCTTTCCCTTTGCCTTTTCCAGAATCAGACGGTTCTCCGTCTTTGAGCATGTTGACATCAAGAATTTTCTTTTCGGACGTTGCGTCTTCTTCACGCAGAAATCTATCCAATTCAAGGTAGAATTCGCTGAGATTCCGTGGTGGGTCACGGTACATAGATTTTTTGAACTCTGCGTTCTCTAGAACACCGGATACTGCTGCCATCAGTACCATCGATTGTTCAGGTCGATCAACTGATGCTGCTACAACGTTTAATCTTTCCAGAAATGAGCGCAGAGTTTCTCTAGGCCCCTGCTTGATTGTGTTGAGCGACATGACGTTCTTGGGTCGAGCGATGTGGACCCGAAACTGTTCAATAAAACGAGTGACCAACATGTTCCAGTTATTGATAAATTCCGATTCCAACTGCCGAATCCACATAGCAGCAATATCAGTCAAGAAGAGAGGGAAGCACTTTTCCATGACGTTCTCCGACGCCGATTGAACTTCCATGTGCCGTTTGTATCGCATCAGATGCACAGTAGGATCTGTTCTACCGTTGTAAGGCTCCAGATTTGGGAGTTTGAAATCTTGGGGATTGCGGGAATTCCTGATTTCCTGAGTAAATGGATTATGATTGACGTCATCCATGTCACTTTGGTAAGTGCGGCCTCTCGAGAGAGGTTTAATGAGGTTGACGAGCTGATTGCCTTCAAAGTGCTATTGCAAGCTGCTAAGGTAAGAGCTGGTGCCCCCAGCGTTTAATCTAGAAGAGTTCGGAAAAGTATGGGGAGCTTGGAAGACCATCCGGTTCGGTTTGGAGGTGACCCCCGTTGTGGCTCGGAGAAGTGAGGAGGTTCATGGTAATGGTCATGGTTCGGGTCAGGTGTTCCGATACGACCCTGTTCTGGCCCTCTGTTCCGAGCAGTTTCCTGTTGCCATTGAGCTGGAGGGGGTGGCTGAATGTCCATTCAGACCGTAGAGGAGGAAGGTCGTGCTCGACCTGAGCTTGTGTTTCCATCCAAAACACTGAGTGTTGCCACTGCAGAATGCTGAGGGGGATTGCTCCATGTTCCCTCCGTGCCCCCGGTTCGGATCGGAATTCGCTCTGTGATCCGTATTGGATCTGATCCGGTTTGCTGCTCCTGCTGGGGCTGATTCCATGTTATTTCCAGCGAGTTGTGTATCATCGCTCGGCCTGCCTTCCATCCGAGCGAAGAATGCATCCATCATATCCTGTTGTTTCTGCAAGAGATCGTCTTGCCTTGGCATTTGCGTTTTCAATTCGGCGAGAACGCCGTCCATTTCGTCTCTGGTTAAGTATGCTGATGGGTTTTCGTGAGAGGAAGCCTCCTGGCTTGCCTCGTTTCTCACGCCTTCGGCCTCAGCACCTTCAATTTGGGAGAAAGTTCCATCCTTCTTTCTTTTAACCATTGATCCAATAGCCAAGCAAATCGATTTCTTTAGAGCTAGAAATTGAAGTAATATCGTGTGCCCCCACCTGGTGCACCAAAATGTTAGACCAAAAATTGGCACTAACTCCCAAATTCGATGTGAAAACCTCACAAACACAGATCAATGCAGAAAAGCAGTAAAATAAAAGGAGACACCCGATATTTTTATAGTGGTTCGGCTCAAACCAAGCCTACATCCACTTTATAGTTTCTTAAATCCTAAGAAGCTATGACAATACAGTTTGCTTGTGGTTTATACACGAAATTCTCGTATTTACAATGAAAAGTAGTAAGAAATGGGAAGATTATACACAAAATCCTCGTGTTGTTGTGTGTAATTTGGCTTTTTTGCTGTTGAAAATGTTTTGCAGAGAGCAATGGTGGAAACCGTGAGGAGTTAGAGCCAAAAAAGATCCCTCAAATTGCCAAGGAGTGGTGTATTTATAGCTGTAGAGAAGCTCTGGGCGGTTCCGGTTCGGATGGGCCACGTGGCGTGACCGGAGGAGATCTCAAAAGTAGTGGAGAACGTGGAAAAGTGGTTACCAGGTCGTGCTTTGCCAAGTGGAGTCCGATCCGCAATTGTAGGAGGTAGTTACTCCTTAAAAAGCGATCAAAGTTAATTGTGCGTACAGAAACAGGTCCAGTCGGTTCGGATCGGATCCGAACCGAACCGGTCCTTCAGGTTGGGTGCACGCATGCACTTCTGTGCAGATGTCCAAAACGGGTCAGATCTTCCTATCCCGATCCGAACTGAAATGAGCTAAGTTTCCAATGCCAAGCTACTTCGTTATTTGCTTTTGTATCATCCGAACCGACCCGAAAGGGGTGATCCGATCCGAACTGATGCGTGGTGATGGTAAGTCCAAAATCCATGTTTCTGGTTCTGCATGCGTTCATGGAAATGAGCGTAACTTTCAAACCGTAAGTTCGTTTTAGCCAAACGAAAGCTCGATTCGAAGCTAATTCAGAGAGCTACAAGAGTTACAAAGCTTAGCTCCATAATTGCTGTTTTCGGGCCCAAAAAAGGTCGTCTGATAGGAGTTTCGGGCCACTCTTTGTTTGAGATGCGATTTTAGCCAAATCGCTTTCTGTCTTCTGACGATGCTTCCAATACTTGAGCGAATTGTTGATAAGAGATTCCATGTGTGACTGCTTTGACTAAAAAGCGGGTCAACATTTTGACCCCTAGAACATATCTTGCAGGTTGAAGGAAGATGTGTTCTAGATAATCCAAGAAATCCAAGGCCACGCCGGGCCTGCCAGCTGCAAGTATAATCCATACCTGCGAAGAAAAGAAAGCAAATAGTTATGTCAAAACCTGACAAGACTGATTACACTCTCGAGCATAAACCATGCTTGGGCGTTTGTTTGAGCATAAACCATACTCAAGAAACGTTTGAATCATCCTGCCAAAACCTGGCGAGGGACCTAACCTTCCGAGTATAAGCCATACTAGGAAGTTCAAACTGAGCATAAGCCATACTCGAGTTTTATTGAGTTCCTTTTCCCAATCCTGACAAGATCGTTCATCGTTCCTGAGTATAATCCATACTTAAGTATCCTAGTGAGTACAATCCATACTCATGCCGAGATGGAGCTATACTTGCCAAAGCCTGACAAGACAGTCCATCCCTAGGCACAATCCATACCAAGGGTTACGAGATAAGTAAAAACCATACTTTTTAATTAAGATTGAGAATCCTTCCACAACCTGGCAAGACACTTAAATTTGTCAAACATAATCCATGCTCGGAAAGTCCTTCCTTATTCAATTCGAAATACAAAACCAAAGCAAATCCTGATTGGTTTGTCATCGAGTGCAGAGCACACTTTGGAGCTAAATCCTAACCACGAACGTGTGTACTCCGATTTAGCCAATCGGAAAACCTAAAGAAAGCAAAGAGACATATCTTAAATCCTAAGAAATGCTGAAAATGCAGAGTGATCCAATCCAGATCAGTTGAAGATGAGCCCACGGGAGCTTGATCCAGGGTCATTCCCTCTCCGGGGTGCAGGTGGTGGCGCGGGTGCAGGCTCTGTAGGTTGTTTCACATACTCGGGTAGCTCTCCACGTCTAACCCGTTCCTCAATCAAGTCTCGCAAGTGCCTACAGTCATTTGTGTCATGACCGTCCATATCATGAAACATGCAGTATTCTCCAGAATCGCGTTCTCTTTGCGATGGCTCCCTCCTGGGAGGCTTTGGATAGGAGACGTCACCGTTCGTGTTCACGTAGATGTCAGTCAAGGTTGAATTGAGTTCGGTGTACTTTTCATATCTGGGCCCTCTCTGGGGCTGAGCGTTGCGGTCATTCTTGATAGTAGCTTTCCCTTTGCCTTTTCCAGAATCAGACGGTTCTCCGTCTTTGAGCATGTTGACATCAAGAATTTTCTTTTCGAACGTTGCGTCTTCTTCACGCAGAAATCTATCCGATTCAAGGTAGAATTCGCTGAGATTCCGTGGTGGGTCACGGTACAAGGATTTTTTGAACTCTGGGTTATCTAGAACGCCGGATACTGCTGCCATCAGTACCATCGATTGTTCAGGTCGATCAACTGATGCTGCTGCAACGTTGAATCTTTCCAGAAATGAGCGCAGAGTTTCTCTAGGCCCCTGCTTGATTGTAGTGAGCGACAAGACGTTCTTGGGTCGAGCGATGTAGACCCGAAACTGTTCAATAAAACGAGCGACCAACATGTTCCAGTTATTGATCGATTCAGATTCCAGCTGTCGAATCCACATAGCAGCAATATCAGTCAAGAAGAGAGGGAAGCACTTTGCCATGACGTTCCCCAACGCCGATTGAACTTCCATGTGCTGTTTGTATCACATCATATGCACAGTAGGATCTGTTCTACCGTTGTAAGGCTCCAGATTTCGGAGTTTGAAATCCGGGGGATTGCGGGAATTCCTGATTACCTAAGTAAATGAATTATTATTGACATCATCCATGTCACTTTGGTAAATGCGGCCTCTCGAGAGACGTTCAATGAGGTTGGCGAGCCGATCGCCTTCAAAGAGCTATTGCAAGCTGCTAAGGTCAGAGCTGGTGCCCCCAGCATTTAATCTAGAAGAGTTCGGAAAAGTATGGGGAGCTTGGAAGACCATCCGGTTCGGTTCGGAGGTCCCCCCCCCCCCCCCCCCCGTTGTGGCTCGGAGAAGTGAGGAGGTTCATGGTAATGGTCACGGTTTGGATCAGCTGTTCCGATCCGACCCGGTTCTAGCCCTCTGTTCCGAGCAGTTTCTTGTTGCCATTGAGCTGGAGGGGGTGGCTGAATGTCCATTCGGACCGGAGCGGAGGAAGGTCGTGCTCGACCCGAGCCTGTGTTTCCATCCAAAACACTGAGTGTTGCCACTGCGGAATGCTGAGGGGGATTGCCCCTTGTTCCCACCGTGCCCCCGGTTCGGATCGGAATTCGCTCTATGATCCGAATCAGATCTGATCCGATTTGCTGCTCCTGCTGGAGCTGATTCCATGTTATTTCCAGCGAGTTGTGTATCACCGGTCGGCCTGCCTTCCATCCGAATGAAGAATGCATCCATCATCTCCTGTTGTTTCTGCAAGAGATCATCTTACCTTGGCATTTGCGTTTTCAATTCGGCGAGAACGCCGTCCATTTCGTCTCTGGTTAAGTATGTTGATGGGTTTTCGTGAGAGGAAGCCTCCTGGCTTGCCTCGTTTCTCGCGCCTTTGGCCTCAGCACCTTCAATTCGGGAGAAAGTTCCATCCTTCTTTCTTTTAACCATTGATCCAATAGCCAAGAAAATCGATTTCTTTAGGGCTAGAAATTGTAGTAATATCGTGTGCCCCTACCTGGCGCGCCAAAATGTTAGACCAAAAATTGGCACTAACACCCAAATTCGATGTGAAAACCTCACAAACACAGATCAATGCAGAAAAGCAGTAAAATAAAAGGAGACACCCGATATTTTTATAGTGGTTCGGCTCAAACCAAGCCTACGTCCACTTTATAGTTTCTTAAATCCTAAGAAGCTATGACAATACAATTTGCTTGTGGTTTATACACTAAATCCTCTTGTTTACAATGAAAAGTAGTAAGAAAAGAGAAGATTATACACGAAATCCTCGTGTTGTTGTGTGTAATTTGGCTTTTTTGCAGTTGAAAATGTTTTGCAGAGAGTAATGGTGGAAACCGTGAGGAGTTAGAGCCAAAAAAGATCCCTCAAATTACCAAGGAGTGGTGTATTTATAGCTGTAGAGAAGCTCTGGGCGGTTCCGGTTCGGATGGGCCACGTGGCGTGACCGGAGGAGATCTCAAAAGTAGTGTAGAACGTGGAAAAGTGGTTACATGTCGTGCTTTGCCAAGTGGAGTCCGATCCGCAATTGTAGGAGGTAGTTACTCCTTAAAAAGCGGTCAAAGTTAGTTGTTCGTGCAGAAACAGGTCCAGTCGGTTCGTATCGGATCCGAACCGAACCGGTCCTTCAGGCTGAATGCACGTGTGCACTTCTGTGCAGATGTCCAAAACGGGTCGGATCTTCCTATCCCGATCCGAACAGAAATGAGCTAAGTTTCCAATGCCAAGCTTCTTCGTTATTTGCTTTTGTATCATCCGAACCAACCCGGCAGGGGTGATCCGATCCGAACCGATGCGTGGTGATGGTAACTCCAAAATCCATGTTTCCGGTTCTGCATGCATTCACGGAAATGGGCGTAACTTTCAAACCGTAAGTCCGTTTTAGCCAAACGAAAGCTCGATTCGAATCAAATTCAGAGAGCTACAAGAGTTACAAAGCTTAGCTCCTTATTTGCTGTTTTCGGGCCCCAAAAATGTTGTCTGATAGGAGTTTCGGGCCACTCTTTGTTTGCGATGCGATTTCAGCCAAATCGCTTTCTGTCTTTTGACGATGCTTCCAATACTTGGGCGAATTGTTGATCAGAGATTGCATGTGTGACTGCTTTGACTAAAAAGCGGGTCAACATTTTGCCCCCCAGAACATATCTTGCTGGTTGAAGGAAGATGTGTTCTGTATAATCCAAGAAATCCAAGGCCACACCGGGCCTGCCAGCTGCAAGTATAATCCATACCTGCGAAGAAAAGAAAGCAAATAGGTATGTCAAAACCTGACAAGACTGATTACACTCTCGAGCATAAACCATGATTGGGCGTTTGTTTGAGCATAAACCATACTCAAGAAACGTTTGAATCATCCTGCCAAAACCTGGCGAGGGACCTAACCTTCCGAGTATAAGCCATACTAGGAAGTTCAAACTGAGCATAAGCCATACTCGAGTTTTATTGAGTTCCTTTGCCCAATCCTGACAAGATCGTTCATCGTTCATGAGTATAATCCATACTTAAGAATCCTAGTGAGTACAATCTGAAGGTGTATGCGTGTACTTGCCGAGTATAATACACACAAGGATCGTGTAATATGACAAACAATATTCAAGTATAAAGTAATAGCTAATCGCAGATAAGCAAATATAGTAAATGCGGTAAAAAGTAAAAATCACACCAGGGATTTTTATACTGGTTCGGGGCACCGTCCTACGTCCAGTCCCAGACCTCTCTCTGGATTTTCACTAACAACCTCACTTCACCCGGAGGAACAGGTATACAACACTACTTGATTTACGGGCTACAAGCTTACCCACTTGATTTCACGGGCTACAAGCTTACCCACTTGATTTCACGGGCTACAAGCTTACCCACACAGGACTTCAACAAATACAAGAGTTTGACTTCTGAATGTGTTCTTGTTTCAACACTGATTAGTCAATAATTGAGTACACCCTTCCTATAATCTTATCCTCAAATGTAATTTGATGTTTGCGAAGATTCAAAAGTGGATTATCGTTGAATCACAAGTGTATTAAATATGATTGGAGATTCAAACGATAATATAATGATTTTGAGTTCTTTTTGAATGCCAAATAATAATGCAAGATAGATCAGAGAATAGAGAGTGAAATTCGGTCGGTTTGGATGAATGAAATATGATGTATTTATAATGATTGAGAAGTTATAATCATTAGTGAAAAGTTGCAATCAAAAGAGATGATTCCTAATGAAGAGAAATGGATGCAACCTTTCATGAAAGAAGATGACTCTTCAAAGATATGCTTTGTTATTCAAAAAGCTGTTGACAGGTAAAATGTACAGGTAGACAGGTTTTTGACCGTTACCTTTAAAAAGCTGTTGACAGGTTAATTTTTACAGGTAGACCGGTTTCATTTGAAATCCTGTTGACAAGTTAAAAATAACCTGTTGACATGTTTTTGTCAACTTGCTACAGAAAAGAGTTTTCATGAATATTTTTAAAAGCAATTAGAAGTATGATTATTTGAGGATAGATTTTAACATTTATAACTCTAAATAACCAACTTCTAACCTATGAAAAAACATCAATTCTTCTTTTTGTCATCGATTCTTCTTTTTGTCGATCATGAAGCTTCTTCTTGTCATTAATCAAAATAATCATTGAAATCTTTGACTCAACATTCTCCCCCTTTTTGATTGATGAAAACATAGCTTGATATTTTAATCTCCATTGCTATCTCCCCCTGTATATATGCTCCCCCTAAAATTATATAACTAAATCTCTGCAAGAAGGAATGTTAGTAACATTTTCTCCCCCTTTGTCATCGACAAAAAGGGTACACAACAGTGCATGAGATTATAGTTGTAACAACATTATGTAGATAAAACATAGAGCATCACACATAGATTGTAACACATATTACAAACCATACCAGACCAAAAATACCAAACTAAGTTATGTAGCATACATACTTAATTAAAACACAGCACTAATTATGTACAAGTGCTGATATAAGTGTTTGAAATTAAAAGCATAAAATCACAAAATATAGATAGAAGGAACTACTCGGATGGTCAATCCGAATCGGCTTCTTCTTCTTCTGTGTCTCCTTCTTCTTCACTTTCTTATGTTTTGGAGCCATTGGAATATGAATTGAATTGAAATTAGGAAAAATTAGGGATGAAAGGAATTTGAGTTGAGTTTTGAAGGAGTTAGAAATGAAGAGATGTTTGAGAACCGCTGTGTTGTTATGTGTTTATTTTTCTTAAAAAAACAGTTTTCTGCGAAACCAGTCGACAACTCAAAAAATACCGGTCGATAGGCATTTTCTCGTGTCCAAAAACAAAAACATAAGGATAATCGGTCGACATGATATAAATGACCGGTCGACAGAAAATGCTTCGGGTTTGAAAGGTTTTTTTTAAAATATGTGTAACCGGTTGACAGGGATAAATGGACCGGTCGACAGAAAAACTTTCGGGTTCGAAAGTTAAGGATACCGGTCGACAAGCGGAAATTTGGTGGTCGACAGCTTTACCTGAGTTTTGTTTTTCCGGTTTCTCATGAATATTTTCGAACTCCATCAAAAATTATGATTATAAAATATGAAGAATGAAGTTTAAATACAACAAAATATATAAATGATCTCCTTAGTCATAATTTTATTTTCTAGGTTCCCAAGTAGAGTATTTATCTTTTGCACCTTCATTTTGACTGAAATTCCTATCCCATATATTTGGTGTTCTCGATGACGATGGCATATGTGTGGGCTCATGAACATTGTTCTTATTAGAGCAACAGGAGAATGAAGCTATTTGTTCGAGATACGTGAGCCGAGAAGCTGTTAAGTTCTGCTCGTAATACATCTCCCTCTGGAGATCAACTTGATGCTTTTGATAATGGTGTATCTCATCTGTTTACTCTTGTGTACGTGGAGAACAAAATACCGCTTTCTTGCAACGTTTTGAGTTAGGTGTGGTGCCAGGTGTACGTGAGTTTTGATGGAAACCAGGAGGATGTTCCGGTGTCTTCGGGGAGTAGTGCTCATCTGATTCGGAGCTAATTATGGTGATGTGTGATCTTCGAGCACATTCGTCGCAAATATGAGCCATTACAAGATGAATGAAGATTGAAAGGATAAATTCAGAAAGCACTCAACGAAGAGGTATATATAAGACTACTTCTATTTTTAGAAGAGGTCCATATTAATCTCACCGCAAAATAACACTTTATTTTAGGAGAGAAAATAGTTAAGTAATAACTATTTGTATTAGATAGAAAAGAACTCTGCTACGTTTAAAATATAGTTTAATTTTCAAGTTCCTTTCTAGATAATAAGCCTAGCTCTCTACGTAATTTTATGAAACTTGATTCGAGTAGAGGTTTGGTAAATATATCAGCTAGTTGATTCTCCGTGCTTACATATTCAAGATTTATATTTCCTTTTTCAATATTATCTCTCAGAAAATGATGTCGAATGTCGATATGTTTAGTCCAAGAGTGGTTAACCGAGTTTTTGGATAAGTTTATCGCACTTGTGTTATCACAATATATGATTGAATTTGATAAATTTATTCCAAAGTCTTATGTGTTTGTTGCATATATAAAACTTGTGTACATGCAAGAGCCGCTGATATATACTCCGCTTCACACGTCGAAAGTGAAACACAATTTTGTTTCTTACTAAACCAAGAGACAAGTGATTTTCCAATAAAATGGCAAGTACCACTTGTGCTTTTTCTATCCGTTCGAGATCCTCCGAAATCAGCATCACTATATGATACTAACTCAAATGAACAATCTTTTGGATAGAAAAGACCAAAATCTTTGGTATTATTAAGATAACGAATTATACATTTCACTGCTCGTAAGTGTGATTCTTTAGGATTGGCTTGAAATCGTGCACATAAACAAACACTCATCATAATGTCAGGACATCTAGCCGTTAAATATAAAAGAGAACCTATCATACTACGATATGTCTTTTGGTCTACACTTTTTCCATTTTCATCTTTTTCAAGATGAGTAGATGTACACATAGGAGTAGTTTTTCCGGAAGTATTTTCAAATCCAAATCTTTTAACAAGATTTCCACAATATTTTTCTTGATTTATGAAAATACCATTCGGAAGTTGTTTAATTTGAAGACCAAGAAAGTATGATAATTTTCCCATATGTGACATTTCAAATTCTTTGGTCATAACATCTGCAAATTCTTTACAAAGTTTTTCATTTGTTGATCCAAAGATTATATCGTCCACATATATTTGAATAACCAATATGTCTTTTTGCGAATGTTTAATAAATAATGTTTGATCAACCTTCCCTATATGAAAACCCGAATCAATAAGATAACTTCGTAAACGTTCATACCAAGCACGTGGTGCTTGTTTTAAGCCGTACAAAGCCTTTTTAAGTTTAAATACATGATCCAGATATTTTTCATGTTTAAATAAAGGAGGTTGTTCAACATATACTCTTTATTTTATAAACCCGTTTAAGAATGCACTCTTGACATCCATCTGATATAATTTAAAATTGTGATGACAAGCAAAAGATAATAAAATTCTAATAGCCTCTAGTCTTGCGACAGGTGCGAATGTTTCTTCATAATCGATACCTTCTTCTTGATTATAACCTTGTGCTACTAACCGTGCTTTATTTCTAGTGATATTCCCTTGTTCATCAGCCTTATTTTTATAAACCCATTTAGTTCTTATAACCGATTGGTCAGTTGGCCTTGGAACAAGTTCCCATACATCATTGCGCTCGAACTGATTTAGCTCTTCTTGCATGGAAATGATCCAGTAGTCATCGGTAGCAGCTTCCTTAGGATTTTTCGGTTCGATATTTGAAATTAAGGCAACATGACCCATTTGATTAAGTTGACTCCTTGTCCTAATCTGTGAGGTTACTTCTCCAATAACATTTTGAACCGGATGATCTCTTAGAATTCTTGGAGGAGATCTAAATCTAGGTGGAGAAGGTGCCAAAGCAGGTTGAGGAATATCTTCAATAATTTCTGAGTCAGAGTCATTATTTGGGATGGTAGGATTATTAGTGACTATATTTTCTTCGTCATCTGATATATTATGAGATGGATTATAGAATTCGTCAAAAGATACATGAAGTAATTCTTCAATAGTTTTAGTTCTCTTATTGAATATACGATAGGCCTTGCTTCGTTCCGAATATCCGACAAATATACCTTTATCGGATTTTGGATCAAATTTTCCCAGATGATCTTTCGTATTTAAAATAAAACATTTAGAACCGAAAACTTTGAAATATGAGATATTTGGCTTTTTCTGATTAAATAGCTCATAAGATGTATTTTTCGTGAGAGGTCGAATAGATACACGATTCAAAACATAACACGCAGTTGCAACAGCTTCTGCCCAAAAATGTTTTTGGTAAAGTGGATCCATTTAATAATGTTCTTGCACATTCTTGTAAAGTCCGGTTTTTCCATTCTACAACTCTATTTTGTTGTGGAGTTCGAGGAAACGAAAAATTATGATTGATACCTTTCTTTGTACAAAAATGTTCAAATTCATTATTTTCGAACTCTCCGCCATGATCAATTCTTATATTCTTAACCTTAAGTCCTTTTGACTTTTGAATTTTCTTGACGAAGGATTTGAAATGATTAAACGTGTCACTTTTATTTTTCAAGAAAATAACCCATGTATAACGAGAATAATCATCAACAATTACAAACACATACCGACTATGATTTATTGACTGAACCTATGTTGGTCCGAATAAATCCATATGTAATAACTCAATTGGTTGTAATGTTGATATGACTTTCTTGGATTTGAAAGATGATTTAGTCAATTTTCCTAGTTGACATGCATCATGTTAGATCAAAATTTGGACCTAACACCCAAATTGTTCTGACTTTTATAGAGTTTAACTGAAGAATGAAGAAAAAGCAGAAAACACACAGAATTTATAGTGGTTCGGCGTTAACAAGCCTACGTCCACTTTATATGTTATTGATTATACTTTGAGTGTCGGTACAATCAATGATTTCTCTCTAGCTCACTTTTACAATTGTGATTTCTCTCAGTAATCTAGTAATTTGACAATAATGGCGGATTCAGTACTCAATATTGCCAAAAAGGATCCTCAAAAATGCCAAACTCCGGGCTATTTATAGCTGATTTTGTCAGGCGGATCATGGTAACACGTGGCACGAATCCCGAGAACATCGGATCGCATCGCTGCCGTTGAAGAAATAGTCAAATTAGCCGTTGTGGATAGGTGTCGCGATCCCCTTGAAAATCGGATCGAGCAAATGGGGAGAATCAGTCAAAATGACGGTTAGGGACACGTGTCGCTGGATCCGTGCGTCTCGGATCGCTGAAGACTAGCTCGTGTTTGAACGGGTCAGAGGCTCCGCCGTGCATCAGGGGATCGGATCGGTCTATACTGGGCAATAATGCATGTACGGATCGAATCGCATAGAGGTGTCGTTTCGTTGATGAAATGGGGGCGATCCGTTGAGGCGCGATCCGATGAGGGGCGAGTCGATGGTGCGATCCGTTCCTTCATGTACTTAGGGAATGTAGTTTCATACTTTCTTCTTATGAATGAACCTGGGTGGCTTGGTCAAAAAGCTAGCCAACATTTTGCCCCCTCGAAGTATGTTTTATCGATGATGGAACATGCTTCGAAGCTATCGAATCGTCTTTTCACAACGAGACGCAAATCAGTGAACAATTCCTTTTCTGCGATCTTTCAGAGTCTTCATCACTGGATCTGTCGGTCATTTATCGATTCGGATCGCGTGCTCAGGTCGCGGTCCGTTAGCAAGCCATTCGCCTCGTTCTTTGGTGAGCACTTGGACCTATTCACGGAACAGAACGAGATGGGCTTCTCTTCGAGACGTGGTGGGCTTTTGGTTCGCGGCCCGTCTATATTCACGGATCGAATAAGACAAAAAAGGGGAGACAAACGGTCACCCTTTTGCCTATATAAGTCGACCCTCCTCTCCACTTTCTTCCTTCTTCTCGCTTTCGTATCGTATCGCTATCTCACCGAGGAAAAAACCTTAGTCTCGATTTCCAAATTTCCGCCCGATTTCAAACTTTTAAAAAGGTAACTAGATGATTTCTCTTGAATTTCTACCGTGTTCGCACTAGTTTAGAGAGCATGGACGGCGGGATTTCATAAGATTTGGTGAGAATGGACGTGAGTGTGCCTGGTGCGAAGGGGAGAGTTGAGGAAGAAGATGGAAGAGATGACCAGGTCGACTCGTGGGGATACTAGAGCTTCGGATCGTGGAGGAAATGGTGAAGTGGTGAATCGGATCGTGGAGATGCTTGTGAGGATGGGAGAAGAGCAAGCAGCTGATCGTGACGAGGTGGTGGGGACACGGATCGCTATGAGATTATAGCGATCCGATCCGAAATACTTCCTGGAGTTAGCGCCTCTGTTGCTGGTCCAGGCTGACCTCGCGAACCCGTGATCGCACCACGATCCGATCCACACCCCACGATCCGAAAGGGTTTTCACGAACCGACGAGTGAATGCTCCAAAGAACTTGTAGAATAAGCAATGCAATTTAATTCCAGTACACTAATGGATAGTTAGGCTAGACCCTTCATGACGAACATTCTGGACTGACCAAGTGCATAACTTAACAGCATAAAACGACCAATATTTTGACGATCTCATCAGCCTTTACGCTTTTCTTTAATGCATGCACAAGTACACACACCGGCACTTGCACACACGGGGGACGGGTAGTTTTAATCTCATTTTTCATGTTTTTTCGCCTAACAGTAATGTCGGATAATCAATCTTCTTCAAGATCCGTTACAGAAACGGAGTCCGAGGTTCCTGAGCAATACAACCCCGAGATCCCTCCAATTAACCCAGGAGGTGAAGATTCTGGATCTGAATACGAGGCAACGGAATCGGATCCGTCTGAAAATACTTCATCTAGTGAAGAGTCTGAGATAGACAGGCGAGCTCCCGACGAGATTCCTGGCGCGCTCGGGATAGAGAAATTTTCTGATTCTTTAGCATCTAAACTCGATGATATAAAGCTTAAAAGAATCTGCCTGAGACATGGGATCCCTTGGGATGATGTGATGTCACCCGGTAGCGAAGATAGACCCCACTTAGCTCCGAAGGGTATATGGCAGTCAGTCGAACCATGTGCTTGGTAGGAGCTATTCCTCCATTTCCTCCAATCGTCATCGAGACTTTAAAGCGACTGGGTATCGCTCCGATGCAGCTTCATCCTAACGCCTACGCATCTCTATACACTCTATATGTTGCATACGCGGAGATCCTACATACCGAACTCACATTTAGAGATTTAACATTCTTCTTTCTTTTCAAGCATCGCTCCTCGGCAACCCCAAATTTCTCTTTCTTTGAATCGGTGGCGAATTGGAAGGTTCTGTATGACGGATACAGCAACATAGGGGATCCTAAGTCTGATTGGTTCTATATAAAGAAACAGGCTGGATGCTCAAGAAGATGGCTTAAATCAAGTAAACTTTAATCTTTTGACTGAATATCTTGTACAAGAAGCCGAAGCATTAACATTCTCCCCCCTTTTTCTTTGTTTTAAACAGATCACGTCTTGCCGAAAACGGAGGGTCTGTTATACAATAACCGATTGTCTATTCTTCTACAAAGTAGATCTGACTTTCTAAGGATCAAAAAATGCATTACTGACGAGAATCTTCATAAGCATCATCTTCAGGATATAAGATTTGGACTTGGCGCTGGCGGCAAACCATATAAGTACGTGCCCCCAACGGAGGGAGAGGGAACATCGCAAGCAGTAGAAACAACTAAATTTCGCAAGAGTCCTTCCCCGATAGTCATCCAAGACGATGAGGACCTGAACATATACAGAGGGGATGGGGCCCGCGGTGACAAGTCCAAGGAAATTCCAGTTTCTACTCCAATCGAACCCGCTGCTCCCGACGATTTTACAGAAGAACAGTTATTCAACGAGCTAAGCAAAATTCCTTTGCCCGATGATGTATACACAGAAAGGGACTTTGAAGGGGAGCCATTCTTCCCTGCTTCTAAAGAGACTATCGCTCCAACTAGAGAACAAGAAACTACTCAGATGAGCCTGTCTTCAGGCCCGGGTCTGTTAGGGGGAATTATATGGGATGCACAAGTCACACACATTGTCTGACCCCGCACTCTTACATCGTCAGTATTCAAAGTTTTAATATGCTCTTTTCTTTTTTGCAGGAAAGATGTCCCGCAGACGATCTTATTCTTATCGTTCTCTTCGTGAGGGCACACCCAGTCTTCATCCGGGTACTGAGCGCTCTCGCGGCCCCTCTTACAAGCCGACTTCCTCACAACCCCGGTCTCCACCAAAATCGACATCTGCCAAGCTTCCTAGTTATCCGGTAGTTCCTGCAGGGGGAAGAAACTTCCTAAAGAGTTAACTCCTCCGAAAAGTGCACCCTCTCATAGCAGGTCGTCAAAAAGGCATCACGAGTCTAAGGATAAAGGCAAGGATCCAATCAAAGAGTCTGAAAAGGAGAGGAGTGACATCGTCCCTTCCAGCCAGCCAGAGTTGGTAGCCCCCGGGTCACGGGATTACATCCATGGTCCCGAGATTCAAGATAGGCTGGAAAAGTTGCGGGAACAATTCCCAAATATTTTGTTCGAAAGGATGACGTTTGTTCCAGCCTTGGAACCGGTCCCTAAGAATTGGGATAATGAAGTTGTCCGGCACATCCGCCATGTAGCCAGACAGTATGAGATGATGAAGAAACATGCGGTTAATCTTTCCGAAGTCATTCAAACGCTTGAAATGGAAGCCCATAGATCTAAAGTGAAAATTGATAACAACGAAAGGGCCCGAACAAAGATGGAGAAGGACTTGGAAGATGCTCAATCCCAACTCGCCTTAGCGCGGAGAGATGCTGAAAATTATAAGATTGAATTGGAGAATGCTCAGAAGCGCTTTCATTCGGAACTTGACTCCAATAGCCAAGAGAAGATGGCTTTAAAGAAGGAAGTAGAAGATCTCAAAATGGCCAACATTGAGTTGAAAACAGCACAAGGTCATTTTGAAGAGCTGCTTGGGAGGCAGAAAAAGCAAGTTTGAAAGAAAGTTTAGCTTTGGCTGAAGCGGAAAAGGTGATTTTGAATGATCAAGTCGCGGATGCGGAGAGACGGGCAGCTCTCGCCGAAAAGAATGTTGAAAGTGCCATTGAAATGGCTACTGCTTCTAACAACAAGCTCCACGAGAGAGAGAAGGATATCGAGGGGTTTGAAGAGATGATTTTTGACTTCCTTGGCCAAGTCCTCAAAACCCGCAACATCTCGTGGATCCCTGATTACCACGTTACTTTAGCCAATTTATGGGATGCCATTGTTGAGGGTGAGAAGCAGAGATTGGGAGTCGAAGAAATTGATGAAGATGAGTTGATGAGGAGCATCTTGAGGGATAATGAGCCCGAGGACCTGGTAGAGGGTCGTCGTCTGATTCAAGCGGAAATGGAAAAGGAGAGGGCCCTGGCTAAGGGTAAAGGCAAAGCTGACGAAGGTTCGAGTTCAGCCGTGGAGCCCAAGACTTCCGAAGTTGAAGAATACCATCCTGATGATCCACTAATCCCTTTGGGCCTAACTCCTGTGGTCGTTGGAGCTCCTGTTGCTACCCAAGAAGGAGGATCTGCGGAAGGTATCTCCCTTTTTTCGCCACAATTCGTCAAAGCAATTGTGAACTGTCGTCATCTGGTAGAACAACCAATTGAATTAGTAACGTGTGTTCCCCGTAATACAGGTGGTGAGCCCATCGACAAGGGTGTTGAAAAAGGAAAAGAGGCGGAGAAGGAGGCTGTCTCGCCAGGTGCCGGTGTTGATATATCGATGCAGACTGAGGATACAACAGCAGAAAAAAGCGTCCTGGCACCTAGTGATGATGTCCCCAAAGATGCTGAAACCATCGAGGCCTTGAAAGACATGGATGGGCGCCATGTAGAGGATGAGGAGGATATCATTGGTGCCAAAGAGACCGAGGACGATGACGACGAAACTTTGGCCAGCAGAAAAGCTAGGCAGGAAAAGGAGATGGCCTTGAAGATGATGGGACAAGAGCCTCTGAACATAGTCCCCATCGCGGAACTTGATCCCAAAACTGGGATGATTTTGAAAATCCAGCCCAAATCCATCAGTAGACAACTTCATTTTGCGAATCCTGATGATTTCCCGGCTTCCCTTGCTGATAAAAGGAAGAGAAAGGAGGCAGAAGAGGAGTCTTCCGAAGAGTCGGATGTTCCTCTCATAGACAAAAGGAAGAGGAAGAAAGGAGATCAATCCGACGTTGACAAGGCGAAGCTGGAGAAACAGAAGCAGGAGAAGAGGTCAAAGCGTAAATAGGATATTGTCGCTGGTTTATATTTTGTCTTTAGGTTTCCCACTGGCCAGGAAATGTAATTATGAGACTGGCTCTCACTTTTGTTTTCTAGGTTGTTTTTCACTTTGTAGGCTTGCCGTATATAAAGGAAAGTTTATCTCTTTTTGCCTCATTGGGTACCTTTCTCAGTGCTTAACCATAGACTTCTTTATACTCTCCTGGCGGTCGCCGAGGTTAGAGTTCAAATTCGATAGTTCTTTCTCTGCGCTCAATCGGAGATGCTTTTATACTCTCTCTCTCTGGAGAGTTAGAGTTCGAGCTCAGCAATTCAATCGTTCCCCGATCCTTCAGCGGGGAAGGAGCTCTTTCTCAGCGCTCAATCGGAGACGCTTTTATACTCTCTCTCTCTCTCTCTCTGGAGAGTTAGAGTTCGAGCTCAGCAATTCAATCGTTCCCCGATCCTTCAGCGGGGAAGGAGCTCTTTCTCAGCGCTCAATCAGAGACGCTTTTATACTCTCTCTCTCTCTGGAGAGTTAGAGTTCGAGCTCAGCAATTCAATCGCTCCCCAATCCTTCAGCGGGGAAGGAGCTCTTTCTCATCGCTCAATCGGAGACGCTTTTATACTCTCTCTCTCTCTGGAGAGTTAGAGTTCGAGCTCAGCAATTCAGTCGCTCCCCGATCCTTCAGCGGGGAAGGAGCTCTTTCTCAGCGCTCAATCGGAGACGGTTTTATACTCTCTCTCTCTCTCTCTGGAGAGTTAGAGTTCGAGCTCAGCAATTCAATCGCTCCCCGATCCTTCAGCGGGGAAGGAGCTCTTTCTCAGCGCTCAATCGGAGACGCTTTTATACTCTCTCTCTCTCTGGAGAGTTAGAGTTCGAGCTCAGCAATTCAATCGTTCCCCGATCCTTCAGCGGGGAAGGAGCTCTTTCTCAGCGCTCAATCGGAGACGCTTTTATACTCTCTCTCTCTCTGGAGAGTTAGAGTTCGAGCTCAGCAATTCAATCGCTCCCCGATCCTTCAGTGGGGAAGGAGCTCTTTCTCAGTGCTCAATCGGAGACGCTTTTATACTCTCTCTCTCTCTCTGGAGAGTTAGAGTTCGAGCTCAGCAATTCAATCGCTCCTCGATCCTTCAGCGGGGAAGGAGCTCTTTCTCAGTGCTCAATCGGAGACGCTTTTACACTCTCTCTCTCTCTGGAGAGTTAGAGTTCGGTCAAGGCGGTTCCGATCATGGTATACCGCCATGACTTATGAACATCGGCTTCATGCCTGTTATGCTCTAAATTTTGACTGGTGATTGCATTCCATTCTGATGGATGGCACCTATAATCATATGCTTCTGGGATCGTTGCATGATCCACAACAATTTCCATAAAAATAGAAAGACAGATAAATAATGTAATAAAGGTAAATGACACACAATATTTTTATAGTGGTTCGGTCGAATCATGACCTACGTCCACTTTATAATTTTTTGCTTTAAGGAATCAGACTGTTCTAGGCAAGTCGTGCCTTGTACATGGTTCTCAACAAAGCAAAAGATCAGATTTGAAATTTTTATGTTAAGTATGGCCGTAAATGTTGGGCATTCCACACTCTGGGGATTTCCTTTCCATCTACGGTTGCCAGCTTGAAGGTTCCATTATCAAGCTTGCTCAGAATGGAGTACGGTCCTTCCCACTTCGCACCCATATGAGTTGGGGGTGGAAAGACACGCTTCAGAACCAAGTCTCCGGGTTCCATGGTTCGGGATTGAACCTTTTTGTTGTAATATCGAGCGACATGTTGTTTGCATCTCAAGGTACGCAGATCTGCTTCATCCCTCTTTTCTTCGATCATATCCAAGGATTCAAGGAGCAATTCATTATTAGTCATCGGATCGTAATAAGTCACTCGGTGAGAAGGTACTTTTATCTCAACCGGGATGACTGCTTCTGCTCCAAAAGCAAGGGAGAAGGGGGTATGCCCTGTTGCCGATTTATGCATTGTCCTGTAGGCCCATAGTGCCAAGGGTAATTCATCAGCCCACATGGCTCTGGCCCGCTTCAGTCTTCTTTTTAGAATGGACTTAATCACTTTATTTGCCGCTTCGACTTGTCCGTTCGATTGCGGGTGCGCCACAGAGGTGTACCGATTCTCAATGTGGTATTTTTGGCAGAAATTTCTGAATTCAGCGCTATCGAACTGAGTTCCGTTATCCGTTATCACAATCTTTGGAATCCCAAATCGACAGATGATGTTTTTGACGATAAAATTGATCACTCGCTTGGTTGTGATTGTAGTCAGCGGTTCAGCCTCGACCCACTTAGTGAAATAATCTACGGCTACAACAGCGAACTTTGCTCCGCCCCTAGCTATGAGGAGACTTCCGATAATATCAATTCCCCACATAGAAAAAGGCCATGGGCTCGTCATTGTTTTCAACTGATTAGGAGGTGCTCTAGGTATCTTTGAAAATCTCTGGCACGCATCACACCGTCGTGCGTATTTTGCCGCATCCTTGTTTATGGTAGGCCAGAAATAACCATGCCGCAACACCTTTTTCGCCAATGTTTGCCCTCCGGTGTGATCGCCTCATTCACCTTCATGTACCTCTTGCAGCACGCGCTTGATGTCATCATGGGCTATACACCGGAGCAGGGGCATCGAGAATCCTTGTCTGTAAAGAACTCCGCCTTGTAGAACGTATCGGGCAGCTTTACGAATTACTTTACGCCTCTCGCTTTTCTTGGTCGGAAGCGCTCCATTCATCAAGTAATTCTTTAGAGGGGTCATCCACGACTCCCTTTCTAGTTCCGTCTCTAGTATTGGATCGATTTCCATTTGATCTATACTAGGGGACAGAAGTACTTCAACGGGGGCTAGACCGGTCTCTTCAGGATCGTCGGAACTAGCCAACTTTGCCAACTTATCCGCCTGCTGATTCTCTGACCGCGGAATGTGAGATATGCTGTAGTGATCAAAGTCGTTCAGCAACTCCTTCACTTTCTTCAAGTATAAAATCAATCTTGCACTTTTGGCTTGGAATTTTCCAGTAACCTGGTTCACAACTAACTTGGAGTCGCAAAAGATGTCCAGCTTTGTGACTTCTAACTCCTTTGCGATCCTTAGTCCGGCTATCAGGGCTTCATATTCGGAGTCGTTGTTAGTGGCGTGAAATTCCATCCGGATAGCATAGGATATCAATCGTTTCTCGGGAGTTTCAAGCACTATTCCAGCGCCGGATCTTTCGTCATTCCTAGCGCCATCAGTATACAATCTCCAGGCATTGGGATCGAGAAGTAACTTTGAGGGATCAACTTCTTCGTTTACTATATCCTCCTCCGGGACGGTAAACTCTGCTATGAATTCGGCTATCACTTGCCCCCGAATTGACCGTCGGGGCTGAAAGTTCAGATCAAATTGACTTAACTCAATGTTCCATTTGAGTAATCTTCCAAACGCCTCTGGTCTCTGTAAAACTTGCTTGAGTGGATGATCAGTGTATATGGTAATGGGATGTGCCTGAAAATAATGTCGAAGCTTTCTAGAGGGGATCAGTAAACTATACGCCAACTTTTCTATCCTTGGATAATTACGCTCTGCTGCCGTCAATTTTTTGCTCACGTAATACACAGGTCTTTGGACCTTATCTTCTTCTCTTACCAACACTGAGCTGATCGCGTGGGATGACACTGCCAAGTACACGAATAAGTCCTCGTGATCCATCGGCTTAGGTAATATCGGAGGTTTCTCTAGGTGCCTCAGTAAGTTCTGAAATGCTTCTACGCAGTCGGGCGTCCATTTGAAGTGGCGTTTTCCCCGCTTTATTAATTCGAAGAATGGGATGCATTTGTCCGTAGCCCTGGAGATAAATCTGCTTAGTGCGGCTACTTTTCCTGCAAGGCTTTGCACATCCTTAATTTGCCTAGGTTCCTGAATGTCTCTGATTGCCGCGATCTGGTCTGGATTAATCTCAATCCCTCGGGAACTGACGATGAACCCCAAGAATTTTCCGGAAGCGACACCGAATGAACATTTTGTTGGGTTGAGTTTCATTCCGTACTTTCGAAGGATGCCGAACATCTCTGCCAAGTCCATAGTGTGACGGGAGGATTGCTTGGACTTAACCAACATGTCGTCGACGTATACTTCCATTGTTTTTCCGATCTGGTTATAGAACATTCTGTTGACTAAACGTTGATATGTAGCGCCTGCGTTCTTCAAGCTAAAGGGCATCACTACATAGCAATATAATCCCAGATCCGTAATAAAACTAGTGTGTTCTTGATCTGGAACATGCATCGGAATCTGGTTATATCCTGAGTAAGCATCCATAAATGAGAGAAGTTCATGACCCGCCGTCAAGTCCACCAACTGGTCAATCAGGGGTAACGGAAAACTATCTTTCGGGCAGGCTTTGTTCAAATCCGAGAAGTCGATACACGTTCGCCACTTCCCGTTGGCCTTCTTTACCAGGACTGGATTTGAAATCCAGTCTGGGTAGGTCGAGTCTTTGATAAATCCATTACTCTTTAGCTTCCCAACCTCTTCTTTCAAGGCAGCGGACCTCTCTGGGCCCAGCATTCGCCTTTTTTGCTTTACTGGAGGATGTTTAGGGTTAATGCTTAATGAATGGCTCATGATTGATGGGGATATCCCGCACATGTCTGCGTGGGTCCAAGCAAATACATCCAAGTTATTTTTTAAGAAATTCGTCAGTTCTTTAGCGAGATTCGGATTTAACTGGGATCCAATCTTAAGGACCTTCTCTGGGTCACTATCATCGATCGGTACATCCACAGTTGTCTCGTTAGGAGTCACCATTCTGCCCCCAGGTTCTTGATCCTCTCTGGGATCTATATCCTCGGGCAACTCTCTGGGCGACTCTCCAACGGTTATCCTCTTTAGTTGCTATAAGGTCTCCGCCCTTGTAGGGGGAGAAGCGCCCTTGGTTTCTATGTCCCCTCCATTGCGAAGTAACTTTAGCTCGGCAACATAACATGCTCGTGCGGCAACCTGATCTCCTCTGACAATACCAACACCAGCTTCTGTGGGGAATTTCAATAATAAGCACCAGGGGGCTATACAGGCTCTAAACTTTGCGAGGGCCGGTCGGCCCAAGAAGGCATTGTAGGGTGATTCAACATCCAAGACCACGAAGGGAAGGATTCTCACTCTCTGGCGTTCTCCTTCCCCAAGCGTAACTGGTAACTCTACATAACCAATTGGAGCGGTGGATGCTCCGTTAAATCCGCGGATCCATCCCTGATAGGGCTTCAAGTCTTTTATTTTGAGGTTCATCTGGTCGAATGTCCTTTTGAAAAGAATGTTGATGGAACTCCCATTGTCCACTAAAACCATATGAACAATGGCTGGTCCAATCGGTACTGTGATTACAAATGGATCTTCAGTCAGAGCATGGACTCCAATGCTTTCTCGTTCGCGGAAAACGACATCGTCGGACATCATCTTTTGTTGCTTTATCGGGACGTTGACCTCGGGGTCGCTACACTCCCCTACCTCGAGGTGTTGCTTGGCTGCATTGACATATTGATCCAATGCCTTGGAACTATGTCCGGCGAGATAAAGTCCTCCGATTACGGTATTGATAACGATGTCCTTTCCCTTTTGCTGGGCAGTTGGCCTGGCAGCAAGTTGATTCTGGTTCTGATTTGGGGCCTGTACGGCTTGCCCCCTATCTCTGGGCGTTACTCTGTATTCATCTAATTTTCCTTCTCGAAGAAGCCTCTCGACTACATCTCTCAGGTGACGGCATTCATTTGTCGAATGGCCATGAATCTGATGAAAGAGACAAAACTTCCCCGTTTCACGTTCTTTCTCCGTCGACTCTCTAGGAGGTGGCCTCTTATTCTGAAGGACGTTGTACGAATCCATGAAGATATTTTCCAGAGTATCATTTATTGGCGTATAACTCTCAAAGGCCCTGGGACGAGTCCTTCTCTGGGAGTCATTCCCTCGGTTCCTCTTCCGATTGTTGCCATTGCTATTATAATCATTGTTTCCTGACTGACGGCCACCCTGATTTCGATTTCCGACATTAACCTCGACCTTCCCTGAGCTGTCTCCTGTCTGCTTAATGGCGACATTGCTCTGGATTTCCTCTTTATCGGCCGTTTTTGCCTTTCGGTTAGCATATACTTCTTCCCGGCGTAAATGTACGTTAGCTTTTTCGTAGAATAACTCTCTAGTATGGGGTGGCTTGCCTGCCAGGTATCTCCCAAATTCAGTGTCTTTATCTACTCCATCAATCAGAGCTGCGACAACGGTTGGCTCATGGGGATCTTTAACTTCAGTAGCGGCCAAGTTGAAACGGTCTAGGTACACCCTCAAACTCTCGCCTGGTCGCTGATTGACAAGGAACAAGTCAATCACACTCTTTGTCTTTTGTACATAAATGCGGAACTGTTCTACGAACTTTTCACTCAACTCCCTGAAGCTAGAAATCGATCTTGCTGGTAAGCGAGTAAACCATAACAATGCTACATCCTCCAAGAATATGGGAAATGCTTTGCACTTGACAGCGTCAGAAGCTGCGGCAGCGGTCATTGACCAAGAATTTCTCATCAGATGCTGGACGGGATCAGATCTACCCGCGTAACGGTTCATCTGTGGCATGTTGAAACGCCTTGGGAAAGTCGCATCCAAAATATCATCAGTGAAAGGGGTATGACTGCGGTCAATTCCCCAATCTTCATTTCGTTGTCCACGGCTATCCGCCAAAATTTGATGGATCATCGCTGCAACATTTGCACTAGTCAGTGGAGGTTCAGGGTCAGTGGTTCTTGCTCGGCGGGGTTCTCTAATCTCTCTTCCGGGAGCAGTCACAAAATCCGGGGCTCGGATTGGGCTTCGTTGCCCCCTGTTGCCATGAGCATTTGCGCGGCGACGGGGCTGAGGTAGTCTGTTCTGTACAGGACTGTCCACACCTCGAGCTCTGGGAGTTGCGGCGTGATCGTTCACATTACGGTTTGAGGGCCCCGCCTCCAGTGCTTCTTCTTCCCGTGATGGCAGGGTTTCGAACCGAAGCTGCTCTATGTTTTCGGCTCTCTCATATGGTCGCCGCGGAGGTCTCGGCGATTCCTCTGACGAAGAAGAATATCCTGGAGTGAGCGGACGAACTGGTGGCGTCCTTTGCCTTGCAAGATCATCAAGCCTTCTATCCATAGCGGTCAAATTCTGTCGCAGAACGGAGCTTTCCTGCCTCTGACCAGCCAGCTCATCAAACAGCCTTTCCCACATTTCAGAAAAGCGAGGGAGGTCCCCCTCAGTAACGGGAGCAGACGGGTCATATTGATCATCATCAATTTCTCTTATACGCAAAGAGCTTGAGCCAGGTCGAGCGGAGGGGCCAGGACGATTGGAGCGAGCCATAGCCTCCTTTCCAGGTCTAGTTGTAGTCTGATCATCAATTCGGATCGCTGTAGATCGAGGATGGTGGTTCGCAGCGCCCCCCTGGGATCGGTTCGTGGTCACGGTTCGCGGAGGGTTCGAGGCGTTACCACGGGATCGAGTAATAACCCCTTCAGCAGTTCGGTTCGTCTCGTCCTCGTCGACTCGGAGCGTGGTTCCTTCATCGGATCGGTTCGCCCCTGGCGCTCCGCGATCCAAAGTTCCCTCGTTGCCTAGCTCGTGCACACTTTCTTCAACTGTTTCATTCGCGGTTTCATTGGTTCGTGAAGCGCGTACTTCCTTAGATCTCTTTCCAGCCATGATATCCGAGTCGCTGGAATATTCAAAGAACTGAATAGTGAAGCTTCAGGACTGTTTTCTCGGTGAAAGCACCAAAATGTTAGATCAAAATTTGGACCTAACACCCAAATTGTTCTGGCTTTTATAGAGTTTTAACTGAAGAATGAAGAAAAAGCAGAAAACACACAGAATTTATAGTGGTTCAGCGTTAACAAGCCTACGTCCACTTTATATGTTATTGATTATACTTTGAATGTCGGTACAATCAATGATTTCTCTCTAGCTCACTTTTACAATTGTGATTTCTCTCAGTAATCTAGTAATTTGACAATAATGGCGGATTCAGTACTCAATATTGCCAAAAAGGATCCTCAAAAATGCCAAACTCCGGGCTATTTATAGCTGATTTTGTCAGGCGGATCGTGGTAACACGTGGCACGAATCCCGAGAACATCGGATCGCATCGCTGCCGTTGAAGAAATAGTCAAATTAGCCGTTGTGGACAGGTGTCGCGATCCCCTTGAAAATCGGATCGAGCAAATGGGGAGTATCAGTCAAAATGACGGTTAGGGACACGTGTCGCTGGATCCGTGCGTCTCGGATCGCTGAAGACTAGCTCGTGTTTGAACGGGTCAGAGGCTCCGCCGTGCATCAGGGGATCGGATCGGTCTATACTGGGCAATAATGCATGTACGGATCGAATCGCATAGAGGTGTCGTTTCGCTGATGAAATGGGGGCGATCCGTTGAGGCGCGATCCGATGAGGTGCAATCCGATGAGGGGCGAGTCGATGGTGCGATCCGTTCCTTCATGTGCTTAGGGAATGTAGTTTCATACTTTCTTCTTATGAATGAACCTGGGTGGCTTGGTCAAAAAGCTAGCCAACACATCACAAATATTATTAACCGTAAAGCTCATTTTGGGTAGTCCTTTAACTAGACGATTTTTGGCTAGCTTGTCAATAGTTCTGAAGTTTATGTGACAGAAACGTTTGTGCCATAGCCATGGATCATTATCATTTGCTACAAGACACATATCTGAATTATGATTGATGTTCATATTCAGAATATAGATATTTTTGTCTCTATAACCTTCAAAAACTAGATTTCGATCTTTATCTAAAATACTACATTTATTATCCGAAAAAGAAATGATAAAACCTTTGTCGCACAGTTGACTAATACTTAGTAAATTATGTTTCAAGTTTTTAACTAGCATGACGTTAGTAATAAGAGGTAAGTTAGATATGCCGTAATTGCTCACATCGCCTTTGCCGATGATATAGCCTTTTGAATTATCTCCAAAAATGACAGAGCCACCATCTGAATAAGTGATATTTGTTAATAAGCTCTTGTCTCCAGTCATATGCTTCGAGCAACCACTGTCCAGTATCCACTTTTCTTAAGTGGGACCTGCAAAAAATAGAATTAAGATCATGGTACCCACTTTTTATAGGGTCCTAAGAGTCAGGTCTTATGAGTCCAAACCCATACGGGTCTGGTATCCCCTTTTATATAAATAATTGGAATTATGATGCACAGTATTCAAGAAATTTTGAATGTACTTGTTCCTAATTAAATTGTTATTTGTTTTAGGAACCCATATTTTAGTATTCTTGATATTTTTCTTTTGAAATTTCACAACTGATTTTGGTTTGGAATATAATAAACTAAGATTTTTCTTAGCTTTAGTTTCTTGCACCTTTTTCTTTCTTTTATTACCAAGAGGTTTCTTGGTATCTTGTTTCTTATACCCCAAACCATGTTTATTTGTAGCAGTCTGTGAACTTTCAATAATCTTTGTCAAATTTTCTCGACCTTTGTTGAAGTTAGAAACATTTTGAGTAATGTCGTCTAACTTAGTTTGTAAGCTAGCTTTTTCTAGGTCTAGAATTTTGACTTTTGCCTTAAGCCCATGATTTTGAGCAGTAAGAGCATCATTTTTCTCTTTTTGAGTTTCAATTTCTTGACTCAAAAGAGTTAATTGAGAAATAACATTAGATGATAACTCTTGAAAATTTTCAAGTTCCTCCTCTAATATTTTCTTCTCATCTTTTAGCATATCACGCTCCAACTCTACTCTACGTAAGTCTGCTTGAGCTTGTTTGCATTGTCGTTTCATATCTTTGAATTTATATATCAATTCAACATTTATATCAAGAACTTCTTCAAAAGCAGGAATTTGTACCTCATCTTCTTTTACCATAAAACATACATTTGCTTGTTCATCGTCTGAGTCACTTTCACTATCAGACGAAGATGAGTCTGAATCATCCCATGTTACTGAGAATGCTCGTTTCTTTGACTTGTCCTTCTTGTGTTTGAATTTTTCATTTTCTGTCTTCTTTTTTTGCTTCGGACAATCCTTTTGCATATGTCCCTTCTTGTGACAGTTGAAGCATTCTACATTTGATGAAGATGGTTTATTTGATCCGAATTTTTTTCTGTTGTAACGACTAGCATTTCGTTGCTTTAAGAATTTCTTGAATCCTTTTGCAATGAATGCTAGATCTTCATCTTCGGAATCTGAGATGTCTTCATCCTTTTCGGCATGAAATTCTACATTTTTCTTTTCTTCTTTTTGTTCTTTTCTAGCCTGTAGGTTAGCTTCATAGGACATAAGATTTCCTATCAGTTCATCTGGCTTCATGGTGGAAAGATCATTAGCTTCTTCTATTGCTAATACTTTTCCTTCCCATTCATTAGTCAGAGAATGTAGGACTGTTGAAACTACATCAAAATCAGAATATTTTTGCCCTAATCCAATAAGTGCATGATGAATGGTTTGAAACCGTGAATACATCTCATTGATTGTTTCACTTGGCTTCATTTTGAAATTTTGAAATTGACTTTTCAACATAGCTATTTTTGCTTGTTTGACCTTGTTAGTACCTTCATGAGTGGTTCTTAGCGATTGCCAAATTTAATATGCAGTGGTACAGATACTAACACGGTTATATTCATTTTGATCTAATGCACAAAACAACATATTGATTGCTTTTGCATTTACAGCAACTGCGGTTTTCTCTGCAGCCGTCCATTCTGCATACTCAGTCGTTGGATTGACTATTTCTTTCTGAGTAGCATTCCAAGCATCATAGCTAGTTGATTGCATGTAAAAAGCCATACGTGTTGCCCAATAACTATAGTTAAGACCATTGAAGAATGGAGGTCTTTGTGTTGATTGACCTTCCGTGTAAGTGGTGTTTTGAGTGCTAGAACTTGGGTTATTTGCCATATTACAAGAATATATCAAATAACTGTGTTACGGTTATAAGATGACAGTGCTCTAATACCAATTGAAGGTGTATGCGTGTACTTGCCGAGTATAATACACACAAGGATCATGTAATATGACAAACAATATTCAAGTATAAAGTAATAGCTAATCGCAGATAAGCAAATATAGTAAATGCAGTAAAAAGGAAAAATCACACCAATGATTTTTATACTGGTTCGGAGCACCGTCCTACGTCCAATCCCAGACCTCTCTCTGGATTTTCACTAACAACCTCACTTCACCCGGAGGAACAGGTATACAACACTACTTGATTTACGGGCCACAAGCTTACCCACTTGATTTCACGGGCTACAAGCTTACCCACTTGATTTCATGGGCTACAAGCTTACCCACACAGGACTTCAACAATTACAAGAGTTTGACTTCTGAATGTGTTCTTGTTTCAACACTGATTAGTCAATAATTGAGTACGCCCTTCCTATAATCTTATCCTCAAATGTAATTTGATGTTTGCGAAGATTCAAAAGTGGATTATCGTTGAATCACAAGCTTATTAAATATGATTGGAGATTCAAAAGATAATATAATGATTTTGAGTGCTTTTTGAATGCGAAATAATAATGCAAGATAGATCAGAGAATAGAGAGTGAAATTTGGTCGGTTTTGATGAATGAAATATGATGTATTTATAATGATTGAGAAGTTATAATCATTAGTGAAAAGTTGCAATCAAAAGAGATGATTCCTGATGAAGAGAAATGGATGCAACCTTTCATGAAAGAAGATGACTCTTCAAAGACATGCTTTGTTATTCAAAAAGCTGTTGACAGGTAAAATGTACAGGTAGACAGCTTTTTGACCGTTACCTTTAAAAAGCTGTTGACAGGTTAATTTTTACAGGTAGACAGGTTTCATTTGAAATCCTGTTGACAAGTTAAAAATAACATGTTCACATTTTTTGTCAACTTGCTACAGAAAAGAGTTTTCATGAATATTTTTAAAAGCAATGAGAAGTATGATTATTTGAGGATAGATTTTAACATTTATAACTCTAAATAACCAACTTCTAACCTATGAAAAAACATCAATTCTTCTTTTTGTCATCGATTCTTCTTTTTGTCGATCATGAAGCTTCTTCTTGTCATTAATCAAAATAATCATTGAAATCCTTAAAAAGCGGTCAAAGTTAGCTATTCGTGCAGAAATAGGTCCAGTCAGTTCGGATCGGATCCGAACCGAACCGGTCCTTCAGGCTGAGTGCACGTGTGCACTTCTGTGCAGATGTCCAAAACGGGTCGGATCTTCCTATCCCGATCCGAACTAAAATGAGCTAAGTTTCCAATGCCAAGCTACTTCGTTATTTTCTTTTGTATCATCCGAACCGACCCGACAGGGGTGATCCAATCCGAACCGATGCGTGGTGATGGTAACTCCAAAATCCATGTTTCCGGTTCTGCATGCGTTCACGGAAATGGGCGTAACTTTCAAACCGTAAGTCCGTTTTAGCCAAACGAAAGCTCGATTCGAAGATAATTCAGAGAGCTACAAGAGTTACACAACTTAGTTTTATGATTGCTGTTTTCAGGCCCAAAAAAGGTCGTTTGGTAGGAGTTTCGGGCCACTCTTTATTTGCGATGCGATTTCAGCCAAATCTATTTCTGTCTTCTAACGATGCTTCCAATACTTGAGCGAATTGTTGATCAGAGATTCCATGTGTGACTGCTTTGACTAAAAAGCGGGTCAACATTTGTTCTGGATAATCCAAGAAATCCATGGCCACGTCGGGCTTGCCAGCTGCAAATATAATCCATACCTGCGAAGAAAAGAAAGCAAATAGGTATGTCAAAACCTGACAAGACTGATTACACTCTCGAGCATAAACCATGCTTGAATGTTTGTTTGAGCATAAACCATACTCAAGAAACATTTGAATCATCCTGCCAAAACCTGGCGAGGGACCTAACCTTCCGAGTATAAGCCATACTAGGAAGTTCAAACTGAGCATAAGCCATACTCGAGTTTTATTGAGTTCCTTTGCCCAATCCTGACAAGATCTTTCATCGTTCCTGAGTATAATCCATACTTAAGGATCCTAGTGAGTACAATCCATACTCATGCCGAGATGGAGCTATACTTGCCAAAGCCTGACAAGACAGTCCGTCCCTAGGCACAATCCATACCAAGGGTTACGAGATAAGTATAAACCATGCTTTTTAATTAAGATTGAGAATCCTGCCACAACCTGGCAAGACACTTAAATTTGCCAAACATAATACATGCTCAGAAAGTCCTTCCTTATTCAATTCAAAATACAAAACCAAAGAAAATCCTGATTGGTTTGTCATCGAGTGCAGAGCACACTTTGGAGCTAAATCCTAACCTCGAACATGTGTACTCTGATTTAGCCAATCGGAAAACCTAAAGAAAGCAAAGAGACATATCTTAAATCCTAAGAAATGCTGAAAATGCAGAGTGATCCAATCCAGATCAGTTGATGATGAGCCCATGGGAGCTCGATCCAGGGTCATTCCCTCTCCGGGGAGCAGGTGGTGGCGCGGGTGCTGGCGCTATAGGTTGTTTCACATACTCGGGTAGCTCTCCACGTCTAACCTTTTCCTTAATCAAGTTTCGCAAAGTCCTACAGTCATTTGTGTCATGACCGTCCATATCATGAAACATGCAGTATTTTCCAGAATAGCGCTCTCTTTGCGATGGCATCCTCCTGTGAGGCTTTGGATAGGAGACGTCACCGTTTGTGTTTACGTAGATGTCAGTCAAGGTAGAATTGATTTCGGTGTACTTTTCATATCTGGGCCCTCTCCAGGGCTGAGCGTTGCGGTCATTCTTGACAGCAGCTTTCTCTTTGCCTTTTCCAGAATCAGACGGTTCTCCGTCTTTGAGCATGTTGACATCAAGAATTTTCTTTTCGGACGTTGCGTCTTCTTCATGCAGAAATCTATCCGATTCAAGGTAGAATTCGCTGAGATTCCATGGTGGGTCACGGTACAAGGATTTTTTGAACTCCGAGTTATCTAGTACACCGGATACTGCTGCCATCAGTACCATCGATTGTTCAAGTCGATCAACTGATGCTGCTGCAACGTTGAATCTTTCCAGAAATGAGCGCAGAGTTTCTCTAGGCCCCTGCTTGATTGTAGTGAGCGACATGACGTTCTTGGGTCGAGCGATGTGGACCCGAAACTGTTCAATAAAACGAGCGACCAACATGTTCCAGTTATTGATCGATTCAGATTCCAGCTGACGAATCCACATAGCAGCAATATCAGTCAAGAAGAGAGGGAAGCACTTTGCCATGACGTTCTCCGACGCCGATTGAACTTCCATGTGCCGTTTGTATCGCATCAGATGCATAGTACGATCTGTTCTACCGTTGTAAGGCTCCAGATTTCGGAGTTTGAAATCCGGGGGATTGCGGGAATTCATGATTTCCTGAGTAAATGGATTATGATTTATGTCATCCATGTCACTTTGGTAAGTGCAGCCTCTCGAGAGACGTTCAATGAGGTTGGTGAGCCGATCGCCTTCAAAGAGCTGTTGCAAGCTGCTAAGGTCAGAGCTGGTGCCCGCAGCGTTTAATCTAGAAGAGTTCGGAAAAGTATGGTGAGCTTGGAAGACTATCCGGTTCGGTTTGGAGGTGCCTCCCCATTGTGGCTCGGAAAAGTGAGAAGATTCATGGTAATGGTCACGGTTCGGGTCAGGTGTTCCGATCCGACCCGGTTCTAGCCCTCTGTTCCGAGCAGTTTCCTATTACCATTGAGCTGGAGGGGGTGGCTGAATGTCCATTCGGACCGGAGCGGAGGAAGGTCGTGCTCGACCTGAGCCTGTGTTTCCATCCAAAACACTGAGTGTTGCCACTGCAGAATGCTGGGGGGGGATTTCCCCTTGTTCCCTCCGTGCCCCCGGTTCGGATCGGAATTCTCTCTGCGATCGGGATCGGCTCCGATCCGGTTTGCTGCTCCTGCTGGAGCTGATTCCATGTTATTTCCAGCGAGTTGTGTATCACCGCTCGGCCTGCCTTCCATCCGAGAGAAGAATGCATCTATCATCTCCTATTGTTTCTGCAAGAGATCGTCTTGCCTTGGCATTTGCGTTTTCAATTCGGTGAGAACACCGTCCATTTCATCTCTGGTTAAGTATGCTGATGGGTTTTCGTGAGAGGAAGCCTCCTAGCTTGCCTCGTTTCTCGCGCCTTCGGCCTCAGCACCTTCAATTCGGGAGAAAGTTCCATCCTTCTTTCTTTTAAACATTGATCCAATAACGAAGAAAATCGATTTCTTTAGATCTAGAAATTGAAGTAATATCGTGTGCCCCTACCTGGCGCGCTAAAATGTAAGACCAAAAATTGGCACTAACACCTAAATTCGTTGTGAAAACCTCATAAACACAGATCAATGCAGAAAAGCAGTAAAATAAAAGGAGACACACGATATTTTTATAGTGGTTCGGCTCAAACCAAGCCTACGTCCACTTTATAGTTCCTTAAATCCTAAGAAGCTATGACAATACAGTTTGCTTGTGGTTTATACACGAAATCCTCGTGTTTACAATGAAAAGTAGTAAGAAAAGGGAAGATTATTCACGAAATGCTTGTGTTGTTGTGTGTAATTTGGCTTTTTTGCTGTTGAAAATGTTTTGCAGAGAGCAATGGTGGAAACTGTGAGGAGTTAGAGCCAAAAAAGACCCTCAGATTGCCAAGGAGTGGTGTATTTATAGCTGTAGAGAAGCTCTGGGCAGTTCCAGTTCGGATGGGCCACGTGGCGTGACCGGAGGAGATCTCAGAAGTAGTGGAAAAGTGGTTTCCAGGTCGTGCTTTGCCAAGTTTAGTCCGATCCGCAATTGTAGGAGGTAGTTACGCCTTAAAAAGCGCTCAAAGTTAGCTGTGTGTGCAGAAACAGGTCCAGTCGGTTCGGATCGGATCCGAACCGAACGGGTCCTTCCTGTTGAGTGCACGTGTGCACTTCTGTGCAGATGTCCAAAATGGGTCGGATCTTCCTATCCCGATCCGAACTGAAATGAGCTAAGTTTCCAATGCTAAGCTACTTTGTTATTTGCTTTTGTATCATCCGAACCGACCCGACACGGGTGATCCGATCTGAACCGATGCGTGGTGATGGTAACTCCAAAATCCATGTTTCCGGTTCTGCATGCGTTCACGGAAACGTGCGTAAATTTCAAACCATAAGTCCGTTTTAGCCAAGCGAAAGCTCGATTCGAAGCTAATTCAGAGAGCTACAAGAGTTACCAAGCTTAGCTCCGTAATTGCTGTTTTCGGGCCCAAAAAAGGTCATCTGATAGGAGTTTCGGGCCACTCTTCGTTTGCGATGCGATTTCAGCCAAATCGCTTTTTGTCTTCTGACGATGCTTCCAATACTTGAGTGAATTGTTGATCAGAGATTCCATGTGTGACAACTTTGACTAAAAAGTGGGTCAACATTTTGCCCCACAGAACACATCTTGCTGGTTGAAGGAAGATGTGTTATGGATAATCCAAGAAATCTAAGGCCACGCCGGGCCTGCCAGCTGCAAGTATAATCCATACCTGCGAAGAAAAGAAAGCAAATAGGTATGTCAAAACCTGACAAGACTGATTAAACTCTCGAGCATAAACCATGCTTGGGCGTTTATTTGAGCATAAACCATACTCAGGAAATGTTTGAATCATCCTGCCAAAACCTGGCGAGGGACCTAACCTTCCGAGTATAAGCCATACTAGGAAGTTCAAACTGAGCGTAAGCCATACTCGAGTTTTACTGAGTTCCTATGCCTAATCCTGACAAGATCGTTCGTCGTTCCTGAGTATAATCCGTACTTAAGAATCCTAGTGAGTACAATCCATACTCATGCCGAGATGGAGCTATACTTGCCAAAGCCTGACAAGACAGTCCGTCCCTAGGCACAATCCATACCAAGGGTTACGAGATAAGTATAAACCATACTTTTTAATTAAGATTGAGAATCCTGCCACAACCTGGCAAGACACTTAAATTTGCCAAACATAATCCATGCTCGGAAAGTCCTTCCTTATTCAATTCGAAATACAAAACCAAAGCAAATCCTGATTGGTTTGTCATCGAGTGCAGAGCACGCTTTGGAGCTAAATCCTAACCCCGAACGTGTGTACTCCGATTTAGCTAATCGGAAAACCTAAAGAAAGCAAAGAGACATATCTTAAATCCTAAGAAATGCTGAAAATGCAGAGTGATCCAATCCAGATCAGTTGATGATGAGCCCACGGGAGCTCGATCCAGGGTCATTCCCTCTCCGAGGAGCAGGTGGTGACGCGGGTGCAGGCGTTGTAGGTTGTTTCACATACTCGGGTAGCTCTCCACGTCTAACCCGTTCCTCAGTCAAGTTTCGCAACTGCCTACAGTCATTTGTGTCATGACCGTCCATATCATGAAACATGCAGTATTTTACAAAATAGCGTTCTCTTTGCGATGGCTCCCTCCTGGGAGGCTTTGGATAGGAGACGTCACCGTTTGTGTTTACGTAGATGTCAGTCAAGGTTGAATTGAGTTCGGTGTACTTTTCATATCTGGGCCCTCTCCGGGGCTGAGCGTTGCGGTCATTCTTGACAGCAGCTTTCCCTTTGCGTTTTCCAGAATCAGACGGTTCTCCGTCTTTGAGCATGTTGACATCAAGAATTTTCTTTTCGGACGTAGCGTCTTCTTCACGCAAAAATCTATCCGATTCAAGTTAGAATTCGCTGAGATTCCATGGTGGGTCACGGTACAAGGATTTTTTGAACTCTGAGTTATCTAGAACACCGGATACTGCTTCCATCAGTACCATCGATTGTTCAGGTCGATCAACCAATGTTGCTGCAACGTTGAATCTTTCCAGAAATGAGCGCAGAGTTTCTCTGGGCCACTGCTTGATTGTAGTGAGCAACATGACGTTCTTGGGTCGAGCGATGTGGACCCGAAACTGTTCAATAAAATGAGCGACCAACATGTTCCAGTTATTGATCGATTCAGATTCCAGCTGCCGAATCCACATAGCAGTAATATCAGACAAGAAGAGAGGGAAGCACTTTTCCATGACGTTCTCCGACGCCGATTGAACTTCCATGTGCCGTTTGTATCGCATCAGATGCACAGTAGGATCTTTTCTACCATTGTAAGGCTCCAGATCTCAGAGTTTGAAATCCGGGGGATTGCGGGAATTCCTGATTTCCTGAGTAAATGGATTATGATTGACGTCATCCATGTCACTTTGGTAAGTGCGGCCTCTCGAGAGACGTTCAATGAGGTTGGCGAGCCGATCGCCTTCAAAGAGCTGTTGCAAGCTGCTAAGGTCAGAGCTGGTGCCCCCAGCGTTTAATCTAGAAGAGTTCGGAAAAGTATGGGGAGCTTGGAAGACCATCCGGTTCGGTTTGGAGGTGCCCCCCCTCGTTGTTGCTCGGAGAAGTGAGGAGGTTCATGCTAATGGTCACGGTTCGGGTCAGGTGTTCCGATCCGACCCTGTTCTGGCCCTCTGTTCCGAGCAGTTTCCTGTTGCCATTGAGCTGGAGGGGGTGGCTGAATGTCCATTCGGACCAGAGCGGAGGAAGGTCGTGCTCGACCTGAGCCTGTGTTTCCATCCAAAACACTGAGTGTTGCCACTGCAGAATGCTGAGGGGGATTGCCCCTTGTTCCCCCGTTCCCCCGGTTCGGATCGGAATTCGCTCTGTGATCCGGATCGGATCCGATCCGATCCGGTTTGCTTCTAATACTGGGGCTGATTCCATGTTATTTCCAACGAGTTGTGTATCACCGCTCGGCCTGCCTTCCATCCGAGCGAAGAATGCATCCATCATCCCCTGTTGTTTCTTCAAGAGATCGTCTTACCTTGGCATTTGCGTTTTCAATTCGGCGAGAACACCGTCCATTTCGTCTCTGGTTAAGTATGCTGATGGATTTTCGTGAGAGGAAGCCACCTGGCTTGGCTCATTTCTCGCGCCTTCGGAAAAAGCACCTTCAATTCGGGAGAAAGTTCCGTCCTTCTTTCTTTTAACCATTGATCCAATAGCCAAGCAAATCGATTTTTTTAGAGCTTGAAATTGAAGTAATATCGTGTGCCCCTACCTGGCGCGCCAAAATATTAGACCAAACATTGGCACTAACACACAAATTCGATGTGAAAACCTCACAAACACAGATCAATGCAGAAAAGCAGTAAAAAAAAGGAGACACCAGATATTTTTATAGTGGTTCGGCTCAAACCAAGCCTACGTCCACTTTAAATTTTCTTAAATCCTAAGAAGCTATGACAATACAGTTTGCTTGTGGTTTATACACGTAATCCTCGTGTTTACAATGAAAAGTAGCAAGAAAAGGGAAGATTATACACGAAATCCTCGTGTTGTTGTATGTAATTTGTCTTTTTTGCTGTTGAAAATGTTTTGCAGAGAGCAATGGTGGAAACCGTGAGGTGTTAGAGCCAAAAAAGATCCCTTAAATTGCCAAGGAGTGGTGTATTTACAGATTTAGAGAAGCTCTGAGCGTTTCCGGTTCGGATGGGCCACGTGGCGTGACCGGAGGAGATCTCAGAAGTAGTGGAGAACGTGGAAAAGTGGTTACCAGGTCATGCTTTGCCAAGTGGAGTCCGATCCGCAATTGTAGGAGGTAGTTACTCCTTAAAAAGCGGTCAAAGTTAGCTGTGCGTGCAGAAACAGGTCCAGTCGGTTCGGATCGGATCCGAACCGAACCGGTCCTTCAGGCTGAGTGCACGTGTGCACTTCTGTGCAGATGTCCAAAACGGGTCGGATCTTGCTATCTCGATCCGAACTGAAATGAGCTAAGTTTCAAATGCCAAGCTACTTTGTTATTTGCTTTTGTATCATCCGAACCGACGCGACAGGGGTGATCCGATCCGAACCGATGCGTGGTGATGGTAACTCCAAAATACATGTTTCCAGTTCTGCATGCGTTCACGGAAACGGGCGTAACTTTCAAACCGTAAGTCCGTTTTATCCAAACGAAAGCTCGATTCGAAGCTAATTCAGAGAGCTACAAGATTCACTAAGCTTTGCTCTGTAATTGCTGTTTTCGGGCCCAAAAAAGGTCGTCTGATATGAGTTTCGGGCCACTCTTTGTTTGCGATGCGAATTCAGCCAAATCGCTTTCTGTCTTCTGACGATGCTTCCAATACTTGAGCGAATTGTTGATCAGAGATTCCATGTGTGACTGCTTTGTCTAAAAAGCGGGTCGACATTTTTCCCCCTAGAACATATCTTGCTGGTTGAAGGAAGATGTGTTCTGGATAATCCAAGAAATCCAAGGCCACGTCGGGCCTGCCAGATGCAAATATAATCCATACCTGCGAATAAAAGAAAGCAAATAGGTATGTCAAAACCTGACAAGACTGATTACACTCTCGATCATAAACCATGCTTGGGCGTTTGTTTGAGCATAAACCATACTCAAGAAATGTTTGAATCATCTTACGAAAACCTGGCGAGGGACCTAACCTTCCGAGTATAAGCCAAACTAGGAAGTTCAAACTGAGCATAAGCCATACTCGAGTTTTATTGAGTTCCTTTGCCCAATCCTGACAAGATCACTCATCGTTCCTGAGTACAATCCATACTTAAGAATCCTAGTGAGTACAATCCATACTCATGCTGAAATGGAGCTATACTTGCCAAAGCCTGACAAGACAGTCCGTCCCTAGGCACAATCCATACCAAGGGTTACGAGATAAGTATAAACCATACTTTTTAATTAAGATTGAGAATCCTGCCTCAACTTGGCAAGATACTTAAATTTGCCAAACATAATCCATGCTCGGAAAGTCCTTCCTTATTCAATTCGAAATACAAAACCAAAGCAAATCCTGATTGGTTGGTCATCGAGTGCAGAGAACGCTTTGGAGCTAAATCCTAACCCCGAACGTGTGTACTCCGATTTAGCCAATCGTAAAACCTAAAGAAAGCAAAGAGACATATCTTAAATCCTAAGAAATGCTGAAAATGCAGAGTGATCCAATCCAGATCAGTTGATGATGAGCCCACGGGAGCTCGATCCAGGGTCATTCCCTCTCCGGGGAGCAGGTGGTGGCGCGGGTGCAGGCGCTGTAGGTTGTTTCACATACTCGGGTAGCTCTCCACGTCTAACCCGTTCCTCAATCAAGTCTCGCAACTGCCTACAGTCATTTGTGTCATGACCGTCCATATCATGAAACATGCAGTATTTTCCAGAATCGCGTTCTCTTTGCGATGGCTCCCTCCTGGGAGGCTTTAGATAGGAGATGTCACCGTTTGTGTTTATGTAGATGTCAGTCAAGGTTGAATTGAGTTCGGTGTACTTTTCATATCTGGGCCCTCTCCGGGGCTGAGCGTTGTGGTCATTCTTGACAGCAGCTTTCCCTTTTCCTTTTCCAGAATCAGACGGTTCTCCGTCTTTGAGCATGTTGACATCAAGAATTTTCTTTTCGGACGTTGCGTCTTCTTCACGCAGAAATCTATCCGATTCAAGGTAGAATTCGCTGAGATTCCGTGGTGGGTCACGGTACAAGGATTTTTTGAACTCTGAGTTATCTAGAACACCGGATACTGCTGCCATCAGTACCATCGATTGTTCAGGTCGATCAACTGATGCTGCTGCAACGTTGAATCTTTCCAGAAATGAGCGCAGAGTTTCTCTGGTCCCCTTCTTGATTGTAGTGAGCGACATGACGTTCTTGGGTCGAGCGATGTGGACCCGAAACTGTTCAATAAAACGAGCGACTAACATGTTCTAGTTATTGATCGATTTAGATTCCAACTGCCGAATCCACATAGCAGCAATATCAGTCAAGAAGAGAGGGAAGCACTTTGCCATGATGTTCTCCGACGCCGATTGAACTTCCATGTGTCGTTTGTATCGCATCAGATGCACAGTAGGATCTGTTCTACCGTTGTAAGGCTCCAAATTTCGGAGTTTGAAATTCGGGGGATTGCGGGAATTCCGGATTTCCTGAGTAAATGGATTATGATTGACGTCATCCATGTAAATTTGGTAAGTGCGGCCTCTCGAGAGACGTTCAATGAGGTTGGCGAGCCGATCGCCTTCAAAGAGCTGTTGCAAGCTGCCAAGGTCAGAGCTGGTGCCCCAGTGTTTAATCTAGAAGAGTTCAAAAAAATATGGGGAGCTTGGAAGACCATCTGGTTCGGTTCGGAGGTGCCCCCCCTGTTGTGACTCGGAGAAGTGAGGAGGTTCATGGTAATGGTCACGGTTCGGGTCAGGTGTTCCGATCCGACCCTGTTCTGGCCCTCTGTTCCGAGCAGTTTCCTGTTGCCATTGAGCTGGAGGGGGTGGCTGAATGTCCATTCGGACCGGAGCGGAGGAAGGTCGTGCTCGACCTGAGCCTGTGTTTCCATCCAAAACACTAAGTGTTGCCACTGCAGAATGCTGAGGGGGATTGCCCCTTGTTCCCTCCGTGCCCCCGGTTCAGATCGGAATTCGCTCTGTGATCCGGATCGGATCCGATCCGGCTTGCTGCTCCTACTGGGGCTGATTCCATGTTATTTCCAGCGAGTTGTGTATCACCGCTCGGCCTGCCTTCCATCCGAGCGAAGAATGCATCCATAATCTCCTGTTGTTTTTGCAAGAGATCGTCTTGCCTTGGCATTTGCGTTTTCAATTCGGCGAGAACGCCGTCCATGTCGTCTCTGGTTAAGTAAGTTGATGGGCTTTCGTGGGAGGAAGCCTCCTGGCTTTCCACGTTTCTCGCGCCTTCGGCCTCAGCACCTTCAATTCGGGAGAAAGTTCCATCCTTCTTTCTTTTAACCATTGATCCAATAGCCAAGCAAATCGATTTCTTTATAGCTAGAAATTGAAGTAATATCGTATGCCCGTACCTGGCGCGCCAAAATGTTAGACCAAAAATTGGTACTAACACCCAAATTCGATGTGAAAACCTCACAAACACAGATCAATGCAGAAAAGCAGTAAAATAAAATGACACACCCGATATTTTTATAGTGGTTCGGCTCAAACCAAGCCTACGTCCACTTTATAGTTTCTTAAATACTAAGAAGCTATGACAATACAGTTTGCTTATGGCTAATACACGAAATCCTCGTGTTTACAATGATAAGTAGTAAGAAAAGGGAAGATTATACACGAAATCATCATGTTGTTGTGTGTAATTTGGCTTTTTTGCTATTGAAAATGTTTTGCATAGAGCAATGGTGGAAACCGTGAGGAGTTAGAGCTAAAAAAGATCCCTCAAATTACAAAGGAGTGGTGTATTTATAGCTGTGGAGAAGCTCTGGGCGGTTCCGGTTCGGATGGGCCACGTGGCGTGGCCGGAGGAGATCTCAGAAGTAGTGGAGAACGTGGAAAAGTGGTTACCAGATCGTGCTTTGCCTAGTGGAGCCCGATCCGCAATTGTAGGAGGTAGTTACTCCTTAAAAAGCGGTCAAAGTTAGCTGTGCATCCAGAAACAGGTCCAGTCGGTTCGGATCAGATCTGAACCGAACCGGTCCTTCAGGCCGAGTGCACGTGTGCACTTCTGTGCAGATGTCTAAAACGAGTCGGATCTTGCTATCCCGATCCGAACTGAAATGAGCTAAGTTTCCAATGCCAAGCTACTTTGTTATTTGCTTTTGTATCATCCGAACCGACCCGACAGGGGTGATCCGATCCGAACCGATGCGTGGTGATGGTAACTCCAAAATTCATGTTTCCGGTTCTGCATGCGTTCACGGAAACGGGCGTAACTTTCAAACCGTATGTCCGTTTTAGCCAAACAAAAGCTCGATTCAAATCTAATTCAGAGAGCTACAAAAGTTACGGAGATCTGCTCCGTAATTGCTGTTTTTGGGCCCAAAAAAGGTCGTCTGATAGGAGTTTCGGGCCATTCTTCGTTTGCGATGCGATTTCAGCCTAATCGATTTCTGTCTTCTGACGATGCTTCCAATACTTGAGTGAATTGTTGATCAGAGATTCCATGTGTGACTGCTTTGACTAAAAAGCGGGTCAACATTTTGCCCTCCAGAACATGTCTTGCTGGTTGAAGGAAGATGTGTTATGGATAATCCAAGAAATCCAAGGCCACGCCGGGCCTGCCAGCTGCAAGTATAATCCATACCTGCGAATAAAGGAAAGCATATAGGTATGTCAAAACTTGACAAGACTGATTACACTCTCGAGCATAAACCATGCTTGGGCGTTTGTTTGAGCATAAACCATACTCAAGAAACGTTTGAATCATCCTGCCAAAACCTGGCGAGGGACATAACCTTCCGAGTATAAGCCATACTAGAAAGTTCAAACTGAGCATAAGCCATACTCGAGTTTTATTGAGTTCCTTGGCCCAATCCTGCCAAGATCATTCATCGTTCCTCAGTATAATCCATACTTAAGAATCCTAGTGAGTACAATCCATACTCATGCCGAGATGGAGCTATACTTGCCAAAGCCTGACAAGACAGTCCGTCCCTAGGCACAATCCATACCAAGGGTTACGAGATAAGTATAAACCATACTTTTTAATTACGATTGAGAATCCTGCCACAACCTGGCAAGACACTTAAATTTGCCAAATATAATCCATGCTCGGAAAGTCCTTCTTTATTCAATTCGAAATACAAAAGCAAATCCTGATTGGTTTGTCATCGAGTGCAGAGCAAGCTTTGGAGCTAAATCCTAACCCCGAACGTGTGTACTCCGATTTAGCCAATCGGAAAACCTAAAGAAAGCAAAGAGACATATCTTAAATCCTAAGAAATGCTGAAAATGCAGAGTGATCCAATCCAGATCAGTTGATGATGAGCCCACGGGAGCTCGATCCAGGGTCATTCCCTCTCTGAGGAGCAGGTGGTGGCGCGGGTGTAGGCGCTGTAGGTTGTTTCACATACTCGGGTAGCTCTACACGTCTAACCCGTTCCTCAATCAAGTCTCGCAACTGCCTACAGTCATTTGTGTCATGACCGTCCATATCATGAAACATGCAGTATTTTCTAGAATCGCGTTCTCTTTGCGATGGCTCCCTCCTGGGAGGCTTTGGATAGGAGACGTCACCGTTTTTGTTCACGTAGATGTAAGTCATGGTTGAATTGAGTTCGGTGTACTTTTCCTATCCCGATCCGAACTGAAATGAGCTAAGTTTCCAATGCCAAGCTACTTTGTTATTTGATTTTGTATCATCCGCACCAACCCGACAGGGGTGATCCGATCCGAACCGATGCGTGGTGATGGTAACTCCAAAATCCATGTTTCCGGTTCTGCATGCGTTCACGGAAACGGGCATAACTTTCAAACCGTAAGTCAGATCGCTTAGCTCCGTAATTGATCGATTCGAAGCTAATTCAGAGAGCTACAAGAGTTACTCAGCTTAGCTCCGTAATTGTTGTTTTCGGGCCCAAAAAAGGTCGTCTGATAAGAGTTTCGGGCCACTCTTCGTTTGCGATGCGATTTCAGCCAAATCGATTTCTGTCTTCTGACGATGCTTCCAATACTTGAGCGAATTGTTGATCAGAGATTCCATGTGTGACTGCTTTGACTAAAAAGCGGGTCAGCATTTTGCCTCCCAGAACATATCTTGCTGGTTGAAGGAAGATGTGTTATGGATAATCCAAGAAATCCAAGGCCACGCCGGGCCTGCCAGCTGCAAGTATAATCCATACCTGCGAAGAAAAGAAAGCAAATAGGTATGTCAAAACCTGACAAGTCTGATTACACTCTCGAGCAAAACCATGCTTGGACGTTTGTTTGAGCATAAACCATACTCAAGAAACGTTTGAATCATCCTGCCAAAACCTGGCGAGGGACCTAACCTTCCGAGTATAAGCCATACTAAAAAGTTCAAACTGAGCATAAGCCATACTCGAGTTTTATTGAGTTCCTTTGCCCAATCCTGACAAGATCATTCATCGTTCCTGAGTATAATCCATACTTAAGAATCCTAGTGAGTACAATCCATACTCATGCCGAGATGGAGCTATACTTGCCAAAGCCTGACAAGACAATCCGTCCCTAGGCACAATCCATACCAAGGGTTACGAGATAAGTGTAAACCATACTTTTTAATTAAGATTGAGAATCCTGCCACAACCTGGCAAGACACTTAAATTTTCCAAACATAATCCATGCTCGGAAAGTCCTTCCTTATTCAATTCAAAATACAAAACCAAAGTAAATCCTGATTGGTTTGTCATCGAGTGCAGAGCACGCTTTAGAGCTAAATCCTAACCCCGAACGTGTGTACTCCGATTTAGCCAATCGGAAAGCCTAATGAAAGCAAAGAGACATATCTTAAATCCTAAGAAATGATGAAAATGCAGAGTGATCCAATCCACATCAGTTGACGATGGGCCCACGAGAGCTCGATCCAGGGTCGTTCCCTCTCCGTGGAGAAGGTGGTGGCGCGGGTGCAGGCGCTGCAGGTTGTTTCACATACTCGGGTAGCTCTCCACGTCTATCCCGTTCCTCAATCAAGTCTCGCAAGTTTCTACAGTCATTTGTGTCATGACCGTCCATATCATGAAACATGCAGTATTTTCCAGAATCGCGTTCTCTTTGCGATGGCTCCCTCCTGGGAGGCTTTGGATAGGAGACGTCACCATTTGTGTTCACGTAGATGTAAGTCATGGTTGAATTGAATTCGGTGTACTTTTCATATATGGGCCCTCTCCGGGGCTGAACGTTGCGGTCATTCTTGACAGCAACTTTCCCTTTGCCTTATCCAGAATCAGACGGTTATCCGTCTTTGAGCATGTTGACATCAAGAATTTTCTTTTCGGACGTTGCGTCTTCTTCACGCAGAAATCTATCCAATTCAAGGTAGAATTCGCTGAGATTTCGTGGTGGGTCACGGTACAAGGATTTTTTGAACTCTGAGTTATCTAGAACACCGGATACTGCTGCCATCTGTACCATCGATTGTTCAGGTCAATCAACTGATGCTGCTGCAACGTTGAATCTTTTCAGAAATGAGCGCAGAGTTTCTCTGGGCCCCTGCTTAATTGTAGTGAGCGACATGACGTTCTTGGGTCGAGCGATGTGGACCCGAAACTGTTCAATAAAACGAGCGACCAACATGTTCCAGTTATTGATCGATTCAGATTCCAGCTGCCGAATCCACATAGCAGCAATATTAGTCAAGAAGAGAGGGAAGCACTTTGCCATGACGTTCTTCGACGCCGATTGAACTTCCATGTGCGGTTTGTATCGCATCAGATGCACAGTAGGATCTGTTCTACCGTTGTAAGGCTCCAGATTTAGGAGTTTGAAATCCGGGGGATTGCGGGAATTCCTGATTTCCTGAGTAAATGGATTATGATTGACGTCATCCATGTCACTTTGGTAAGTGCGGCCTCTCGAGAGACGTTTAATGAGGTTGGCGAGCATATCGCCTTCAAAGAGCCGTTGCAAGCTGCTAAGTTTAGAGCTGGTGCCCCCAGCGTTTAATCTAGAAGAGTTCGAAAATGTATGGGGAGCTTAGAAGACCATCCGTTTCGGTTCGGAGGTGCCCCCCCACCCCCCCGGTTGTGGCTAAGAGAAGTGAGTAGGTTCATGGTAATGGTCACGGTTCGGGTTAGGTGTTCCGATCCGACTCGGTTCTGGTCGTCTATTCCGAGCAGTTTCCTGTTGCCATTGAGCTGGAGGGGGTGGTTGAATGTTCATTCGGACCGGAGTGGAGGAAGGTCATGCTCGACCTGGGCCTGTGTTTCCATCCAAAACACGCAGTGTTGCCGCTGCAGAATGGTGAGGGGGATTGCCCCTTGTTCCCTCCGTGCCCCCGGTTTGGATCGGAATTCGCTCTGTGATCCGGATCGGATCGGATCCGATCCGGTTTGCTGCTCCTGCTGGGGCTGATTCCTTGTTATTTCCAGCGAGTTGTGTATCACCGCTCGGCCTGCCTTCCATCCGAGCGAAGAATGCATCCATCATATCCTGTTGTTTCAGCAAGAGATCATCTTGCCTTGCCATTTGTGTTTTCAATTCGGTGAGAACGCCGTCCATTTCGTCTCTGGTTAAGTATGCTGATGGGTTTTCGTGAGAGGAAGCCTCCTGGCTTGCCTCGTTTCTCGCGCCTTCAGCCTCAGCACCTTCAATTCGGGAGAAAGTTCCATCCTTCTTTCTTTTAACCATTGATCCAATAGCCAAGCAAATCGATTTCTTTAGAGCTAGAAATTGAAGTAATATCGTGTGCCCCTACCTGGCGCGCCAAAATGTTAGACCAAAAATTGGCACTAACACCCAAATTCGATGTGAAAACCTCACAAACACAGATCAATGCAGAAAAGCAGTAAAATAAAAGGAGACACCCGATATTTTTATAGTGGTTCGGCTCAAACCACTATATTTATGTTAGCAGTATGGATAATCTAAAATAATGATTTTGCTAATACATAATTATGCCATTAACAGGGCGTTCGAAAATATATTTTTATCATTCTAAATGGGCATAGTATAGAGTCATTAGAACATCGAAATTGCATCGGAAAATTCAAATTTACACTTATAAATAGGCATCAATAAGGAGTTGAAATGAGGTAGGAAATCAATTTTAAATATTTAAATTAGTACTTTGCATGGCATCATAAAGATTTCAGAAATTTAAAGTTGTTAAGGGGCATCCGTATAATGTTGGTAAGTACCCAGTGGAAGATGCCTTCATGGAATAGAAAATTGCTTTCTAGCCCAATTTTTTAGCAAGCTTGGCTAGGCGTTTGTATGACAGCCATAAAGGTACTACCAATGTGTCGTCCACCCTTTCATGCTGGTAAATGGAATATGTTTTAGCCGATACTTTTCAGCATAAAATTGTAACAAATTATTTTTAGATTATATATACAATCAAATTTTCAAAAATAACTATTTTTTTGAAATTAAATATATATTATCAATAGTTCTAATTTTAGATGATTTAACATTTTAATAATATAGGAAAGAAGTAACAGTCAACCTAGTTCTCACGGACCGGTAGATTGAAAGATTAGAATATTTAACCTTACATATAATATATTTGACTCAAATTTCTCTTCAAAACTACACTTAGATTTACTTGGATAAAAATGTGATGAAATCAAGACCTATTATAACTTCATCACTTATAATTGCACTTGGCTAGGTCAAATTTTCCACTAAGATAAATAAATCAGCCAAAACAAATATTTTTTTATATTGTCTTTTACTTAAACCAAATAGTTATCTAAACTGATTAAAATATATAGCATAGTGGAAAGAGTCATATTGTGAGATGGGTGGTGTAAAATTTTCTAAACTAGTTAAATTCTAAATTAATAGCGATTGGATTTATGCTGGAATTTTGATTTACTACCTTGAACAGCCAACCCAACCACAGGTCGATCATGACGTGCTATGATTCAAAAAATAAAATAATCTTACAGTTTAGTCTCAAAAATCCCAAAATCATAAAATGACCTTTATATCAACTTCTTTGAATTATATGGCTCTTCAATTTTGAGAAGAAAACTATATTTTGCTTCTTCGGTTCTCATACATCCATGAACAAACAATTTAACAATGTTAGGCGCCAAATTATTACATTGCTTATCAAATTCGGATAATACGTTGCATTATTATTATGAAATCTAAGAAATTTTTTGCAGCTCTTTAATAATGCAAAATGTTGAAAATTTCCCTTGAACTAAATAATGATTACATAATTGTTTAATTAGTGTTTAGTACCAAATGTTAAAAATATATGTATCCAGAGAAGTCAAATAATTAATTATGATAAGTTAAACCTTTGGATATTATTATGATTAAATCATATAAGTTAAAAAATATCTATTTATGCCTATATCCTTAATGGTCGAAACACCAGATTCACTTGTTTTGCACCAACCGAACTTGAGAATTTGTCATTCAGAACTATGCTTATGTATATTTGGAGATGATCTCATCCAATTAGTTATACCTATAATAATTCAAAATTTAAAATTTTGTATATAACAAGGATATAGTACGCTTGAATTGTTCATACGCATTAGCTTTCACTTCATTATTGACAAAAATTAATGATGAAAATCAATTAGTATAGTCTTAAACTTTACAAATTGTAATACACATTCTTAATATTATATACAACTAAATGACTTGTATTATGCATTTTTATTTTGTATCCACTAAATGTAGAGGATTATTTACTAAATCAGGATAAACAAATGCATAAAATCAGTATGCATGAACTTTTTAACGCATTGATTTCACCTTAATTTATTTCAATATATCGATTTATTCATTTAGTTCATGCCATAAAAAATCATTTATTAAATATATTAGAACATAGCTTTTGACCAAGATACATATTAATTAACATATTAATTAACATAGAAATTTAATTAACATATTAATTAACAATACATGAACCAATGCATAAAACATAAAGATCTTTGTTTATATATAGGCAATCGAAATTTGTACGAAACAGTAATTTAAACAAAATGGCATTTCATCCAACTTATACGATTGAATTATTATTCATAATTTTACATGTAGTATGCATTCTCATGATGGAAGCTAGTCCATATTATTCGAGTGAGAAAATCTCTCTGGGTAACGATGACCACAAGGTGTTCTATCGCCCAATCCACAACAAAGCAATGTTGCCACCTTCCATCAAAAGGGAAGTTCCAGGAGGTGTTGACCCAATCCACAACCCGTCGCCACCTTCCATCAAAAGGGAAGTGCCAGGAGGTCCTGACCCGATCCACCACCCATCGCCACCTTCCTTTAAAAGTATAGTGCCAAGCGGTCCTAACCCGATCCACAACCCACCGCCACCTTCCATCATAAGGGTAGTAACAGGAGGTCCCGATCCGAACCACCACCCACCGCCACCTTCCATCAAACCGGAAGTGCCAGAAGGTCCCGACCCGATCCACCACCCATCGCCACATTCCATCAAAAGGAAAGTGCCAGGAGGTCCCGACCCGATCCACAGCCCACCGCCACCTTCCATCAAAAGGGAAGTGCCAGAAGGTCCTGACCCGATCCACCACCCATCGCCACCTTCCATCAAAAGGAAAGTGCCAGGAGGTCCCGACCCGATCCACAACCCACCGCCACCTTCCATCAAAAGGGAAGTGCCAGGAGGTCCCGACCCGATCCACCATCCACCGCAACCTTCCATCAAAAGGGAAGTGCCAGGAGGTCCGAACCCGATCCACCACCCATTTCCACCTTCCATCAAAAGTGAAGTGCCAGGAGGTCCCGATCCGATCCACCACCCATCGCCACCTTCCATCAAAAGGAAAGTGCCAGGACGTCTCGACCCGATCCACAAACCACCGCCACCTTCCATCAAAAGGGAAGAGCCAGGAGGTCCCGACCCGATCAACCACCCACTGCTACCTTCTATCAAAAGGGAAGTGCCAGGAGGTCCTGACCAGATCCACCACCCATCGCTACCTTCCATCAAAAGGGTAGTGCCAAGCGGTCCTAACCCGATCCACAACCCACCGCCACCTTCCATCAAAAGGGAAGTGCCAGGAGGTCCCGATCCGATCCACCACCCACCGCCACCTTCCATCAAATGGGAAGTGCCAGGAGGTCCCGACCCGATCCACCACCCATCGCCACCTTCCATCGAAAAGAAAGTGCCAGGAGGTCCCCACCTGATCCACAACCCACCGCCACATTCCATCAAAAGGGAAGTGCAAGAAGGTCCTGACCCGATCCACCACCCATCGCCACCTTCCATCAAAAGGAAAGTGCTAGGAGATCCCGACCCGATCCACAACCCACCGCCACCTTCCATCAAAAGGGAAGTGCCATGAGGTCCCGACCCGATCCACCACCCACCGCTACCTTCCATCAAAAGGGAAGTGCCAGGAGGTCCGGACCCGATCCACCACCCATCGCCACCTTCCATCAAAAGGATAGTGCCAAGCGGTCCTAACCCGATCCACAACCCACCGCCACCTTCCATCAAAAGGGAAGTTCCAGGAGGTCCCGACCCGATCCACCACCCACCGCAACCTTCCATCAAAAGGGAAGTGCCAGGAGGTCCCGACTCGATCCACCACCCATCGCCACCTTCAATCAAAAGGAAAGTGCCCGGAGGTCCCGACCCGATCCACAACCCGCCGCCACCTTCCATCAAAATGGAAGTGCCAGGAGGCCCCAACCCGATCCATCGCTACCTTCCATCAAAAGGGAAGATCTAGGAGATTCTGATCCAATGTAGCACCCCATGGTTGAATATTACATCAAAAAGATAATAAAATGAATAATAACTAGTGTGTAACCCGTGTTATGCACATAGGGAGTTGTGAAATATAAATTTTATTCATGATGTGCTTAAAATTTAATGGTGGTCTCCCATATTAACATTGGTTTGTCATTAATTCTCAATATTATAGTAATTTCTCATTATCATTTAGTGTTTTTGAACAGAGATATAAGAAAATTCAACTGGCACAATTGAGTTTTCATTATTCGTAAAAATTCCAAAGATATGTAATATAGATATCACTTCATGCATGCCCCACCTAGGGTTTCCTGCACTGGTTGCAGATTAAACTTTATTCAGCCAACATAATAAAGTAAGACTCGATCTATTATATTACATGTTGGAGTTTGTAGCTTGAACCTAATCCATAGATTTTTAACAATATCAATAACAATTTCACTTCTATTTTTTCCTACTGTATGCAAATTCCTTCATATAAACTATAACTAAAGAGAAAACAAACTGTTTATCTCATAAGGTCAAATGAATCAAGTATCCTATAATTAATAAGTCAAAGATATGTACATTGACAAAGTTTCGATATACATTTTGATATTAAAAAAATCCACTAAACATATGATCACATATACCCGGTAGCTGCCTTAATTTACCTTCTCTGTTTCTTTATCCAAAGTATTTCATACAAAGATTCATACACTAATATATGCATCACCAAAACCAACTAAAATGTAATACATTTATGTAAGGGAAACTCTATGTAAACACAAAATAATGACATAGAATTAGACATAAAAAAATCTCAACCATTAGATCATCCACCATATTCCACATAAAAAGAAACAAATCCAATGGTATACAATTTGTGTATTAATTCTATGTTTGATTTTGCATTACAATAATTGCTCAATTTATGTAGGCATTAAATTATATACATGTAATAAATAGCTTTAAGATTTTGCACACAATTTTTCAATGTTAATTAGACAACGTAGGTATCCAGACATGATTTTAATCATAGTTTAACCCACAGTGACAATTAATGGAAACTATTTATAAATTTTGTTTATTACAAGGATATAGTATGCTTGAATTGTTCATATGCTTTAGCTTTCACTTCCTTTTTGACAAAAATTAATGATGAAAATCAATTAGTACATTCTTAAACTATACAAATTGCAATACACATTCTCAATATAACATACAACTAAATGACTCGTATTATGCATTTTTATTTTGTATCCACTAAATGTAGAGGATTATTTACTAAATCAGGATAAATTTCAAATGCAAAAAATCAGTATGCATGAACTTTTTAATGCATTTATTTCACCTTAATTTACTTTAATATACCGATTTATTCATTTAGTTCATGCCATGAAAATTCATTTATTAGAAATGTTAGAACTTAGTTTTTGACCAAGATACATATTAATTAACATATTAATTAACGTAGAAATTTAATTAACATATTAATTAACAATATATGAACCATTGCATAAAACATAAAGATCTTTGTTTATATATAGGCAATCCAAATTTGTACGAAACAATAATTTAAACAATACGGCATTTCATCCAACTTATATGATTGAATTATTATTCATAATTTTGCGTGTATGCATTATCATGATGGAAGCTAGTCCATATTATTTGAGTGAGAAAATCTATCTAGGTAACGATGACCACAAGGTGTTATATCGCCAAATCCACAACAAAGCATTGTTGCCACCTTCCATCAAAAGGGAAGTTCCAGGAGGTCCTAGCCCAATCCACCACCCGTCGCCACCTTCGTTTAAAAGGGAAGTGCCAAAAGGTCCCGACCGAATCCACTACCCATTGCCACCTTCCATCAAAAGGGAAGTTCCAGGAGGTCCCGACCTGATCCACCACCCATCGCCACCTTCCATCAAAAGGAAAGTGCCAGGAGGTCCCAACCCGATCCACAACCCATCTCCACCTTCCATTAAAAGGGAAGTGCCAGGAGGTCCCGACCCGATCCACCACCCACTGCTACCTTCCATCAAAAGGGAAGTGCCAGGAGGTCCTGACACGATCCCCCACCCATCGCCACCTTCGATCAAAAGGAAAGTGCAAGGAGGTCCTGACCCGATCCACAACCCACCGCCATCTTCCATCAAAAGGGAAGTGCTAGGAGGTCCCGACCCGATCCACAACCCACCGCCGCCTTCCATCAAAAGGGAAGTGCCAGGAGGTCCCGACACGATACACCACCCACCTCACCTTCCATCAAAAGGGCAGTGTCAGGAGGTCCAAAGCCGATCCACCACCTATCGCCACCTTCCATCAAAAGGGAAGTGCCAGGTGGTCCCGACCTGATCCACCACCCATCGCCACCATCCATCAAAAGCGAAGTGCTAGGAGGTCCCGACCCGATCCACTACCCATCGCCAGCTGTCATCAAAAGGGAAGTTCGAGGTGGTCATGACCCTATCCACCACTGATCGCCACCTTCCGTCAAAAGGGAAGTTCCAGGAGGTCCTGAACTGATCCACCACCCATCACCACCTTCCATCGAAGTGGAAGTGCCACGAGGTCCTGACCCGATCCACCACCCATCGCCTCCTTCCATCAAAAGGGAAGTTCCAGGAGGTCCTAACACCATCCACCACCCATCTCCGCCTTCCATCAAAGGCAAGTTCCAGGAGGTCCTGACCCGATCCACCACCCATCGCCCCCTTCCATAAAAAGTGAAGTGCAAGGAGGTCCTGGCCCGATCATCCACCCATCGCCACCTTCCATCCAAAGGGAAGTGCCAGAAGGTCCTAACACAATTCAACACCCATCGCCACCTTTCATCAAAAGCGAAGTGTCAGGAGGTTCTGACTCAGACCAAAACAAAGAAGTGTTGCCAACTTCCATCGAAAGAGAAGATCTACGAGATTCTGATCCAATGTAACACCCCATGGTTTAATATTACATGAAAAAGAAAACAAAATGAATAATGGCTAGAGTGTAACCCGTGCTATGCACATGGGGAGTTGTGAAATATAAATTTTATTCATGATGTGCTTAAAATTTAACGGTGGTCTCCTATATTAACATTAATTCTCAATATTATAGTAATTTCTCATTATTATTTAATATTTTTGAACAGAGATATAAGAAAATTTAACTGGCGCCATTGAGATTTCATTATTCGTATAAATTCCAAACATATGTAATATAGCTATCACTTTATGCATGCCCCACCTAGGGTTTGCTGCACTGGCTGCAGATTAAACTTTATTCAGCCAACATAAAAAAGTAAGACTCGACCTATTATATTACATGTTGGAGTTTGTAGCTTGAACATAATCCATGGATTTTTAACGATATCAATGACAATTCCACTTCTATTTTTTCCTACTGCTTAATACAAATTCCTTCATATAAACTATAACTAAAGAGAAAACAAACCGTTTATCTCATAAGGTCAAATGAATCAAGTATCCTATAATTAATAAGTCAAAGATATGTACATTGATAAAGTTTCAACATACATTTTGATATTAAAAAAATCCACTAAACATATGATCACATATACCCGGTAGCTGCCATAATTTACCTTCTCTGTTTCTTTATCCAAAGTATTTCATACGAAGATTCATACACTAATATATGCATCACCAAAACCAACTAAAATGTAATACATTTATGTAAGGGTAACTCTATGTAAACACAAAATAATGACACAGAATTAGATATAAAAAAATCTCAACCATTAGATCGTCCACTATATTCCACATAAAAAGTTTAAAATCCAATGGTATACAATTTGTGTATTAATTCTATATTTGATTTTGCATAATAATAACTGCTCAATTTGTGTAAGCATTTAATTATATACATGTAATAAATAGCTTTAGGATTTTACACACAATTTTTCATTGTTAATTAGATCATGTAGGTATCCAGACATGATTTTAATCATAGTTTAACCCATAGTGACCAATAATGGCGACTATTTATAAATTTTGTATATATCAAGGATATAGTACGCTTGAATTGTTCATACGCATTAGCTTTCACTTCCTTTTTGACAAAAAATAAAGATGAAAATCAATTAGTATATTCCTAAACTATACAAATTGTAATACACATTCTTCATATAATATACAACTAAATGACTCTTATTATGCACTTTTATTTTGCATCCACTAAATGTAAAGGATTGTTTACTAAATCAGGATAAATTTCAAATGCATAAAATCAATATGCATGAACTTTTGAACGCATTGATTTCGCCTTAATTTATTTTAATATACCGTTTTATTCATTTACTTCATGCCATAAAAAATCATTTATTAGAAATATTAGAACTTAGCTTTTGACCAAGATACATATTAATTAACATATTAATTAACGTAGAAATTGAATTAACATACTAATAAAAATATTAATTAACAATACATGAACCAATGCATAAAAACATAAAGATCTTTGTTTATATATTGGCAATCCAAATTTGTACGAAACATTAATTTAAACAAAATGACATTTCATCCAACTTATATGATTGAATTATTATTCAAAATTTTGCATGTAGTATGCATTGTTATGATGGAAGCTAGTCCATATTATTTGAGTGAGAAAATCTCTCCAGTTAACAATGACCACAAGGTGTTCTATCGCCCAATCCACAACAAAGCATTGTTGCCACCTTCCATCAAAAGGGAATTTCCAGGAGGTCCTAACCCAATCCACCACACATCGCCACCTTCCATCAAAACGGAAGTGCCTAAAGGTCCCGACCTAGTCCACCACCCATCACCACCTTCGATCAAAAGGGAAGTTCCAGGAGGTCCCGACCTCATCCACCACCCATCGCCACCTTCCATCAAAAGGAAAGTGCCAGGAGGTCCCGACCCGATCCACAACCCACCGCCAACTTCCACCAAAAGGGAAGTGCCAGGAGGTCCCGACCCGATCTACAACCCCCCGCTACCTTCCATCAAAAGGGAAGTGCCAGGAGGTCCTTACCCGATCCACCACCCATCGCCACCTTCCATCAAAAGGAAAGTGCCAGGAGGTCCTGACCCTATCCACAATCCACCGCCACCTTCCATCAAAAGTAAAGTACCAGGAGGTCCCGACCCGATCCACCACCCATCGCCAGCTTCCATCAAAAGGGAAGTGCCAGGAGGTCCCGACCCGATCCACCACCTATCGCCACCTTCCATCAAAAGGAAAGTGCCAGGAAGTCCCGACCAGATCCACAACCCACCTCCACCTTCCATCAAAAGGGAAGTTCCAAGAGGTCCCGACCCGATCCACTACCCACCGCCACCTTCCATCAAAAGGGAAGTGTCAGGAGGTCCTGACCCGATCCACCTACCATCGCCACCTTTCATCAAAAGGAAAGTGCCAGGAGGTCCTGACCCGATCCACAACCCACCGCCACCTTCCATCAAAAGGAAAGTGCCAAGAGGTCCCGACCCGATCCACCACCCACCGGGACCTTCCATAAAAAGGGAAGTGCCAGAAGATCCCGATCGGATCCACCACCCATCGCCACCTTCCATTAAAAGGAAAGTGTCAGGAGGTCCCGACCCGATCCACAACCCACAACCACCTTCCATCAAAAGGGAAGTGCCAGGTGGTCCCGACCCGATCCACCACCCACCGCTACCTTCCATCAAAAGGGAAGTGCCAGGAGGTCCTGACCCGATCCACCGCCCATCGCCACCTTCCATCAAAAGGAAAGTGCTAGGAGGACCTGACCCGATTCACCAACCGACGCCACCTTCCATCAAAAGGGAAGTGCCAGCAGGTCTCGACCCGATCTACCACCCACCGCCACCTTCCACCAAAAGGGAAGTGTTAGGAGGTCCCGACCCTATCCACCACCCATCGCCACCTTCCATCAAAAGGAAAGTGCCAGGAGGTATAAACCCGATCCACAACCCACCGCCACCTTTCATCAAAAGGGAAGCGCCAGAAGGCCCTGACCCGATCCACAACCCACCACTACCTTCCATCAAAAGGGAAGTGTCATGAGGTCCTAACCCGATCCACCACCCATCGCCACCTTCCATCAAAAGGTAAGTGCCATGAGGTCCTGACCCGATCCACCACCCATCGCCACCTTCCATCAAAAGGAAAGTGCCAGGACATCCTGACCCGATCCACAACCCACTGCCACCTTCAATAAAAAGGGAAGCGCGAGGAGGTCCCGACCCGATCCACCACCGACCGCCACCTTCCATCAAAAGGGAAGTGTTAAGAGGTCCCGACCCGATCCACCACTCATCGCCACCTTCCATCAGAGGGAAAGTACCAGGAGGTCCCGACCCGATCCATAACCTACCGCCACCTTCCATCAAAAGGGAAGTGCCAGGAGGTCCCGACCCGATCCACTACCCACCGCCACCTTCCATCAAAAGGGAAGTGCTAGGAGGTCCTGACCCGATCCACCACCCATCGCCACCTTCCATCAAAAGGGAAGTGCAAGGTGGTCCCGACCCGATCCACCACCCATCACCACCATCTATTGAAAGCAAAGTGCCAGGAGGTTTCGACCCGATCCACCACCCATCGCCACCTGCCATCAAAAGGGAAGTTCGAGGTGGTCTAGACCTTATCCACCACCCATCGCCATTTTCCATCAAAAGGGAAGTTCCAGGAGGTCCTGATCAGATCCGCCACCCATCGCCACCTTCCATAAAAAGGGAAGTGCCAGGAGGTCCTGACCCGATCCACCATCCATCGCCACCATCCATCAAAAGGGAAGTTCCAGGAGGACCTGACCCTATCCACCACCCGTTACTGCCTTCCGTCAAAAGGCAAGTTCCAGGAGGTCCTGGCCCGATCCACCACCCATCGCGCCCTTCCATCAAAAGGGAAGTGCCAGGAGGTCTTGACCCGATCCACAACCCATCGCCCCCATCCATTAGAAGTGAAGTGCCATGAGGTCCTGGCTCGATCCTCCACCCATAGCCACCTTCCATCAAAAGGGAAGTGTCAGGAGGTCCTAACCCAATTCACCACCCATCGCCACCTTTCATCAAAAGCGAAGTGCCAGGTGATTCTGACCCAGACCAAAACAAAGAAGTGTTTCCACCTTTCATCGAAAGAGAAGATCTAGGAGATTTTGATCCAATGTAACACCCCATGGTTTAATATTACATGAAAAGATAATAAAATGAATAATAATTATTGTGTAACCCGTGCTACGCACATGGGGAGTTGTGAAATATAAATTTTATTCATGATGTGCTTAAAATTTAGTGGTGGTCTCTTATATTAACACTGATTTGTCATTAATTCTCGATATTATAGTAATTTCTCATTATCATTTAATGTTTTTGAAAAAAGATATAAGAAAATTCAACTGGCACCATTGAGTTTTCATTATTCGTAAAAATTCCAAAGATATGTAATATAGTTATCACTTCATGCATGCCCTACCTAGGGTTTGCTGCACTGGCTGCAAATTAAACTTTATTCAGCCAACATAAAAAAGTAAGACTCGATCTATTATATTACATGTTGGAGTTTGTAGCTTGAACATAATCCATAGATTTTTAACAATATCAATGAAAATTCCACTTCTATTTTTTCCTACTGCTTAACACAAATTCCTTCATATAAACTATAACTAAAGAGAAATCAAACCGTTTATCACATAAGGTCAAAGGAATCAAGTATCCTATAATTAATAAGTCAAAGATATGCACATTGATAAAGTTTGATATACATTTTGATATTAAAAAAATCCACTAAACATATGATCACATGTACCCGGTAGCTGCCTTAATTTACCTTATCTGTTTCTTTATCCAAAGTATTTCTACAAAGATTCATACACTAATATATGCATCACCAAAACCAACTAAAATGTAATACATTTATGAAAGGGAAACTCTATGTAAATACAAAATAATGACATAGAATTAGATATTAAAAAAATCTCAACCATTAGATCGTCCACTATATTCCACATAAAAAGAAACAAATCTGATGGTATAAAATTTGTGTATTAATTCTATGTTTGATTTTGCATAACAATAACTGCTCAATTTATGTAAGCATTTAATTATATACATGTAATAAATAGCTTCAGAATTTTACACACAATTTTACATTGTTAATTAGACCACGTAGGTATCCAGACATGATATTAATCATAGTTTAACCACAGTGACCATTAATGGCGACTATTTATAAATGCAACATGGTTGAGTAAATCCATAGTTAAATAATGGAATGTGACATTTGAAAGAGTTTTATGTAGGCATCATGGTATAATGTAATCATATAATTTAATATACAGTCAAATTCTCATATATGTTTTTATTTGGCACCAGCATATAAAATGCAACACGGTTACGGATTCTGGGTTTATAAAGTATTATGTTGAGACATTATAATTTTTTGCTTAAAAACCTGCTAACTATATTTATAGTATCTTTCCTCGTACTTTCACAATAACTTTTTTTTGTTTTCTGCCATTTACATTAAGTTCAGCAGGACATGATCGAGGCAATGAAACTGACAACTAAGTTCGCTCCGTGTCTAGGTAACTTCACCTATCCCTTTACACTATTCAAATCGTTCAGTTTAGTAGAAATCCACTTCTCTCGTTCAACAAAATCACTCAACTCAACATAATAGCAAATAAGAGAAATATCATTTCGTGATAAATTAAATCATTTTAGTCTTTAACCTGAAATATCATGCAACTGGAAAATTAATGAACTGGAGAACAACAGTGTTTATAATCTCTTATCAAACTACAAGCATATTGGAGTACACTAAAGGTTAAAGTCTAAAGTTATATAATAAAAAATTTGAACAACAAAAATAATAATACTAATATTTAAAATGATACAATTGTTACATCTTTCTTGAACAATTTAACAATCTTTAAATTTATTTATCAAAACTTGTATGTTAATGAACATAAGACTTCTTGAACCTCAACGGTTCACCACAAAGCAATATGTTATCTACATTGAATCAGAAAATTTGTGATTGCTTAACATCTACTGATATATTAATATACCAAAATAGAAAGAATCCTCATGATAGATATTTCTTATAAGTTGGTTTCGTTTTTAAGTAAGACATTTGGCCTTGTATCACAAGTTCAAAATTTTCTTCATAGATAACGTCAAAACGGAATTTTAAATTGGATCTAGCCGAGGTAATGTGTATGTAATTATGTGGTTTATTTTTAATAATGAGATTTATAAAGACTAAGTATATTGTGTATGTTCACAGAACCATAGTATACTTCCTAACATTTCAGAAAATCTAAAAACATCACTGAGTAATTTTTTAATACGTAAAAGTAAATCTAGTATCAAATTATTACATGTTATAAGACAAATGCGAAAAGCAGTTTTCTTCCTTCACCAATTATTTGACAATGTTTAATCAGAGTTAAAGTACGTAATCACTAAAGTTCACTTTTTCTTCATTTAACTGTGAAATCCATGATCATAAAATTTGAACTGGAAGTGAAGAAACGGTATCTAATATGGAATGAACTATCCGCCATCTGTGAATTTCAAAGATATATACATAGCAACGACCAAAACAAATTAAATCACAACAGTTCTAAAACGTAAATCACTCAACCAATAAATTCATCAGTCAAATATGTAATAGTGAACTGTAGAAAATGGGCCAGTAATTTTCCCTTTTTATTATAAAGTACAATTTTTGTACTAAGAATTAAGGTTTGGATTGAATATTCTTTGATTTTGTAAATTAGAGCATACATAGTAAATCAGATAAAAATTATGTACGATTTAAATATTATATATAGGACATGCCCAAGCTTGAATGGTTGGCGACCAAAAAGGTTGCCATAAATGAAAGTTCCTTCATAAGTATACAATGGTGAACCATGCAATATATCCCTACCAGGCTACCAGTGTAAACATTGTCATATTTAGAAGTGCGAAAATTAGCATTGGAAAATTTTGACAGTTTATATAGTGAACAAAATATATATCCACCATGGTGATTCCTATTTTTTAAATTCGTGTTCGTAATTAGGAAAACCATTGTAGGCATAACAGTAAATTATTATCTTTTGTGTTACAGTCCTATAAACCAGTTACACATTTTGATAGCAAAATCATTGCATCCAACCAAAAAAATTGAATTATTATTAGCTCTAACAAAATAGCATGGCGGACAATAGTTCATCCATTTCTATATTTTCTTAATGGTTTCAACACCAGATTATGAAATTGATTCTTTGTAGATATGGATTTTGTGGCGGAATCAGCCTTAATTAGTGTGGTTATGCTATTTCCAGATCAGCGCACTAATTTAAATTTGTCACCGTGTTCAGTTTGTAATGTTTCTTCATGTTGAGGATTACATCTTTGGTTTAGCGGTACAATTTTTGGTTTAATCATCAGCATGGCGATCATTTGATTTCACCATATTCTTCGTATAATATTCTACTGTATTGCTAGCTACCTGCGGTGTTTGTATCCTTTTATTAATTTATGATAACAAATAAATATGAGAGATCTCTTTATATTATGAATCGTTTTTTATCAAAAATAATTACCATGCAAATTATCATGTAAATGTTCGATACACATGTATGTGTACGTAAGTTTGTGAGAAACATAGTTATGGTGGCAACTTTCAAATTTTGGACTATTCTGTTGGCATATTTAGCCGAATAACTCTTTCTTAGCTTATCAAGTTGCATTTAGGTTTCACCCAATTTGTATATGGAATAAATGTGTATCCAAAGCAATTACTAAAAATTATATGATGCAAGAAAAATTAAACAATAATTTAAATAAAATACATAATGCCAGAGGAAACTACAATTGACATTGAATAGAAAACTATGTTACCACATCTAGAATATATGAATACCAACTATGTGTCAAAGATCAAACTATTTTCTTTATATTACTTATTACATTAATTACTATTCGAATTAAAATTTTAACCAATGATGACAAAAGTCAGATCATAATTTTAGAATTTGAGTCATGGTTTTATGAAAATTTTCCAAATGACACTGATTTTTTTTATAATAAAAAACGCATCATGGACAAATCTTAAAATAACAACAAATGTGGAATCCTTGTTAAATTGATAATCACAATAACATAGATTACAACATTATAAGAACTACAGAGAAAGATTTTTTGAAATAGATAATCATTTCTTATGAGAAATGAAGATAAATTTCTTAAGAGAAATGATAAATCACAAATATTCAAGCTAAAAGCAAGGCGAAGCATAGTTAAAATTATTTCAGTTTCCAATAAAAGGTAAATGCAATGAAAAATCATTCAATTTGTAATAAAGAACTCCTTTACAATTGTTACACTATGTTTTCCAATTTTTTGTTAAGCTCTTTTTATGGGATGAACCAACCAAAAAAAATTGAAGTTGATAGTTAACATTAATATTTCTCACTGAAATTGGTAAGTAACATCAATATTTCTCATTGAAGTTGGTAGTTAACATGAATATTTCTCATTAACTGAATAAATCGAGCAAAAATGATGAAGATCACTAACGCATTTTTGTGGATTATAAGGTTTAAGCTCAAACTTATCTACTCCAAGAATTTCATAAATGACTTAACATCAAATTTTCCAAATTATAAGTTTTCAATGTCCAAAAGTAACATTAATGAAGGTGATAAACCAATAATTGTATTCATTAGTTATATGGATGCTAAACATCAGCAAGGATCATTGGAAACATATCACTTGTACATAGAATAAAATAACTGCAATATGAAGAATGATAAATGACTATGACTTAACCTTCCTTACTAAAGCCAACTGTTGGAAATTCCAACCAAAATTAAAGCAAGAAAATATATAATTTTCCAAAAAAAAAATCTTTTGGAAAGTTATAAAATAAGATAATACATTGATGGTAGCTTTAGTGAGCCAGAGAAGTTAATCTTGGCTGTTAACTGCAAATTACTTTCCTAACATGATTGTAGCTAAATAGCCGACCCAAAAAATTAAGCATAGTTATAATTTACTGTTAAAAACGAAATTTTAAAATCAAAATAATAATACACAATATCAATAAATATGGTTACCCAATTTTCTAAACCATTATGTTCACAAATGTGTTTGAAAATATCAGGCAATGTAAAATACAACAAGGTGAGATTTTCTTAGTCCTTTCCCATATAGTAAAATATAAGTATTATTTTTTGAATTTTTTTATTGATATAAAGGAAAAAGCATAATTATAATAATAGCAATTATCAAATAGTTGTATAACTATGAGATTTGTTTCCCAAGATATATTATGTGCATCTCATCGTTGTAAAGAAAAGCATTTAAGTTGATTTGTCTTATACTCAGATATGAATATTGTACAAAAAAAATCTAAATTCAACCTATACGCATATTACTGAGTTGATCCTTTCTGGAACAAAATTATTTTCATTTCATATAATTCATGATTCCAAAAAAAATCTAATTATGATAACAAAAAAATAAAATATAGTTTTTCACCTGCATTTGTTCCAGAAAAAGTAAGTTTTTGTCTATAAATTACACAGGTACTGGTATGTGAACATTTAAAACTTGTGATTCTATGTACAACATGTCTCTAGAACTTTGAGTTTGAAATAACTCTCTTATGTACAAACTATTTTCCCTAATTTTGATTCATTGTTCGCTTTTGCAAAAAATACAATATTCGAATAACAAAAAATGTTTGAGAATTTTATTATGATTGAATAATGTGTTGTACACATATCGATTGAACATCTTATAGCATAAAAAAAACATAGCCGCTAGGGCTTGAATACTGGACATTGGCTAAGCCCATTAGCTATTTGTGTAATGTATTGATGAAGCGGGGTACTCAGTGTAATTAAACACTTCATACCAACCCCCCCCCCCGCCTGCAAACCCTACAAACAAAGCTAGGGTTTGAGATAAAAAAATGGCAGTCATCACTCTTCTTCATCCTCGTGTCTCCAGATGGATTTCAACTTCAATTCACGATCACTTACATCCCCTTAGCACTTGCTCCTTAAGTTATCCCCTTCACCTGAAGCCGAGAGCTTCCACCTTGCAGATAAGTACTTGCTCGACCTTGTCTTTCTCAGATTTACTAGAAACTTGTAACACCCCACGTCCGTTAATATCACTCACAAAGGGAATGCATTAAGTTTCGAGGAGCGTTTAAGTAAACAAAACAGAATATTACAAGACAGATACATAAAATAGTACTTGAAAAACTTTATAACTTTATTACAGCAGAAAACAAAAATAAGTTTGGTTACATCTTTCAAAATCACAGTACCAAAACTCAAGTACATAAATATCAGCCTTGTTCAAAAGCCACCAGAGTACAAAACTTTAAAATCATAATCCCCACAGAAGATGCCATAAAAAGGCAAGCCATACTTTAAGAACTTCAAGCAGAAGAAATCCAGATCAAGCTAGAGTATTCCCTCCTTGAAAACCTGGGGGGAACGGAAGAAAAGGGGCGAAACAACAAGGGTCAGACAAAAAGTCTAGCAAGTCCAGTGACTTTCCGCTATGAACAGATAATAATGACATGGCATGCAAATAAAACTGGATGAGAGATAACAGTAACAGGAGTAGCAGATATACTTAGGTTAAACAGAAGAAACATAGTGATATAAGCTATTACTTTTCACTTCTCTGCACTAATACTAGTATAACAGGATTAGGTGTTACCCTAATGTCTAAACAGAAACAGGAACAGAAACAGAATAATCTCTATAGAAACAGAATGCTAGTAATGGACCTTTACCACCCCAACAGAGACAGAAGGTGCAGAAAACAGAATATTAATAATAGGCCTTTACCACCCCCAACTAATGGGCCTTTACCACCCCAACAGATGGTACCACGAAGAAACAGACAGGTGTTACCACCCCAACAGAAACAGACAATACCTCAACAGAAACAGACAGAACTAGGTGTACCCTAAATTCTACCCCAAGCGATCGGCTCCCTAATACATAAATACCCTGTGCCGGCCCCATAGAAGGGTGTATCATTCCCTAAAGTAGCAACCTATAGACACAGACCTATTTACAAATGTCACGGTGTCTTACATCCTCAGAGCAGACCGGATCCATGCACGCACATGACCTGGTTGGAATGCGCCATCAACACCCCTCGCCATTATCAGAATGAACCACTTATAATTAGTTCAGTAAGCATGCCCGGACCCTACCTACTGTTGGGTCATGTTTTGATACCAGAAAGGGTTACTGACTAATATGTATCCCACACAACAGACGACACAAGTAATTACCCATCCTAACCTTGTGTCCCCAGACTAACATATTTCAGATTAACTTGCTTACAGATTTCAGATGTACAAAGTTCAGATTAACTAGTTTTCAGATCAGACATACAGGTTAACAAGTTTTCAGACTAGCGAATCAGATGTACAGATTAACAGTCTTATAGATTGTTTCACCTAACTTTGTATTGGGCCTACAGATTCACGAAACGGGTTTATTAGATTCATCAGTCCAGTTGATTTAACCCTATCCACTCAACACGTTTTAGGCATCATATTTATCTTAGATTTGCATTAATTAATTATTAATGCACAGACCTCTCACATTAGTTCGGTAGCTTGTGGCCGCTGGATGTGTCAGGCGGTTCCGGGCAGACTTCTGCTACAAGCCAGACCTAACCTCGTGTTTAGGCATCTTTTAGTTATGCCTACGACCACTCACATTAGACTGACAGTTTGCGGTTACTGGTTAGGCCGGTTGGTTTCGGGCAAGTTTCCACCGCAAACTGAGTCTAACCTCGTGTCTCAGCATTCTTATTATAGCTAAAATATTCATTCAAGGATTATGCCAGTAACAGACTAATTATGCCAATATCAGACTAATTATGCCAATTCAACAAATTAACTTATGTACAGGTTACAGCAGATTATTCAAACATGTTTTGCTCAATTTTAGATTGAGCCTACAGATGCATACTCAAATTACAGTATTCAGTTTCAATAGTTTAGCAGATTAGGCAGTTAAAACATCTGTCTAAAGTTCCGTTAACATATCTTGCTTAATTATAAATTAAGCCTATAAATCTACATGCCCAAATTATGGTCATAATTCACAACATACATATGCCCCCATATTTTAGTTAAATTTGCATAGTACATAATATTCCCTAAAAACCCCAAAATCATGGTGCATAATATAAACTATGCCAAATTATAGCCTTTTATTACCGCATATGTCAAATATCCAAAAATCCAAATTAGGCATATTCACATTAATATTTATCCCTATTTTAATATAGGTTTTTCAGGCCTAAGTCACAAATCCTTTTTCTTCCAAGTCATAAATTGTCATATAAAATATGCCCCAAATCTAGATCTTAAATTCAACATGTATTATGTCCTCAAAATCAGATCTTGAATTATAACATGCATTATGTCCCCAAATTACAAGTCATACGTTATCATATAATAATCTTCCTTCTTCCAAATCATGAACCGTCATATATATAGTATGTCCAGATCTAGATCTTAAATTTCAACATGTGTTGTGTTCTCAAATCAGTCACAAATCAGTTATGCCCAATTTTGCATCTTTCAATATTTTCCCCATATTTAGCGTTTGTGCGTTCATCTCTTATGAGATTTGGCTCAGGCTCGTGGTAACCTGGCTATAAAAACAGAAAGGAAGAAAAGAGGGAAAAGATACAGAACAGTCACAATAAATAAGATAGATTCACAGAAAAACAGATCTGATAGACAAAAATGGGCATCATCTCAAATTCAGATTCATTATCATGCAAGGATCATAATTAAATTTCATATTGGAAAATAACTGTACTTGCCTTGGTTGGATTCTAAAAGAAAAAGGTGTTGTAGTTGTTCTCTTTTCATCCTAATCAGAATTGGAGGAAGAAGAAGCAGAAGTCCTAGCTTAGGTTTCAGCAGAGTAGAGACGCCATTGATTTATTTTTAGAGAAGAAGAGAGCAATGGAGGGCAGAGAATTGTGTATGAGATTTAGGTTTAGGATAGGGATGCATTTATAGATGTCTAGGATCAATTAGAGCTCTTAGATTAACCCAGAAACCATCAGGACCACTCAGATGCCATATCAGCCCTTAGGGCGAATCAGGCCACGGGTTGACGGCCAAACACCCTGGATTGACCCCTAGTCGACCCAGCAGAGCTCGGATCGACGCCAAAAATGGTGCGGTTCGACTATTCCCCCTCCCGATTCGCTATTTTGAACTATTTTGAATATTTATTTATTTAATTTATATATATATATATATATATATATATATATATATTTCTCATATGCATACAAACTTCAAGGCTTAATAACTACTTCATAATTAACCATTTTCACACTAAACCACTTTTTGAACTGCGTTCACCCTAAGCCACTTTTTAGCCGTTCCCCTAAAACAAAAATATGGCGCTGGCGGGGATCGAACTCTGTATCTCTTGTATGCAAGTCACATGTTCTAACCAAATGAGCTATTAAGTCATTTGCTTACAAACCTTAGAACATTGCTAAACATTATTATTTTCTCATTCCTCTTTTTCAAATAAATTATTCTTTAATTTGTTATTTTAATATTCTCAGAAAATACGGGGTGTTACATTCTCCCCTCCTTAAAGGATTTCGTCCCCGAAATCTCCAAGTTAAGGAGAATGTATATCCTACCATCCAATCATCCATCTACTCAATCATCAAACATAGGCATCCATTGTCCTTAAAAGATTTCAAATGCCATATGAACATATGCAAAAAGTGTGTGTATATGTTCCTTATCCCATGCAAAATCAGGCGGTCTACTGGTTCAGTTGACCTCCTTAATGCGAATTATGATAGTGCCATGCGTCCATTATGTATGCAAAAGAACCCTATTGATACATATCATTTCAATATGAGTGCGCAACCATACATTCAAATGCAACATCCATGTGAGGAGTCAATCATTCTGCATCCACAAAAATTGAAAAATGCACACACATCCATATGCAGTATGAGAGTGTTTTTGAGCCGATCTAGTGCCTAGTGTGTGTATATGCATCCACGAGCAACCACTAGCAACCACTTGCATCCACTTGCAACCATCAATCATAACATGTCTCAAACACATGTTTACATCCATTAGATTCTACCTAAAGGTCGACGACTCGATCGATAGGATACAGCCGAGTGATTGAAGCAAGTACAATTAAAACAAAAGCTCTGTTCCCATTAGACATCGGTTAAGAGAATAATTCCCTAAGTATCAATCCCGAAGACCGAAATCAACATCATATTGACACTCAGTAAATTACTCCCGTTAACCAATGTCAAAATTGGAAATCTACTTCACGCTTCGAGTAAAAACCCCTATCCTTTTCGGAAATATTCAGATACTTACAGACTACTGGTACGGATCAGATTATCAAATGATTCTTAGGAAACTAAGCATGATAAAACCCCACCATATCCCACAAAACCCAGAATGTATGCGTCATAGTCAACTTAATGCCCAACACAGATTCCCTCAAACCCCAACCTATCACAAATAGATAAGTCGTAACTCTTATGGGGTTTTGAGACTATAGTGGGATCAGAAACAAGACTAGTATAAAAGTGCAGAGTCTCAATTACAGAGAAATGCCAGAATCAAAAAGAGTTGTAACTCAAAAATCAAATAAGAAAATTAAACCTCCTACAGAAATTTTTTCAATTTCTATCCTATCCATCAGCCACGAGAGCATTCGCCTGCCCTATAGAAGTAGGTCCTGTCTTCTGCCCTTGCCCTCGTTTCTTCGGGCAAACCCTAGTGAAGTGTCCCATCTCACCACAGTTGAAGCAAGTGCCCTTCTTTGGATCCACTTTCTTATCGTGTGTCCTATCCATGTCTCCCATGTACGTTCTCCATTCGTGACCTTCCACCAAAATGAAGCTTCATCCTTCATTAACCAAGCAGCTAGTTGAACCTTCCCTCCATCGTCTATCTCAAAGGTACCAACAAGTCCTCCCCTCCGTTGAGCCAACTTCTAGCCTCAACAACGTCTCAGTCCCATAAAGCGGTTTTCCGCCCATCGCACGGAAGTCCTTACATATCTTAGAAAAAGCATCTATACGCGGAGGAAGAGATTCAAAAGGGAAAGAGGAAGGAACTCATAACAAAGAATCGAAAGAAAGATATATGGCTTTTGGGGATTTTTTTTTTTCAAAATAAGCTTTACTTTTGAAAATACTTCCTTTTTAAAACCTTTTTGAAAATAGTTTTCAAAAACATTTTATCAAATCTGGTAACCTTCAGCACTGATACCAAGTGTAACACCCCACGTCCCTTAGGTCACTCACAAAGGGAATGCATTAAGGTTCGAGGAGCGTTTAAGTAAACAGAATAGAATATTACAAGACGGATACATAAAATAGTACTTGAAAAACTTTATAACTTTATTGCAGCGGAAAACAGAAATAAGTTTGGTTACATCTTTCAAAATCACAGTACCAAAACTCAAGTACATAAATATCAGCCTTTTTTAAAAGCCACCAGAGTACAAAACTTTAAAATCATAATCCCTACAGAAGATTCCATAAAAAGGCAAGCCATACTTTAAGCAGATCAAGCAGAAGAAATCCGGATCAAGCTAGAGTACTCCCTCCTTGAAAACCCGGGGGAAATGGAAGAAAATAGGCGAAACAACAAGGATCAGACAAATAGTCTGGCAAGTCCAGTGACTTTCAGCTATGAACAGATAATAATGTCATGGCATGCAAATAAAACTGGATGAGAGATAACAGTAACAGGAGTAGCAGATATGCTTAGGTTAATGTTAGCCTACTTTCTGACCTAGGCTACACAAAGTTAGAAGACCGTTTCATGAAGAATGCCAAATTAGAAGAAACACTCTATCACAGGCCGAACCGGATCGGAGATTACTATCCAGATCACAATATGGCAAAGCAGAAAACGAAGAAGCTGGAACAGAACCGGGTCGGTTCGGTCCTTCCGCTCCGCCTTCGTATAACGTGCCCGTTACGAACCGAATGCCTGTAGCTCTAACGGTTGCAGCCCATAACTCCTAAAGATGCGGAGCGGTTAAACACATGATTACCCACGTTCTCCCACTCGCTTGATGTGCTGTCACCATCTGGAGAGCTTCGAACCCGCATCTTCAGGGATGGATGCCACGTGCCTCCGAACCGAACCTGTTTCTAGTAGAATTTGCACCTATAAATAGACCTCTAAGGCTCACTTGAAGGGATCTTTTGACACTCTGAGAGTTTGAGTATCTTTGAGAACCGAATTTAAGTACTCCCAAATAATCCAAATCATCATTCAAAGTGTATCTTAAATATAATCGAGTGAATGTATATGAAAAATGAGTGAGATTGAGTGAATATCTTGTTGTACTTTCATCTACATCATCAAGAAAAGTGATATAAAGTGGACGTAGGCTCTTTAACGCCGAACCATTATAAATCTCGTGTCTCTTTTCTGTTTTTAATCTTATTTTATTAGAATTTTAGTCAATTTGGGTGTTATAACCATTTTTTGGTCTAACATTTTGGTGCTTTCACTGAGAATCATTTGAATTCTCTGTTTTTCTGGATTATCGTTCTACTTTTTGGACCGTTGAGTTCAAAGAAGTTAATCCCCAATTTCCGACGCTTTTAAGTACTTGTTGGTTGATTGTTGCAGAATTATGGCCAAAGGAAAAGGCAAGGAAGTTCAAACCAGTCGAGGGAACGAAGTTGGCGAAGATCAGCGAAACGCGGTCGTAACGAGGTCTCATGGGCAAAGCTCGGGAGAGGATCGGACTGGCTCAGGAAATCCGAACCGGTCGCAGAGGGAAAGCTCCGATCCGACCCGAGTAAAAGATGTTGAAGAGGTGCGCTCCCCCAACCCAAACCGATCCGGCCAGGTCACTTTGCTCCGATCCGACCCGACTCTAGGTGATGCTGGAACCTCTGCTCGAGCCCCTCCAAATGCTCCGACTCCAGCCACCAGGACCAATGACCAGATCAATCCGTTTGAGTCTGTCACACAAGGAGATTTTCCGCGCCTTCTCGACATGTTTGAGAGCACTAGGGAGGCTATGAGAACCCACGAGCACACCAACCTTATGATGCAAGAGAATATGAGAACCATGAGTAGGGAGATTGGCGAGCTTCGCAGGCGGAGGACCCCTTCCCCGGTTCATCACACTGCAGTGGATCGGTCTTCTTCCTCAGAGGAAGAGCGACCTCGTGAAAGAAGGCCGCTTGAACGACCTCAGAATTTGGAACAAATCACTTTCGGATCTCTGGGATCCCGCGAAGATGCTACTCGTGTGTTAGGACCTGATGACCCGAGCTTGAGAGAGCCTATGCTGTTACCAATGCGAGGATCTCATGTTCTTCCTAGAGATCCTAACCTTACCAACCCCACTCAGGGACAAATGCTTCAGCCCCTTCCTCCCGAGATCGACCAGGAACGTAGGGAGCAAAGCAGAGCAGAAGCCGCTAGAAGAAGGAGGGTGTCCCCAGATCAGGAGCCCAGAGGAAACCCGAATATCAGGGCCAGGGAGCCTAAACGACCCTTGAACAATGCTGATCTATGGGCTATGGTGCGCCAGATCATGTCTGAGAGTCGAACTTACACCAATGAAGATTATGGTATTAAGTGAAGCCATACTCCGTTTACTGATGACATTCTTGACTTTCAGTTCCCCCGACGATTTAATTTGCCGCAGATGGACAGATATAACGGGAGAACTGACCCAGGACAACGTCTGATGTGATGCGCATGGTTTATGAATGCTGCAGCTGCTCCTGACGCTGTGAAGTGTAAGGCTTTCCCGATTTACTTAGAAGACGTAGCATTACTATGGTTTACCCGACTTCCTCCTCGATCGATATCGAATTTCAAAGAATTAAGTGAATGTTTTATGAATCAATTCCGACTTCACGCCCGAAAGTCTAAGACTGTTATCGAATTATCGAGAATTAAGCAAGCAACGGGAGAGTCCTTGAAGTCGTATCTAGACAGTTTCAATTTAGCTGTAACAGAAGTCAGCGACCCTCATGAGCCTACCATCTTGATAGCCTTAATAGAGGGAGTTGATCGTGATTTAGAGTTTGGAGATTATCTTTCTGGGAAGCCGCCTCCCACAAGAGAGTTGTTTTATGAGAAGGCCAATATTCGGTTAAGACGGGAGGAAGCACGGGCAAACAGATAGAGGAAGTCTGAAGCGGCCTCAAAAGAAGTTGTTTAGAGTAATGTTGCTGTAAAGCAGTCTAGAGAAAGCTCTGGGAAAGTCGAAGTGAATGTTGGAAACAAGAATGGAAACAATAATAATGGAAACGGGGGCAACAGCAACCGTAATGGGAATGGTAATAGGAGAAACAGGAACCGAGGAAGTAATTCTGACAAAAGACCCTGGTTCCAGACTTTCGAAAATTATTCACCGTTGAATGATACGTTGGAGAACATTTATTTGGACACGTATAATGTTTCGCAATAAAAAAAACCACCGCCACGAGATTCGACAGAGAAAGAAATTACTACCGGAAAATTTTGTTTATTTCACGGAACCCACGGACGTTCAACGAACGAATGTCGACACTTGAGAGATATGGTTGAGAAGTTGTTGCGTGAAGGGAAGTTGGACGAGTATAAGGTTGCCCCAAGGGACGGGGGGCAAGGAGGACAGGCCCCAAACCAGAATCAGTCTGCTCCCAATCCTACAGCGCAACAAAAGGGCAAAGGGATTGTCATTAACACCATAGTAGGTGGACCCCATCCAGCCATCCACAGTTTCAGAGCAATGGACCAATATGTTAATGCAGTAAAGCACATAGATGTGGACGAGTGTAATGATTTGGAAGATATCACCCCTGTGAAACAGCAGAGGACAATGTTCGATGATGTGGTGTTCCGTAGCAGAGACGATACCAGAATCCAATCACCTCCCGAAGATCCGTTGGTTATGACCACTACTATTGGCCCGGCACTAGCTCATAAGTTACTAGTAGGCAATGGAAGCTCAGCCAACATTCTGTTTAAGAAGTCATTTGATCAGATGAGACTCAAGCCTGGAGATTTGAAGCCCTGTGAAGGTTGGATCCGTGGCTTCAATGGGGCATCGACAGCTCCAATGGGGTATATAGAATTACCCGTAACGTTGGGACAAGGGGATCATCGAAGAGTACGAATGCTTCAGTTCGTTGTGCTAGATATCGATTCGCCCTACAACGCTTTTTTAGGAAGGTCTGCCCATGCAGAGTTCAGGGCTTGTATCGCACCATGGTGCTTATTGCTAAAGTTCCCAACTAAAGCCGGAATAGGAGTAATGAGAGGAGACCAAGTCTCCGGGCGAGCTTATTATATTGCTGAATTAAAGATGCTGATGAAGGGACTCAACATCGATACTAAAAGTACTTCACCTCCTCCAAAGGAGGGTTCGGCGTAGCAATTAGAGGGATCAGCCCCGAAGGAGTTGCCCAAGGGAATGCCTGAGGACCTAGATCCCAGAGAAGATGAGGAACCTGAGGATAGAAAGGAAACTCCTAACGAAACGACAGTGGATATACCCATTGATGAAGCTGATCCAGCAAAAGTTTTGAAGATTGGATCCCAGTTGGATCCGCACCGAGCCGAAGAACTGGCTAACTTTCTGAAGGCAAACCTGGATGTGTTTGCCTGGACCCACATTGACATGTGTGGGATATCACCATCCATCATGAGTCATTCGCTGAGTATAAACCCGAAACACCCGCCTGTAAAGCAAAAGAGACGTATGTTGGGCCCAGAGAGGTCGGCAGCTCTGAAAGAAGAAGTGGAGAAGCTGAAAGAGAACGGATTTATTAGAGATTCGACATATCCCGACTGGATATCAAATCCTGTTTTAGTAAAGAAGTCAAACGGAAAGTGGCGGACGTGTATTGATTTTTCAGACTTGAACAAAGCCTGCCCGAAAGATAGCTTCCCACTCCCCAAAATAGACCAGCTTGTGGATTCGATGGCGGGACATGAACTTCTTTCTTTTATGGATGCATATTCCGGGTACAACCAGATTTCCATGCATGTGCCCGATCAAGAGCACACGAGCTTTATTACAAATTTGGGGTTGTACTGCTACGTGGTCATGCCTTTCAGATTGAAAAATGCTAGAGCTACCAACCAACGCTTGGTGAACAGGATGTTTTATAACCAAATAGGGAAAACCATGGAGGTTTATGTCGATGATATGCTTGTCAAAATGAGGTAGTCCACTAGCCAAACGCAAGACTTGGCAGAGATGTTCGGTATCCTGCGAAAGTATCGAATGAAGCTAAATCCTTTGAAGTGCTCGTTTGGAGTGGCATCTGGAAAGTTTCTGGGTTTCATCGTGAGCTCTCAGGGAATTGAAATTAATCCCAGTCAAATAGCAGCGATAAGGAACATTGAGGAACCACGAAGAATCAAAGATGTCCAAAGTCTTGCAGGGAAGGTGGCTGCGTTGAGTAGATTTATCTCCAAAGCAACAGACAAATGTGTCCCGTTTTTTGACCCAATAAAAAGGGGAAAGAAAAATTTTGAATGGACTTCGGACTGTGTTGAGGCCTTTCGAAATCTATTGGACTTACTAGAGAGACCACCGATTTTGTCGAAGCCAGTGGATCATGAAGAGCTGTTTGTTTATCTAGCAGTATCGGCTCACGCCGTTAGCACCGCCTTGGTTCGGGAAGAAGACAAGGTGCAAAGGCCAGTATATTACGTAAGTAAGTAATTGGCAGCTGCAGAGCGTAACTACCCAAGGATTGAGAAGCTCGCTTACAGCCTTCTGATCGCCTCCCGAAAACTTTGCCATTATTTTCAAGCTCACCCAATAATAATATACACTGATCAGTCTCTGAGACATGTGTTGCAAAGACCTGAAGCGTCAGGACGGTTGATCAAGTGGAATATTGAATTAAGTCAGTTTGATTTGAACTTTCAACCGCGGAGATCGATCATGGGGCAAGCTTTGGCTGACTTTATAGCAGAGTTCACAATTCCGGAGGAAGAGACAATCGATGATAAGGTAGTCAAATTAGAGTAAGAATTAGAATTAGATCCATGGAAGTTATACACAGACGGAGCCAAGAACGACCGAAGGTCCGGTGCTGGAGTCGTCTTAGTTATTCCTGAAGGACGATCTTTATTTTACGCTCTGCGACTAGAATTTTCAGCGACCAATAATGACTCTGAATATGAAGCCCTGATTGTCGGGCTGAAACTTGCTAAGGGATTCAGAAAAAAGGTATTAGATATATTCTGTGATTCCAAAATAGTCGTCTGCCAAGTGCGAAAGGAGTTTATGGCCTGGGGACCTCGACTTATTACCTATCTTGGAAAGGTGAAAGAGCTGTTGAGCAACTTGGAACGGTATAACATAACGCATATCCCAAGAGCAGAAAGCCTGAAGGCAGACCGGCTCGCGAAGCGGGAAAGTTCCGACAATCCGGAGGAAACCGAAATGATTCCAATTGAGACGTTGGGATCGCCAAGCTTTGAGTTAATGGAAATTGAATTAGCTTTCGAAGCAGAACCGGAGAGGGAGTCGTGGATGACCCCAATCAAGAATTTCCTTAGAAATGGAGTACTCCCGCCAAAGAAAAGTGAGAGGTGAGCCATAGTTCGCGAAGTTATCAGATACGTCCATCAAGATAATACCCTTTATCGGCAAGGATTTTCTATGCCCCTGTTACGGTGTATAGCGCACGACGACATCAAGCGTGTACTAAGGGAAGTACACGAAGGTGAGTGTGGAGATCATACGGGGGGTCAGAATTTAGCAAAAAAGGTGTTGCGGTATGGGTATTTCTGGCCCACTATTAATAAAGATGCGGCTGATTACTCACGACGCTGCGACAAATGCCAGAGGTTCGCCAAGATCCCTGGAGCACCACCGATCCAGCTCAAGTCGATGGTGAGTCCGTGGCCGTTTGCCATGTGGGGAATTGACATCATCGGAGTTCTACCGATTACCAAAGGAGGAGCGAAGTATGCAATAGTCGTCGTGGACTATTTTACGAAGTGGGTGGAAGCTGAGCCCTTAACCAAAATCACAGCGAGAAAGGTGATAAGTTCTGTGGTTAGAAATATCATATGCTGATTTGGGATTCCAAGGACCATTATAACTGATAATGGAACCCAGTTCGATGGCGCCGAATTCAGAAATTTCTGCCAGAAATACAAGATTGACAAGCGGTACACTGCAGTCGCCCATCCACAGTCGAATGGGCAAGTAGAAGCAATAAATAAAGTCATAAAATCCATCCTCAAGAAGCGGTCGGAACGTGAAAAAGCAAAATGGGTGGATGAATTGCCCTTGGCTTTGTGGGCATATCGGACAACGTTTAAGACAGCTACCGGCCATACTCCTTTCTCTCTCTCATTTGGTTCAGAAGCGGTAATCCCGGTAGAGCTTGAAGTTCCCTCTCACAGGGTGACATATTATGACCCGATGATGAATCGGGCACTCCTACTCGAGTCCCTTGATGAAGTCGAAGAGAAAAGGGACGAGGCAGACTTGCATGCGTCAAGACATCGACGTCAGATGGCACACTATTATGACAAGAAAGTTCGCTTTAGAACCTTTGAGCCAGGGGATTTGGTGCTAAAGCGAGTTTTTCCATCCCTTCCTCATCTCGGTCCAAAGTGGGAAGGACCATTCGCCGTCCAACGGAAACTTGAGACAGGAGCCTTCAAGTTAACGACCGTATATGGTGAATAAGTGCCTAGGGCTTGGAATGCCCAGTACTTGATGCGATATTTGAATTAGGGATGTTGTATTTTCTTTTGTTTTTTTTATGAACCCTGTAAAAAGGCATCACTTGCCTAGAAAATTCTGTTTATATTAACAAAAGATTATAAAGTGGACGTAGGCTACGACTTAGCTGAACCACTATAAAAATGTTCTGTGTCATTTACTTTCCTGCGTTGTTTTATGTGACTTGTCTGTCACAATTATGAAGTGCTGAATTTTGAAACGAAACTTGAATTTACGTGCAGGAAAAAACGAAATGACCGTTTGAATAATTTGATAGAAGGAATGAGAAGATGACATTCCCAACTCTAACTCTCGTGAAAAGAGAGAGAGTATAAAGGATGGGAATACGACGTCCTCTGAGGCGTGAAGGTGTACCCCGATAAGAGACCGCCTCAAAGATGACTTTAACCTGATAACAAGACAGGAGAGTTTAAAGATGCTAAAAGAAACGAGCATCAATGACAAAATAAAATTGTCCCCGCTAGGGAATCGGGGGAAATTAGATAATTAAATTTAATCAACCGTGAATAAGCCTTGGTCGGTTATCCAAGATTGATTGGGGGCATATATGTGTACACATGTTGTTCCCCTTTAACAGCGACTCTATTATATAACTGTAACACGATATGATGAGCTTATAACTATCTGACATTGCAGGAAACCTACTTTTTTATTTACAAATGCATGAGTTTGTACAGGGAATTCAAGTAAAAGATGCAAGGGTCGCGCTCACTGCAACAATAGCGAGCCAATAGAATATCAAAATAACAAAGCACATTATCACTTAGGATCTGGAGTGGACTTGGATTTCTTGGCACCCTTAAGAGCTTTTTTAGCTTCCTTCTCAGCATTTGACATATGGTGCTTTGGCTTCTTCTTTTCTGTGATTGAGGCTCCAAAATCAGTAGACTTCTTTCCAGTAGTTTGAGCGCTGAGGTCAAGAGAAGATTTTTTAGCAAGCTCTTCGGTAATCGACCTAGTTGAAAGCTTAACAACTAACCTCGACCCGGCATCCACTACGACAACAGGTTTAACGCTTTCAGGATCTATCTCCTCGACTTTTAGTTGCATACGCTTGTCTCGTTTGGCCTTTATTTCAGCCAGAGTCTCGTCATCAGGATTCTTTGAGTCCCCAATTATAGAAACGCCAGGCTCTTCTTCATGCCCGTTGTTATCATCATCGTATTTCAGAGCGTCTATTATCTCGTCATCATGAGAAGTATCGATGTTAAGTGGCAGGGGAGTCTTATTGGCAGTCACTTCCTTCTTACCTTCAGCCCCTCCTCCTGATTCAATAATGGTAGCCTTATCCAGTTCTCCTCGAGTTTTTGCACAGATTTTTCCCCAGTGGTGGTTCCTTGATGTACGTCAGTCTTCTCGGTCGGTTCAACATCTACAGAATGAGAAGCAACAGTTATCAACTGAGGGGAAAACAAAGAATCCTCGATGGACTGCCCAATGATATGACAAAAGATGGAAACTGCCTTGACAAACTGAGGCGAAAAGGTGGAAATAACTTCTGAGGATTTCTCAATTGTGGTGGCTACTACTTCAGATGCTGATTCAGGTATTAGGGATATAAGAGGTGCTTTAGTAATTCCCGGGTATTCAGGATCGTATCCCTCTACTCCGGCAGCTTCAGCAGAAACAGAAGAGGAACCAACTTCAGGAACATTTTTTCCTTTGACTCGGCGTCTTTCTTCCTCCATGGCAGCAGCAATAAGGCGACGCCCTTCGGCTAGGCATGCTGGTTCATCGTCTTTTAAATACTTCTCCATGAGCTTATCTTCATCAACAAAGTCTACCTTCGGTTCATCTTTTTCCCATTCGACGATTTGATTCCATACATGAACTAAGGTAGTTGGATAATCTTCGATCCAGGAAATGTTTCGGCGATGGATTATATGTGCAAAGAATTCTATCGTTAGTTCGCCAAAGCCATGCAATTCTTCTTGAGCTCCTGATAGCTGCTTATGGGCTTCTTCGGCGGACTTGATAGCATTATCTAAATTCCCGTCGGCTAAGGCAGCCCTAGTCTCAGCCTCCACCAACTTGGAAGCCAAGTCAGCGTTTCTCTTCTCCAATTCGGCATTCTTTCTCGCTAACTCAGCTTTCTCTTGCTCCAGAGCAGTGTAGGCAAGTTACATTTTAGCATTATCCGACTTTGCATCTTCTGCTTGCTTTTTCAGCTCCGAGCGCTCTTGACTATGAGACTCGAGCAAGTCATGATAACGTTTTTATAGCTCTTCAAATTGCTGATTGAAGTTGGTAGCATCCCGTTGAGCAACGACAAGTTGGGCCTGTGTGTCCTCAAGATCTTTCCTTAAATTTTTCAAGGCTTTAGCGTCAGCTGCTGCAGTATTTTTCATCGACGCAGTATCCGTAATCAGAGTTCGGATGATTCTGGAGAGGTTACGTGAATACTTGAACATCTCCGAATATTGTTTTTCAACTGCATCAATCTTCGCTTTGGCCTCGTCTGCCCACCTTGAGGAAATAGGCTCGAGAGCGGGTAAGAAAATCAGGTTTTCAAAGTAGTGTTCGGGGAATTGCTTCTCCAAATATGCCTGCTTGACTTTAGCTTCAGCATCCAATAGTGGAGGTGCGCGATATGTTAGCTCAGTATCCTTAGGATGAGCGGGCACGACGGCCGAATCACCCTTCCTAGGCCGCTTAACGGAAACATTATGCTTGCCTCGTGAGTCGGTATCTTTCGGCGGGCTTCTTTCCCTATTGCGTTTTTCTTGAGAAGAGGTTTGATCTTTTGACTGTGACATGTCTTCTCCTCGATGGCCTTGGTAGCCTTTGTATCGCTCTTAATCCGACCGAACGGGGGAGCGAGAGCGCGAGGTCCGCGACTGTTAAGAGTCATGAGGCCTTCTATCTTCTCTACCCCGGCCTTCGCGGCGATCGCGCTCAACGTCAGAAGGGGGGCCAGTCATGTTGCGACGAAGTTTCCTGATGTCCTAATGGGAGCGAGACATTGTACCTGCGCAACAATGCGAATGGAATTCAGAATCAGTGTTCTCACAAAAGGTAAGTGCTGTGAAATGTGGTGCTATTGTGCTAAGTGCATCCTAAGTGGTGTTTTCCCCCCGACAAACCTGAGTCCGAAGCCAGACTAGTGCGAGTGGGCTCTTTGGCCTTAGCGGGAGTGGTCTCTTCTGAAGAAGTGAAAATTAAAGGATTTGTTCCAAAATCCTCTGAAGTGTAGATAGTTTCAGGTAAGGAGAGATCTCCTAAACCCCGAAACGTAGGATCATCGGTACTAGGGGCATCTCCCTGGGAAGCATCTATTGGTGGTTCTTTGGAAGACGTCGACTTCTCCGGAGAGATAGCATCCTCGGGGACGATGTACCCTTCTCGGTGCTTTTCGGCCATGTTGGCCAGCTCATCGTCTTGAGTCGAAGATGGAGAAGGTGAAGTTCGAAGTGGCATTGTGGGAGTTTTCGAGCTCTCAACCGTTTCTGGAATTACGTCCACTGGGGGGATGTATACATATAGACCCGACCCGTGACCTATGCTACGGGTAATGGACAGCAACCCGTGAAGATGAAGATATTCATCCTTCAGGACTCCATCGATGGTTAGAAATTTTTGGTCGCCATTGAGGAGCCGGTGCATCCGATCAAAGAACACTTGACCCGATATTTGTTTTGGATTATCAACTATAAACAAAAAGAAAACGGATTAATGTGGTGGCTTGGACATTTAGAGTTGAGATTTAGAAAACCAATGCTTTACTTGATTTTGTCCATCTTCTGGCACATCCCGGCTGTTGCTTTATATAAAACCATTCCATCTTGGAATCGTCGGCCTTGCTGCTGAACGGCGCTGAAATTATTTTCGTTTTTGGGACTGATTTGAAGTAAGAGAAAGAAGGAGTTTCTCGAGTCCGATGCTTGAAGTTATAAAAGAAATGAACGTCATTGAAAGTGAGCTCTATACCTAAGATCTCGCGGTATGCAACATATAAGGTATATAGGTAAGCACAGGAGTTGGGATGCATCTGCATGGGGGCAATCCGCATCTGTCTTAGAAAATCGATGACAAAAGGAGAAAACGGCGGAATAGCCCAACCATGCACATCAATCGGGTGATTGCCATAAATCCTTCTGGAGGGTTGTGAGGACGGTCAATTTTCGATGGCACCAGGGTACCCTTTTTCAGTATCCCGTGCTTTAAGCATATTCGAACGAGCCTGTCGTTGTCAATCGTCGATTCAACAGAATCTTGAGGTGATTCCAATATGATGGCAGACTCAAATTCGTCAGGAGCTCGATTATCTCCAACCCCTCCTTCCTCTTCATAGCCCAGAGAAACTTCGCTGTCAAAAGGCGTTTCGCAGTTATGCGCCCCTACTTCATAATCTAATCTCTCGTCGTCCCATTTAGGGTCTGAGGAAGAAGATATGTCGTCAAGAGTGATTTTCGTGGATGTCTCTGGGACCTCTTTCTTTTCAGCTAGTCAAGATGAACGTCTCTCGTCCATGGTCAATAAAACTATCGAAGAAGCAATAACAGAAATTAGAGCAAATTATCCCGTATTCCCCCGTGCATGTGTGTGAGCTAAAGTGTACAAGTGCATATGCGATGAAAAAATTAAAACATGCGAGAACAACACAAAAACAAGCGATGTGAAATAAAATCGCATGTTAGTTGAGTCCGCAAAATCCAGTGTAGAAGGCTCTATCCTAACTATCCATGAAGTCATTGACCAAAGTTAATGTTAGTTGAATTAGTCAGGCTGTCTTTGTGTGTCAAGTTAGATGCCTTTGGATCGGTTCGGATATGCTTGTGGTAATCGGTTCGGTGCGAGCACAATGATCGGATCCGTTCGGGTGCTTTATTTAAACAAGTTCAGATCGAAGCAAGGAGAACGACGGGTTCAGATAGGAGGAGTTTGGGCAAAGGCAGACCTGGTCGGATCAGTTGACCCCGACCCGAACCGTACCAGCATCACTTGACTAGTCCATTTATCTCAACCCCTATCTCATCTTTCTCCTCCGACCCGAACCAACTTTCTCCTTCCTCCCATCCTTCTGAAGCATCCAACCTGAACCGAATCCATCTCCTTTTTCTTCCTCTCTGCTCCTTCATCTCCTACCGAGCATCTTACCCAAAAATCAGTGTAAAGTTAGGGCTTGTAAATTGGCACGACCAGCGACTGCTCCAGGCCTCCTCCGCAACAGCCACGAGGTGGCGACGAGGTCGCCGACGACGAGGAGGAAAGGCGGAGGACATGGTGCCAACGTCAACAAATTTTCACATTAAAATCGCTCAAACCAATCATGGATTCAAGTCAGAACTAATTAAAGGAGGATTAAGTCGCTGTTTGAAGCCCTACCTACGGATTTATTTTGGGAAATCGAAGAATTTCCTTCGTGAATTCAAGAATTGGAATTAGGGTTTTTTCCCTCTTCGAAATTGGGGAAAATCGTTGAAAATGTAAAAGTAAAGGAAAGAAAGGAGGCGGATGGATTTATATACTTGGGTGAAGAAGTCTCTTCGTGTTCCTATTAATGTGGCACTCCTTTCCGTTCGGACCGGAAAGCTGGTCCATGGATATTGGGCCAGTTAGCCTAACAACGTGAAGACATAGGAAAAGCCATTCGAACCGGAACCGACCCAAGAGCCTAAGAAGATTAATTCAACACGTATAGTGGAGTTAAAGAGAAGTATACAAAGGTTTACCTAGAGGAACTACTGGACATTAAGAAGAGTTCTCTGAATTATTTGAAACATAGAAAGTAAGTTGCACATTCTATGGTGTATATATAGACAACAAAGGTTGTGACTTAACGTATCAATGTGACTTTACAAGTAAATGGAAGCGACTATTCAGCAATTCAAGTTCAAAAGTCAAGGCGTGGATTGTTCGAAGCACACTTTATCTTCAATAAAACTATACTTCGAGGGGGCAAAATGTTAGCCTACTTTATGATCTAGGCTACACAAAGTTAGAAGACCGTTTCATGGAGAATGCCAAATTAGAAGAAACAGTCTATCACAGGCCGAACCGGATTGGAGATTACTATCTAGATCACAATACGGCAAAGCAGAAAACGAAGAAGCTGGAACAGAACCGGGTCGGTTCGGTCCTTCCGCTCCGCCTTCGTATAATATGCCCGTTCCAAACCGAATGCCTGTAGCTCCAACAGTTGCAGCCCATAACTTCTAAAGATGTGGAGCGGTTACACACATGATTACCCACGTTCTCCCACTCGCTTGATGTGCTGTCACCATCTGGAGAGCTCCGAACCCGCATCTTCAGGGATGGATGCCACGTGCCTCCGAACCGAACCTGTTTCTGGGAGAATTTGCACCTATAAATAGACCTCTAAGGCTCACTTGAAGGGATCTTTTGACACTCTGATAGTTTGAGTATCTTTGAGAACCGAATTTCAGTACTCCCAAACAATCCAAATCATCATTTAAAGTGTATCTTAAATATAATCGAGTGAATGTATATGAAAAATGAGTGAGATTGAGTGAATATCTTGTTGTACTTTCATCTACATCATCAAGCAAAGTGATATAAAGTGGATGTAGGGTCTTTAACGCCGAACCACTATAAATCTCGTGTCTCTTTTCTGTTTTTAATCTTATTTTATTAGAATTTTAGTCAATTTGGGTGTTAGAACCATTTTTTGGTCTAACAGTTAAACAGAAGAAACATAATGATATAAGCTATTACTTTTCACTTCTCTGCACTAACACTAGTAGAACAGGATTAGGTGTTACCCTAATGTCTAAACAGAAACAGGAACAGAATAATCTCTACAGAAACAGAATGCTAGTAATGGGCCTTTACCACCCCAACAGAGACAGAAGGTGCAGAAAACAGAATATTAATAATAGGCCTTTACCACCCCAACTAATGGGCCTTTACCACCCCAACACACGGTACCACGAAGAAATAGAGAGGTGTTACCACCCCAACAGAAACAGACAGTACCTCAACAGAAACAGACAGAACTAGGTGTACCCTAAATTCTACCCCAAGCGATCGGCTCCCTAATACATAAACACCCTGTGCCGGCCCCATAGAAGGGTGTATCATTCCCTAAAGTAGCAACCTATAGACACAGACCTATTTACAAATGTCACGGTGTCTTACATCCTCAGAGTAGACCGGATCCATGCACGCACATGACCCGGTTGGAATGCGCCATTAACACCCCTCGCCATTATCAGAATGAACCACTTATAATTAGTTCAGTAAGCGTGCCTGGACCCTACCTATTGTTGGGTCATAGTTTTGATACCAGAAAGGGTTACTGACTAATATGGATCCCACATAACAGATGACACAAGTAATTACCCATCCAAACCTTGTGTCCCCAGACTAACAGATTTCAGATTAACTTTCTTACAAATTTCAGATGAACAAAGTTCAGATTAACTAGTTCTCTGATCAGACATACAGGTTAACAAGTTTTCAGACTAGCGAATCAGATGTACGGATTAACAATCTTACAAATTGTTTCGCCTAACTTTGTATTGGGCCTACAGATTCACGAAACGGGTTTATTAGATTCATCAGTCCAGTTGATTTAACCCTATCCACCCAACATGTTTTAGGCATCATATTTATCTTAGATTTGCATTAATTAATTATTAATGCACAGACCTCTTACATTAGGTCGGTAACTTGTGGCCGCTGGATGTGCCGGGCGGTTCCGGGCAGACTTCTACCACAAGCCAGACCTAACCTCGTGTCTAGGCATCTTTTAGTTATGCCTATGACCTCTTACATTAGACTGACAGTTTGCGGCTACTGGTTAGGCCGGTTGGTTCCGGGCAGGTTTCCACCGCAAACTGAGTCTAACCTCGTGTCTCAGCATTCTTATTATAGCTAAAATATTCATTCACAAATTATGCCAATAATAGACTAATTATGCCAATATCAGACTAATTATGCCAATTCAACAAATTAACTTCTTTACAAGTTACAGCAGATTATTCAAACATGTTTTGCTCAATTTTAGATTGAGCCTACAGATGCATACTCAAATTACAGTATTCAGTTTCTACAGTTTAGCAGATTAGGCAGTTAAAACATCTCTCTAAAGTTCCATTAACATATCTTTCTTAATTATAAATTAAGCCTATAAATCTACATGCCCAAATTATGGTCATAATTCACAACATACATATGCCCCCATATTTTAGTTAAATTTGCATAGTATAGAATATTCCCCAAAAACCCCAAAATCATGGTGCAAAATATAAACTATGCCAAATTTTAGCCTTTTATTACCGCATATGTCAAATATCCAAAAATCCAAATTAGTCGTATTCACATTAAAAGTTATCCCTATTTTAATATAGGTTTTTCAGGCCTAAGTCACAAATCCTTTTTCTTCCAAGTCATAAATTGTCATATAAAATATGCCCCAAATCTAGATCTTAAATTCAACATGTATTATGTCCTCAAAATCAGATCTTGAATTATAACATGCATTATGTCCCCAAATCACAAGTCATATGTTATCATATAATAATCTTCCTTCTTCCAAATCATGAACCGTCATATATATAGTATGCCCAGATCTAGATCTTAAATTACAACATGTGTTGTGTTCTCAAATCAGTCACAAATCAGTTATGCCCAATTATGCATCTTTCAATATTTTCCCCAAATTTAGCGTCTGTGCGTTCATCTCTTATGAGATTTGGCTCAGGCTCGTGGTAACCTGGCTATAAAAACAGAAAGGAAGAAAAGAGGGAAAAGATACGGAACAGTCACAATAAATAAGATAGATTCACAGAAAAACAGATCTGATAAACAAAAATAGGCATCATCTCAGATTCAGATTCATTGTCATGCTAGGATCATAATTAAATTTCATATCGGAAAATAACTGTACTTGCCTTGGTTGGATTCTAAAAGAAAAAGGTGTTGTAGTTGTTCTCTTTTCATCCTAATCAGAATTGGAGGAAGAAGAAGCACAAGTCATTGCTTAGGTTTCAGCAGAGTAGAGACGCCATTGATTTATTTTTAGAGAAGAAGAGAGCAATGGAGGCTAGAGAATTGTGTATGAGATTTAGGTTTAGGATAGGGATGTATTTATAGATGTCTAGGATCGATTAGAGCTCTTTGATTAACCCAGAAACCATCAGGACCACTCAGATGCCATATCATCCCTTAGGGCGAATCAGGCCACGGGTTGACAGCCAAACACCCTGGATTGACCCCTAGTCGACCCAGCAGGGCTTGGGTCGACTCCAAAAATGGTGCGGTTCGACTATTCCCCCTCCCGATTCGCTATTTTGAACTTTTTTGAATATTTATTTATTTAAATTTTATACATATATATATATATATATATTTCTCTCATATGGATACATACTTAAAGGCCATTACCCTAAAACAAAAATATGGCGCTGGCGGGGATCGAACTATGTACCTCTTGTATGAAAGTCACATGTTCTAACCAAATGAGCTACTAAATCTTTTTCTTAAAACCTTAGAACAATGCTAAACATCATTCTTTTCTCATTCCTCTTTTTCAAATAAATTATTCTTTAATTTGTTATTTTAATATTCTCAGAAAACACGGGGTGTTACAAAACTTAACTATTCGTGGCCAATTTGTGGCTATTATCTTTTAATTTTTGATTTTTGCTGTCCAGGGTTGAGTATTGGTACTGGATTCTTTAGTGGAAGAAAGCTTTCGTCTTTCAACTGGTTGTGATTGACTGATTTCTTCAACACACAGTTTTCTCCTCAGCTCCTCAAATATGGGTCTTAAAAGAGGTTTGGTTAGAACGTCTGTTGTTTGGTAAGTAGAAGGTACGTGATTAACCTGAATTTTTCCTTTCTGGACGAGCTCATGTACAAAATATATGTTCAATTCTAGATGCTTTGATCTATAGTGTAGTACTGGGTTTGCTGTTAATGTTGTTGCACTCATATTGTCACACCATATTGTTGCTGTGGAGTTGGTGTTAATTCTTAGCTCATGTAGAACAGACTGAATCCACATTATCTCTGCAGTTGTACTCGCAATGCTACAATACTCTACTTCAGTGCTTGACCCAGACACTGTGTTTTGCTTCTTACCACACCAAGATATAGGATTTTTACCCAGAAATATACAATAGCCACTGGTTGATTTTCTATCATCATAATCATTAGCCCAGTCTGAATCTGAGTAGGCATTGAAGTTTAGGCAGGTACTTGGCTTTAAAATAAGTCCCTGGTGGATTGTGCCTTTCAAGTATCTTAATATTCTTCTACCTGCTTTCCAATGTTCACTCAATGGATTTTGCATGAATTGACTTGCTTTGTTGACACTATATGAAATATCTGGTCTTGTTATGGTTACATATTGAAGTGCTTCAATAATGCTTCTGTACAGCCTTTCATTGCAAGTGGGTTCCCCTTTGTCTTTTCTTAGATGTAGGTTAGTTACCATTGGTGTGGGCAAGGATTTAGCTTCATTCATTTTTCCTCTCACCCAGATTTCAGTAATGTATTTTCTTTGACAAAGTTGTAGCTCATTTCCTTCATTTCTGCACACTTCAATTCCAAGAAAATATGATAGGTCACCTAGATCCTTTACTGAAAACTCAATGTTTAGCTGATTTGTAATGCTTTTTATTTCTGATTCACTGTTGCCTGTTATTATGAAGTCATCTACATAGTTTAGAACATAGGTAATAGTGTCTATTGTGAATTTTGTAAACTGTGAGTTGTCTGATTTCGTGGAAGTGTAGCCCGGTCTTGGTAGTATTATATGTAGCTAGTTGAACCAAACTGCAGGTGCTTGCCTTAGACCATATATTGCCTTGTTTAGTTTGCACACCGTTCCGTTGTTAGCTTTTTCTTTATGCCTGGTGGCAGCTCCATATAGACCTCTTCCTGCAAGTCACCATTCAAAAAAGCATTATTAACACCAATTTGTTTAATTGTCCAATTTTTATACAAGGCTATAGTTAATATAATTCTAATGGTGGTTGGTTTTACAACAGGGGAGAATGTTTCATTAAAATCAATTCCCCACTGTTGTGAATACCCTTTAGCGCATGCCTTTTAATCCTGTATGTCCATCTACACCCTATAATATTTTTGGTTTTGGGTGGTTGAACTATACACCATGTTTGCTTTTTGTTCAAGGCATTTAATTCATCTTCCATGGCTGCTCTCCACTTATCATTCTGCATTGCTTGATGATAAGTGAAGGGTTCATGTCATTGTATTCAGTATGAAAAGTTTTTGGTTTACAAATACCACTTTTTGCCCTTTGTTACCATATGATGTTGATTTTGAGTTTGAGCATCTTCCCTATTTTCTTCTATCTGTTGAATTTCAACTTGATTGCTTTCATCATTATTCTCACTTTGATGAGATGAGTCATCATCACTATTATCAGTACTGATCTCATTATCATGATTTGATTCAGTACTAGATGCAAGCTGTTGCGGAGAGCCAATATTTTGTGTGTCTTGTGTATGTGTTGAGCTAGCAGTAGCATGTGGCACATATATAATATCACTTGCTTGTTCAGAGATAAGAGGTGTAGAGATTTCGGGATTGTACACCTTATGTGTTCTTTTGCAAGTATTAATTTTAAATGGAAAATCTTTTTCATTAAAAATGACATGTCTAGAAATATAATTTTTTCCATTACTATCCAAGCACTTATACCCTTTTTGGTTAGTGGTGTACCCAAAGAATGTACTGGCAGTAGATATGTTATCTAACTTGTGTTTGTTAAAAGGTCTTATGTGAGGAAAACAAAGACACCCAAAAGTTTTCAGATCGCCATGGTTAGGTTTAGTTTGAGTTAACACCTCTATAGGACATTTCAAATCTAATACCTTTGTTGGTAATCTGTTTATTAAGTGTACAGCTGTGGCAAAGGCATCAGGCCAGAATTTTAGTGGTAGGATGCCTGTGCCAACAGTGTTAACCCAGTCTCGACAACGTGTCTGTGTTTTCTTTCAATTAGACCATTTTGTTCGGAAGTGTGTGGACAAGTTAATCTATGATTAATACCCTTTTTGCCAAAACAGTCTTTTAATAAAAGAAACTCCTTGCCACCATCACTTTGAATAATTTTGACTTTATGACTAAGTTGATTTTCAGCATCAGCTATGAACTGTGTAACAGCATTGCATGTATCAGACTTAGATTTCATAAAGTATATCCAGACATATCTCGAAAAGCATCAATAAAAGAGATGTAGTACTTGAACCCATAATCAGTATCAATTGGTGCTAGACCCCACAGGTCGACATCCACTAGTTCTAATGGATTTAAGTATTTAGTATCAGAATTTGAAAATGGCAACTTGTGACTTTTCCCATTTGACAATATGTGCATATGTAACTATCAGGAATACTAATAGAAATGCCACTGTTTTTAACAATCTCTTTCATGATTTTGCAACTTGGATGTCCAAGCTTAAATTGGCATATATCAAAAGCAATGCATTCGTTGTTTCTTTCTAACTTTGCTACATTACAGAGGTTACTCTTAAATTCAGAGTTTTTGATATTTTCAGAGTCAAACTTGTATAGCACATTTTGTTCTCTACCCTACAACAAAATGGTCCTAGTTAGCATGTCCCTAACTACAAAGTGTCTTGGGTAAAATTCAAAAGACACTTGATTGTCTTTTGCACACTGTGACACACTGATTAAGTTTTTCCTTATATGTGGTGCACATAATAGATTATTCAAATAAAGTAGTTTAGCACCCTTAATACTAGCATGTCTAGTGTGTGATATAGCTGTGGAATTACCATTAACCCATAATTAGAGACTGGTTACCTTTATATTCATGGTTTCAAAGATTCAGATTGTTTAGGTTGTTTGTTACATGGTGAGTAGCTTCTGAATCTAGATACCATGCTTCATCTTGAATGTCATCAATAGTTGCTGCATTAGATGATGTCGCTTGACTACTTTTGTTTCAGTTTGACTGTTGGCCATATTTGCATTTAGATTGCCTCCGCGATTATTGTTGCTACCTTGCTGATTTATATTAAAATTGTTATCAAATCTGAAGTAATATTTGTTAGCGGTATGTCCATGTTTCTCGCAAATCTGACATTTAGGCCTATTGTTGGGATTCCATCTCCCAGCTATGCCTCTTCCTCGAATGGATAAGCCTCCTCTTTGGTAAGTGTTTTGACTTCCTGGATTGTTGGCTTGATTTTTTGCTCTGCCAGGTAGTGTAATTGACATTAAAATCTGCTCCATCTTTCTTTTGCAACGTTCTCCCTTCATGTGCAAGTAACATAGAATAGACATTTTGTATGGACGGTGTGGGTTCAATAGATGTGATGAAAGTTATCATAGCTTCGTATTCGTCATCGAGTCCACCCACTATGTATAGAATCTGTACTTTTTCTTCAATCCTATTTCCTGTGCATGCCAATTGATCACATAAGTTCTTCACCTTCATAAGATATTCATTCATGCTAGTGGTATCTTTTTTTATAGATGTAGTTGTTTTTTGAAGTGTAAGACCCTTGCTGATGATTGACTGGTGAATGATCTTTCGAAAGTTGTCCAAACATCCTGAGTAGTTTTAATTTCTATTGTATTAGAATAATATAACATGTACACCTCGAATGAATATCTCGAAAAAAACTACCGAATCAAAATCTCAAATGAATTGAGTAGAAGTTCGATTTTCCGGCTTGTTGAATAAATTTGAATAGTTTAAGCAAGATTTGAATGTTAAGTTATAAGATCAAAAGAGTTTGAATGAAATTTTGAATAATTAATTCAATTTGGAGTATAGTTGAAATTGAGATTTGGGTTTTGAACTTGATTGAAATTCAAAATGACAATGGAAGCTCGAGCAAGGGGCTAATTTGAACCTCGGGTCCGACTTGAAATGTAAATGAATTGAATTTTGCGTTTAAATTGAGTTTAATCTCAAAATTTAAACCAAAAGTGGTTACGAAATTTGAAATTTTGGATAATTGATTCGGACTGGATTATTTTTAAAAGCAGTATTCATTTTTAAAACTATTTTATTTGAAATTATGGTATTAGAATATTTATATTGTTTACATTAATTGGTTACAAGCCTAATTATCTTTGTTTTCAAACTTACGTTTCCAAAACCTATTTTTTTTTTATTTCAAATCATTTGCAGAACCTATATACCCATTTAACTTATTTTCCAAAACAATCTACTTATTTAAATCTATTTTGTATCAAGCTAATTATTTTACAAAGCTTATTATTTATTTCAAACCCATTTTCAAAATCTATTTAAGTTAATTTTTCATTAAGCTATAATTTTTCCAAGATTATTTTATTAAACTTAGTTATTTTGATAAAAGTATATATCCAATTTGAACAAATTAAGGTCCAAAATGATTGAATGTAAAGACTCAACTAAATATCGATAATCGTTATGTGAAACCCAAATTGAGCATGAATGTTGATAATAAATGCAATTTGTAAATGTGGAATTAAAATTTTGAATGATATTGATTACTCGAATTGCTTGAAATCAATTTAATCTTGAAAGAAAATTTTGAAGATTATCGATATACGAATATTTTGATACGAAATTTGGAAATTAAATATATGAATTATATAAGTATGAGATTCGAAAAGTATTGATTTGAAATATAGTTGATGTGAAGCTTATAATCTTATATAATAAATTTATATGAGAATGACATACTTGAAATGAGATTTGGAAAATTTATGTAAATGGATATTTATATAAATGTGATTCGAAATGAAGTACTACATATATATATTGTATCGTATGTTTTCAAAACCAAAGATATGAGAAATATCTTCCAACGAAAGTCGTGAAGGCGCTGGAACTCCTCGGGAGTGTCCATTTGAAAGTCGCGAAGGCGCTGGAGCTCTGTGGGAGTGTTTATTGAAAACCGCAGCTGCGTTGGACTCCAATGTTTGGAACCTCCATCGAAATCGGTGCCCGTGCGATGGGGACATGTATTATATATTATGATTTATTTTCTAGTGCGATTCAAGGGGCGAGATGCCTACAGTTACAAGCGATTCCACTAAGATAGTGGCGTAACCGCCGCGTTACTCTTATGTAGGCGCAATAGCGAAATTCGATGGAGGGCGATGCCTACAGTTACAAGCGACTCTATGGGGATAGTAGTGCAACCGCTGTGTAACTACGATCTATGGCAAACAACCATGGCGAAATTCGAGGGGTGTGATACCCACGGGCACAAGCGATTCTACTGTGATAGTAGCGTAACCGCCGCGTGTCTGCGATCCATGGGGAAGTGAAGTATTTTCCTTATCTATTTTTATAAAATTTTGTTTTTAAAATATTTTCACTGGGAGTTGAAACAAGTATATAATTTAGTACTTGGAGATTTTTAGACATGCGTTGGTACCACATATGCCTAAATTTCTGTAAGAACAAAAATGAACTTGTTAAACTTCGAGTTATCAAGTATTTTCGAACTTTAAATAACAAACAAGTAATCGAAATTTAATCTTATATAACTTCAATAAATAAGCTAACGAAGAGGATTTTGAAGGTTTTACAAGCGCACAGCTTTGAAATATATAACAAAATATTTTTTTTCTAAATTTCCAAAATGAGAATTGCAAGTTGGAATTTATGTTTTGTTATAACCGAGTTGAAGTTTTAAATAAAAGAAGAGTTGTGACATTCAATGAAATTTTGGAATGTTTAATAGCAAATGAGTATTGGGAAATTTATATAACCGAGCGAACATGAAAAACGACTCACTAATGAATCCAACATGAAATGGAAAATATGAATTATGGAATGAGATCAATCCGATTGAAATAAATTAAATTTGTGTTGTAAATGGATGTAATAATTTATGTAAAAGGGTTTGAATTCGACGAATGTGAATCCATTAAGCAACGAAGGATGGTAACGCTTTAAATGAAATAAAAATGGGTTGAAATGGAAAAAAAAATTAGGCTACGTATATGATGGTAAGTGAATTTAATAAGAATGGATCGACATGTAAATTATTTGTATGATAGCATATTAATTGTAAGCGAATTTAATATGATGACAAGTGGTAAGGAATAATTTGAATAGAAATGAATATTTGGAAAATATAGTATCGGCCCTTTACTTGTTGATGCATTTAGTTTTCCTTTGACCCGCCGTCATCTTTCGTTTATCATTCGAATCATTCGTGCTCAAATTTATGAAACTGTATGATTCTTATTCCCCAAATTCTTTGCCTTACATCGACCAAACCATGGACAAGTGGAATTTTGTAAAGAAATGTCGACGACTTGATATCCCGATATTTTGAGATATGTAGAAACAATACTACTATTTGAAAGTATATGTAAAATTATTATTGTTGCGAAATGATTTATAACTTCAGGATATGAAATAAAATGATTTATTACCAAGATTCGAGAAACCCGTGACTAAATTAAGGTATATACTTCGTGCTTTGTATTTGGTGTCCGATGTCTGGATGTTAACCCGGAGATACTTAGCTTGTGTTCGCGAATAAAGTATATACGGTGTGCGATGTCTAGATGAAAACCGGGATATATACTTTGTGCTCTGTATTCGATGTCTGATGTTTGGATGTTAGCCGAGAGATACTTAGCGTTATATTGATACGTGCGTAGGCCGTGCCTCGTGGCCTTGTCATTGGGTGAAACCTCTCGACGGGAGACATAAATGTTTTATGTCCTTTAACGTAAATATTTGAAATTTTCAAAATTGTTTACACCAAAATTTGGCAAAACAACCAAAGTATTGCTTAACGCGTCACCTAATTGGAGGCGGAATGCTTAGGAAGCATGTCACCTTTTCATAGGCAAGGTGTAAGAATACCTTTTTTATTATGTGAGGCCATATCTAATATATCAAAACACCAAAATACGAAAAGAAGACAAGGGTTTATAGTGGTTCGACTCTTATTCGAGTCTACATCCACTTTGAAGATAGAATCTCATTATTCACCAAGAGTTTTACAACATTTTCTCACTTATACATTCATAAGAGCTCTTTTGACATGCATTCATCTTTACACTCCTTTGAGAATGGTAGAAAGCTTGAAACACTTATGCTTTTTCCTCCATGAAAGCCATGATCATATGCTTCATAGATCTTCGATAAAGCATGAAGAAGATATGTTGAAATGTTTGAAGAAATCCAATAACCAATTTGGCAGCCCCTCCTCTTGTTTCCGGAAAAGTCCCCTCTCTTAAAATGATGGAGGTAGGGTGCTATTTATAGGCGAAGGAGTGGCTGAAATCTTGTATTCAGGGTTCTGGTTGGTATTTTTGGTATTTACGGAAATGCCACTGCCAGTTGTCTCCAGCTGTTAAGCCATTTTGGATGCTACGACCGACCAAAGGCCTTTATTGAAGGGAAAGACGACCAGGAGGCTTAGATGCGGAGCGGACCGACCAGATACGAACGAATGACCAGGAAGTTGAAACCAAAAAGCGGACCGACTAAAGTAGGCGGAGCAAGATGGCGCTGTCTTCTGGAAATGCGCGACCAGGATCGAGAAAACATCATAATTGGCTTCTTCAAATATGGGGTCGTCCTTGAGAGAAGAACGACCAGTTGACTTCCGCATTTGGAGCGACCAGAGGTCTTCTGCATTTGGAGCGACCAGAGGTCTTCTGCATTTGGAGCGACCAGAGGTTTCGCCCATAATGACCGACCCTTCCTTCGCTGTCTCAGGACCGACCCCTTCTTCAAATGCATAGAACCGACCCATACAAACTTGTTGATATCCCACCGATCGATTTAGGTGGATAACATTTTGCCCCTCGGAATTCCATAATTTTTCACGAAAAACTATGGACTTCGAAATATTAGACGATACACCAATGGATTGATCAGGTTTAACTAGGCTCGGTTTTAAAATTTATTCACAGGGGTCGGTTTTCTCTCTTCAGGTTGATTCGGTCCAGTGGGTAATGAGACGGGTTGGTCGTCCAAGCTATATAACTTCTCCTTGACCCTTGGTGTTCCTCATTTCTCTCAACCCTGAGCTAATTCATTTTAATGGCGGCGTGCTCTTGAAGAAAATTTCCCTATATCATTTCGCTCCACCGATTCAATCCAAGAATCTGATCCATTCACGGCTACTTTCCTCGAATCTTTGACAAGTGTTCGACGCTCAGTCGCTCAAATCCACACCTCGTCGAAGCCTGGAAGTCCAATCCAAACTTCTTCAATTAGTTGATCTAATCACAGGTATATGTCTTTATTTCCTTTATTAATTCGAGAATGATGAATGTTGGCTTTTGAATTTGACTGGATTCTTTGAGGTTAGGATGTAATTGGACTGGTTTTAGGTGTATGATTGCAATTTGTAGTAGGATTCTCGAATCTGAAACCCTTTGTGTATTGATATGTTTGACAGCAATGTAGTATTCGACTTGAATTTATGGAAGATGATTTTTGAAATGTGAATAACCTTCGTAATACTTCCATAATGATCACAATCTGTTTGTGTGAATGCTTGAATGGCTGATGCATATATAATTTTCTGCTTAAACCATTATTTCATGATGTTTTCATTAAGCATTCGCACTGAATAATCATGCTAACAACACGTTTGTATAAATGTTTGATTTGATGAAGCTATGGTAACGTGATGCACGTCTGATTTTCCTTCTAAAATCATCCCTTTATACTGTTTGTATCACATATTTGTAGCAGTGACCACGTTTGATTTTAAAGTGCGATCGACTCAGCTCGATTTTTTGTGTGTATTGCCTCTAAAACCGACCAGCTTCGAACCGACTAGGGCTTTGTTTGATCGACCTGAGGTGAAATTTGATACAAACCGACCCAGGCAAGTTTTGAGCGACCAGAGCTTTAGATTTTGAATGATTTTTAGGACCAAGAAATGGTCAGTTTCGTGTGACCGGAACTTTACTGGTCATGAGCGACCAGTCCATGTTTTGGCTTTGAACCGACCTGACCTTTAGCTTGCAGCACCAACGACACTTGAATTTGATTGTTGACCACAAGTTTGTGAAATTCTTGTGCAGGATGGATATGTCTCGAGAGGAGTTTGTAAAGAAATATTTTGATAGGGACGCCGACACGACCGTCCAGCCTTTCGTGAACTCCCCTCCACTCATTCGGCCTTCTTATCCTGAACTCCAAGCTGTTATAAACAGGCCCCGTTATGCCCTAGGAGTATGTGATGCTAAATTTGCACGATGCCTTCCCGATTGGAATTTACAAGGAGTTACTTCCAATGTAGATGTCTCTTCTTCTGATCGTCAGATTATATCCAGTGATATGAACGTTGTTAAATCAAGATTACTGAGCCGAATGGAGGATGCTTTGGAGCAGTTTAATAGACAAATGGTCATGCTGAAGGATCAAACCGCTCAGAAACTTCAAGATTGGTACACTCTGGCCGGAGATTTGGATAAACTTCATAGGGAAAATCTTGAGCAAATTACTATCTTGGAAGGGGACAAGATGAAATTGATTCAAGCTTTACTAGCTCGGTATACCATCATTGCTGCTTTCCCAAAAGGTGATATTGAACTAGCAGGTTCCTTTGACAAGAGGCATGCTTCTGGTGCTTCCTCCTCAGGTTCTGTCCTAGCGAAGAGGAAGGTCGGGAGGCCTAAGAAGCGCCCGATTGTATAACCCTCTTTGTTTGATGATCTTTTCCTTCTGAACTTTTAATTTAGACTGGTTTGTAGTAAGCGAGTGCCAGCCCTCGCCTTTGACTTCTAGACTGTTTTTTGTTAGTACTCTATGTATGTACTTATGATGCTGGTGGTTTCGCTTTGGTATGTGTATGTGATGTGCTTATGTGTTACGCCTTTGTACTTTTAACCTTGCTATATTTTTTTGCACATTCTGGTTTGTACACCACGCTTGCACATCTCACTTTACACATTTTGCTCGTTTATGGATTTTCAACTATATATGGTTGTAGTGATCCTTTGGTACGTAAGGAATCAAATAGTCACTTTTTGTGATATGATATGCCCCCGTACCAATGGAATATTTCAACCCTGATATATTGAAAACGGTCTTAAGAATTGGATGCTTTAAGTTGTAATCAGAATTTAAAAAGTGTTTGTCATTGCACTGTGACATTTGGAGCTTTTTGTTCTTCATACAAACTTTACATGCATTATTTGGAATTCTCCATTTTTTGCATCTGGGCGGAGTAGGTATTGAGAAATGAGTGGACACCTCTTGAAGAGATTTTTTGCCTAATTTGTGACGTTATTTGGTCAGATATTTTCTGACCTTTGCAGTCGATCTGGTGCCCCCGGAGAGGTCTTGGGTTAAAGACTCAGTTTGGCAATAACGTGGTCAGTTTTTTGCTGACTTTAAGTTATTTGACTGAGTACCCCCGGAGAGGTTTTGGGTTAAAGACTCAGTTTGGTAATAACGTGGTCAGATTTGTACTGACTTTAAGTTATTTGACTGAGCACCCCGGGAGAGGTTTTGGGTTAAAGACTCAGTTTGGTAATAACGTGGTCAGATTTGTACTGACTTTAAGTTATTTGACTGAGCACCCCCGGAGAGGTTTTGGGTTAAAGACTCAGTTTGGTAATAACGTGGTCAGATTTGTACTGACTTTAAGTTATTTGACTGAGCACCCCCGGAGAGGTTTTGGGTTAAAGACTCAGTTTGGTAATAACGTGGTCAGATTTGTACTGATTTTAAGTTATTTGACTGAGCACCCCCGGAGAGGTTTTGGGTTAAAGACTCAGTTTGGTAATAACGTGGTCAGATTTGTACTGACTTTAAGTTATTTGACTGAGCACCCCCGGAGAGGTTTTGGGTTAAAGACTCCTGTTGCGGTCATGGTCTTTTTTAACACTAAGTCTCCCACTTCGAATGTTCTATGCCTGACCTTTTGATTGAAGTGCCGGGAAACTTTCCTTTGATGGGCGACTATCCTAAGCTCCGATTCAGTCCTTTTTTCTTCGAGTAAATCGAGGGCTTCAAGTTGCAGCTTTTCATTCTCTTTCTGGTTAAAGTGAATTCTGCGGTGAGTAGAAACCTCTAATTCCACAGGTATCATTGCTTTCGATCCAAATGCCAGGGAGAATGGAGTATGCCCTGTCGCAGTTTTATGAGTCGTACGGTAAGCCCATAGTGCAAGTGGCAGTTCTTCAATCCAGTTACCCTTAGATTTCTCGAGACTCTTCTTAATGGTAGATTTCAGGATTTTGTTGACTGCTTCAACTTGCCCGTTGGCCTGTGGGTGGGCAACTGCTGCAAAGCTTTTCTGAATGTGATATTTGTCGCAAAAGTCTTTGAACTCATCGCTTTCAAATTGTGTGCCATTGTTGGTGATGATCTTCTGCGAAATTCCAAATCTGCATATGATATTTTTCAAAACAAAATTGATCACTTTTCTTGATGTGATGGTCGCCAGTGGCTCAGCTTCCGCCCATTTAGTAAAATAGTCCACAGCAACTATGGTGTACTTGAAGCCGGATTTTGCAGTAGGTAATACTCCAATCAAGGCTATGCCCCAGACAGCGAATGGCCAAGGACTCAACATTTGTGTCAACTCAGTCGATGGAGCTCTCGGAATTTATGCAAATTTCTGGCATTGGTCACATTTTTTAGCGAAGATCATAGAGTCGAGATTTACCTCTGGCCAGAAGTAGCCATATCGAAGAACTTTTTTGGCTAGAGTTTTTCCTCCTACATGTCTGCCACAATCTCCTTCATGTAATTCTGCCAGGATTGCTTTGGATTCCTCCTTTGTTACACATTGTAGCAAAGGTGTTGAATATCCTCTCCTATATAAGTGACCATCCTAAACGAGATACAAACGGGACTTTCGGAGCAACTTCTTGCGATCCTTCGGGTTTTCAGGAAGTGTCCCATGGAGTATATAATTCTTGATGGGGGTCATCCACGAGTCTGGCTCGTCAGTTGTCTCCATAACCCAATCTATATCAGATTCTTCAACACTGGAACTAGATAAAACTTCAACTGGAACTAGACCGAAGATTTGAGGATCTCCGGTACTAGCCAGCTTTGATAAAGAATCGGCTTTCCAATTTTCTCCTCTAAGGATATGAGAGATAGAATAGTACTCTAGATTGTCAAGAAACTCTTTGACTTTGCGTAGATATGTCGGAAGATTTCCGCTCTTGGTCTCAAATTCAACTTTGATTTGAGAAACCATCAACTGTGAATCGCTGAAGATTTACAAACTTCTCAGGCTTAACTCTTTCGCAACTCTCAGTCCTCCAAGCAAAGCTTCATACTCGGCCTCGTTGTTTGTGACTGGGAATTCGAATCGTAGATCACAACATATATGTCGTCCTTCTGGAGTTTCAAACACTATTCCTGCCCCAGCACAGTATTCATTCCTAGCACCATCAACGAAAAGCTTCCATTTGGTGACCAATTCATTGGTTTCTTCCATTTCCTCTCCTCTATCAGTGAACTCGGCAATAAAACCAGCTAGGGCTTGCCCATTTATTGCATTCCTGGGGTGATAAGTGATATCATACTGACTGAGCTCAATATTCCATTTTAGTAATCTCCCTGAGGTTTTTGGACGGAACAACACTTGTTTCAAAGGTTAATCTGTAAGGACCTTGATAGAGTGAGAATGGAAATAAGGCCTGAGCTTCTGTGAGGCGACAAGCAAAGCATATGCAAGATTTTCTATCTTCGGATAGTTCATTTCCGCCCCGGTAAACCTTTTGCTGATGTAGTATACCGGCCATTGAACTTTATCTTCTTCCCTGATGAGGGCTGCGCTTAGAGCATGGGATGATACTGCAAGATATAGGAACAGACTTTCTCCATCCTTTGGTTTTGACAGCATCGGAGGTGATTCCATATGCTTGATAAGATCCTCAAATGCTTGCTGGCATTCAGGAGTCCACTGGAAATTCTTTCTTTCCTTTTTCAATGCATCAAAGAGGGGAATACACCTGTCTGTTGCCTTTGAAATGAAACGGCTTAGAGATGCTACCTTGCCATTCAAACTTTGGAGTTCCTTTTTAGTCCGCGGAGCTCGCATTTCTCGCAAGGCAACCACCTGTGTTGGGTTTGCTTCAATGCCCCGAGCGTTGACCATGAAGCCAAGAAACTTCCCGGAAGCTACACCAAATGAACATTTGAGTGGATTCAGCTTCATGCCGTATCTCCTTAGGATTTGAAACATCTCGTCAATGTCTTCCATATGACTTTTTGCTTCCTTGGATTTCACCAACATGTCATCAACATAGACCTCCATGGTTTTTCCAATTTTCCCTTTGAACATTGAATTCACCAGACGTTGATACGTGGCACCTGCATTTTTCAAACCAAACGGCATTACCTTATAAAAATACAAACCACGATCAGTTATGAAACTAGTATTATCCTGGTCCGGCTCGTGCATCATGATCTGATTATAGCCTGAATATGCGTCCATGAAAGACAACAGTTCATGCCCCGCCGTTGCATCGACAAGCTGATCAATTCGAGGCAGGGGGAAACTATCTTTTGGGCACGCTTTGTTTAGATCAGAATAGTCAACACACACCCGCCATTTGCCGTTTGACTTTTTCACAAGAACTGGGTTGGACACCCATTTAGGATAGGTGGACTCGCGAATGAAGTTGTTCTTTAATAGCCTATCCACTTCATCCTCCAAAGCCTCAGATCTCTCAGGGCCTTGCATCCGTCTTTTCTGTTTCACAAGATGTATGCTAGGATCAATGTTCAGCTTATGCACAATCACTTCCGGAGATATTCCACACATATCTGAATGGTTCCAAGCAAAGACATCCAAATTCGTCTTTAGAAAAACAATCAATTCTTTTTGCAGCAAAGGATCCAACTGAGAGCCTATCTTTACCACCTTATCTGGATCGTTATCATGGACCTGTATAGAAATGGTAGCTTCAGCCGGTGCTGCCCTTTCCTCCCTTGCACTGGTTTTTCGTGGATCTATATCTTCTTGCATGTCGTTGTATTCTCCAGCACAGGGGGAGGTCATTAATTGCTATAAGGGGGCTTCATGGATGCAGAGAGGAGTCTCCACATCCTTCTTGATGTCATACTTGCGAGCTTCAATCAACTCTGCCATATAGCAGTCTCTTGACTCTTGAGGATCTCCTTTGATTACTCCCACTCCGTTTGCAGTTGGGAACTTCATCGTCAAACACCATGGAGCAAGAGCTATCTTGAAAGCAGCTAGCGCTGGTCTTCCCAAAAATGCATTATACCCTGAAAGCGAGTCTATTATCACAAAAGACTGCATCATGGAAACTTGCTTCTTCCCCTCACCAAGCTCTACGAGGAGATCGACTACACCAATAGGCTGAGTTGGTACACCAGTGAAACCATGTATTTTATTTTTACTTGCTCGCACATTATCCATGGACAACCCCATTTTAGAGAAAGTATTGTAAAACATGACATTTACAGATGCCCCATTATCAATCAGTACCTTCTTCACTATTGCTGGACCTAAGCCAATAGTGATCACCATTGGATCAATGGTTGGAGTCAATAGTCCACTAGAATCCCGATCTCGGAATACCACATCTTCCCAGGATGTTTTTGGTATTTTCCAATGAAGTGAGTTACTGCAAACTTCGAATCCATTTTCTTTTGAAGCACTGCCTAGTTCATTTGTATACCTGACAATATCCTCCTAGGTATCTCCTGCAGGATGAGGTCCACCACTGATCGTGTTGATAACAGGTCGAGAACCATTTGCAGGTGTTCTTCCGTCTTGACTTGGATGAATCTGCTGCCCTTGAGTAGGCTCAGTATCTGACGAACGTTTCACATACTCCTGAAGACGGTTTTTCCTTATCAACTCTTCAATCAGATTCCTCAAGTGCCGACACTCATTTGTGTCATGACCCGGTCGATTATGAAATCGGCAAAACCTTCCTGAATTTGCAGCTTCTTCGGACACCTTTAATGGTTTTGGGCTTGGATAATCCTCCGTAGCCTTAGTTGCCATGTATATGTGCTCAAGTGTATCATTCAACGGAGTAAGGTCCGTAGGCTTGAAGAAGCGTCGCTTTTTAAAGTCCTTATCGTTCTTGGCATCATTACCGTTTCCTCTTTTTTGCCCCCCACCTGAATTTATTTGATTGGTTTTTGTAGAAGCTTCTTTTTTCTCCAGAACCACATTAGTTTTGGTCTTGCCAACAGAATAAATGGGATCATCTTCAAGACACATGTATTCCTCGGCTTTGTCGTAGAATTTCTCTAATGTGTTGGGCTTCTTTCTCTTTAACCACCTTCCAAATTCAGAATGTTTATCTATGCCCCCCTTCAAGGCCATTAGAATTAACCTTGGCTCGTGGGTCCCTACTTCAGCAGCGGCAGCATTAAAACGACTTAGAAAAGATCTAATTGTTTCACCCGGGACTTGTTCCAACTCGTTGAGGGACATAATATCTCTAACCTTCGTTGTCTGGAGGCGGAACTGATCTTGAAAGCATCTTGCTAGTGTGAAAAAATTATCAATAGACCTGGGAGGCAACTTAGTGAACCATAATGATGCTACTCCTTCCAAGTACACTGGGAAGTACAAACACTTAAGCTCGTCGGTTGCTTGGGCCCCATCCATGTGTTGGTCGTATCGAAACAAAAACACATTGGGGTCGCCTGTCCCATTGTAGGCTTGGATTGTAGGTGGCTTAAATTTCCCTGGGAAAGTCGCCTTTTTTATTCTTTCAGTGAGAGGGGTTTTTGATGGCGCGAACTCCCATTCAGCCTCATTATCGTTTCGAGATTTGCTTTCTTTCATAATTTGTTGGACCACATTCAGGAGGCGTTCCTTCTCATGGAGGCTATCTGCGGGGCGGACGCTTTTGTCTCGACCGGCAGCTTGCTTAAGCAAGCCATCACGGTTGTGACTCCGGGGTCCTGGTCTTTCATCATTAGAAAGTGCCCCTTTGGCAGAATTGGCCGCTTGACGAGAAGTAATCCCTGCGTTATGGTTCCGATCAACATGCTTCGATTTCTCATGCTTTCCTTTATCAGGATCAGAGATCTGTTGGATAGATTTTTCTCGGTTCGGACTAGAGGAAGAAGAACCGGTACCCTCTGCATGAGCAGGCTTTGTGGCTACCTTTGCCGTACCGGCTTGAAGAGAAAAGAGTGAATCTAGCCTTGCCATTATGGCTTTGTTAGCAATTTCCTGCTGTTGTGTCAGACCAGCGACAGCTTGATCAAGCTCGCCTCTTGTGACATTCACGCCTTCATTTGATGTTTCGCCTACTTCAAGCCGGTTAACAACGGGGGTTTCCTCATTAGATGCTCTAGCCCTTGCTTCCTTATTTGCTTTTGGCGGCATTATTTCAGAAAGTAGCTTGAACTTTGAGGAGAGTTCGTCAGAAGGCCCAACTCGTAGATTCGAGCGGCCTATTTTGAGACTAGGCTTAAAAACTCCAAGATCTTCACAATATATTTGACGTCAGAAAGTAGATCGGCCCCACGGTGGGCGCCAAATTGTTTACAACAAAATTTGGCAAAACAACCAAAGTATTGCTTAACGCGTCACCTAATTGGAGGCGGAATGCTTATGAAACATGTCACCTTTTCATAGGCAAGGTGTAAGAATACCTTTTTTTATTATGTGAGGCCATATCTAATATATCAAAACACCAAAATACGAAAAGAAGACAAGGGTTTATAGTGGTTCGACTCTTATTCGAGTCTACATCCACTTTGAAGATAGAATCTCATTATTCACCAAGAGTTTTACAACATTTTCTCACTTATACATTCATAAGAGCTCTTTTGACATGCATTCATCTTTACAATCCTTTGAGAATGGTAGAAAGCTTGAAACACTTATGCTTTTTCCTCCATGAAAGCCATGATCATATGCTTGATAGATCTTCGATAAAGCATGAAGAAGAGATGTTGAAATGTTTGAAGAAATCCAAGAACCAATTTGGCAGCACCTCCTCTTGTTTCCGGAAAAGTCCCCGCTCTTAAAATGATGGAGGTAGGGTGCTATTTATAGGCGAAGGAGTGGCTGAAATCTTGTATTCAGGGTTCTGGTCGGTATTTTTGGTATTTACGGAAATGCCACTGCCAGTTGTCTCCAGCTGTCAAGCCATTTTGGATGCTACGACCGACCAAATGCCTTTATTGAAGGGAAAGACGACCAGGAGGCTTAGATGCGGAGCGGACCGACCAGATGCGAACGAACGACTAGGAAGCTGAAACCAAAAAGCGGACCGACCAGAGTAGGAGGAGCAAGATGGCGCTGTCTTCTGGAAATGCGCGACCAGGATCGAGAAAACATCAGAATTGGCTTCTTCAAATATGGGGTCGTCCTTGAGAGAAGAACTACCAGTTGACTTCCCCATTTGGAGCGACCAGAGGTCTTCTGCATTTGGAGCGACCAGAGGTTTCGCCCATAATGACCGACCCTTCCTTCGCTGTCTCAGGACCGACCCCTTCTTCAAATGCACAGAACCGACCCATACAAACTTGTTGATATCCCATCGATCGATTTAGGTGGATAACAAAAATGATTTTTTTTTTGTTTTAAAAAAAAAAATCCCGAAGCAAGTATAATATGATATGGAAAGAAAAGATAAGATTTCAAGTGATTTGAAAAGAAAATTGGGATTTTGGTCGAAGAATTTATTCCGTGCTTTGATTTTCGAATTTTATATTCTATTGTTTATTTTGTTTTGAATTAAATCTAGTATTGGTAAATATTTAGTTTATATACGTACGATTTTAATGATCTCTCCTTTTCGAGGACGAAAAGCCTAAGGGGGGGGGGGAGATTGTAACGAACCAGAATTTTTCGGCATTTAAAAATTTATAGTTAATTTAATTTACTGTTGCAAATATATGTTTATACTTGCTTTTGTGTTTAATTCAAAATTTAGTCTAGTTTATTTCTTTTTTAAAATTGATTTTGTAAGAAAAAATTTAAATTTATATGTGAACCTGAATAATTTTGTTAAATTAAAAGTTATTAGCCTTTTTATATTAGTACTGTAATATTGTAAACTTTGATTTGATAAGTTTTAATCCAATTTATTTTATTTGTTTTGAATTTGATTTTAATTAAAGGTTAGTAACATTTTTGAACATATTGTTTATGAAATGAAATTTTAGTTTTGGAATTTAAACATGAGTTTTATTTGTTTTATTTTATTTAGTTTGAATTTTTAAGTTTATTTAAATCTAGTACTGTAAAATATGCTAGTATGGTATGGTATATATATATAGTATGGTTTGTGGTATGAAAAATATTTATTTATTTGTGTTTGCCACTTGTTTGAACTTGCCCCTTTTACTCTGGTTTAACACCACGTATTCCCCTTAGATAAACATGACTGCTAAATTGAATTCGTACCTAGTAATCCATGGCCATAGTTCCTCAAAATTTTCTCCACCCTCCGATTCCGTCACCGCGACTCACCGTAGCCCAGGCGGCACATCCGCTACCCCCTCGACGAGAGGACCACTGCTGCTTCACACGCGGCCACATTTCCCATCTCAAATCAGTTTGGCACCCTGAAGCCGTCGCCTGAGGCGCACCGACCGTCACTCCTCGAAATTTTCACTTGTCTCTCTCTCCGCTGAACCCCGATCTCGCAGAGGGAAAAAAACACTTTTTGACACTGTCGGATCTCGCTTAAGTCGCCCGCACAACTGCCTTGTCTCGCGCTTCAGCTCCAAGTCCATGTCTGAGCATCTCCGCTGTCACTGTAGCTCCCTTCATCCTATCGCTGCACTACGGTTAAAGGTGAGTATAATCTCACGATTAACTTATTTCATGTAGATTAACTTCGATAAAACTGGAGTTGGTTTGAGTGTGGTTGACTGTGTTGGTGTTGGTCGTTAACCGTTCCTGTTTCCCCTCTTGCACTA